>JAQMCX010000002.1:24672465-24695152 GCA_029814765.1 Acanthurus leucopareius | reverse complement strand
ATTTTTTTCTCACACCTCTCACACTGTGTGTCACACACTCACACACACACACACACACACACACACACACACACACACACACGGTACGTACACCTCCTCCACTCCTCTGTTTCATCAGACTCTGCCTCTGTAGCAGCAGCAGAAGCAGCAGTCCTGCCGGTTGCCATGGCAACACTTCCTCCTGCCCTGAGTGTGTGTATGTGTGTGTGTGTACATGCATGAGTGTGTATATATATATATGTGTGTGTGTGTGTGTGTGTGTGCATTCAGCAGGGCTAGTCTCACTACTTGACTGAATCCACAGTGTGCATGTGTAAGAGTGTGAATACACAATGAGTGAATGAATACATAAAACACACACACACACACTCACGCACACACACGCACACATTGGCTCACTCCCACTGGCTGACACTCGCTCTTTCTTTGAGTAAACATGTTTGTGAAAGAGATGCACTGTTGTACGCTGCAGCCGTTGACACACACACACACACACACACACGGCGTGGAGGAGAAAAGCAGTGATGGCAACTCACGACCCACAATCCTTAAATCTAAAAAAAAAGAAGAAGAAAAGAAAAAGCCACACGGTTGCTATTGACATGGTGGAATTTAAATCTAAAAGCCTGACAGAGACAAAGACGAGAGTAACGGCGAGGGGAGAAAAGCTGCGTGTAGAGGCAGAACATGCAGTGGGTGGAATATCAAAGACCGGATTAGAAATGTTCTTGATTGGCTGTGGATTCACACTTCCCTTTTTGACGTGGGTGAACAAATATCGCCTCATGTCTTTCCCTCTTTCCCAAAACGCTCCGACTTCACGGAAATAAAGCCGAGGCAATAATCAACCGGAGCGGTGCATCTGTGATCATGTCACCAGCTCCTCTCCCCTTCGGCTTCATTATGAGATTTAAACCCTTGCTGGGAACGCTGTTTAAGTGTGTGTGTGTGGTGTCGGGTGTGTGTGTGAGGGGAGATTACCCCTCTGGCGGTGTGAAATTTGCCCACACTCTGAGGGGAATTAGATTAAGAGTGTCCAAGATGATTTTATTGTCACTTTTCAGATCAAAGAACCTCATCTGTCATCAAATTTGCAGCCGCACATGGCTTCCAGAAAATGTCCCTCGGCATGTGACGGCATTAAAGCCTGGAAATGTATTCTGTGTGTGTGTGGTTCAACCCCACCCAACCCCACCCACCCACCCACCCACACTCAGTTTAAACGGATGCCTGTGCACGGATGAAAGGGTGACACTCTGATAAGTGTTTGGCAAGAAGCTAAAGACTGGAGTGTGTGTGATAAAGCTCTGTTGTCATCATGAAGGATGCCTTCAGGGCCGAGGAGGTGAAACCGACGCCGTGCGTCTCTTTGTGACCTCTTACCTTCCTCCTCGCTGGAGTCTCTCTGTATGTAGACGGGAGGCGCTGTGGAGGATGACCCCGCCGCCCCTGAACTGCTCTTTGTGAAAATGCCGCTGATGAACTTGAGCATCTTCCTGTCTTTAGCTGAGCCTCTCTGGCCCTGCTGGACCTGCTGGGCTTCCCTGGCGAGCCCCAGGTCTTCGGAGAGGCTGTTCAGGTCGCTGTTGTCCAGCGTGCGGCTCTTCCCTTTGCGTGCCGGTTTGGAGGCTTGGGTAGCCGGCGTCGGAAGGGAGGCCGAACCTGTCTTTAGTCTCTCCTTCCTGGGGATGTCTCTCATGACCGCAGCCACGCCACCTGCGATCTCTGGAGGAATCCCGGCCTGAGCTTCATCCCGCAGGTCCCGCCATCCGTCGGGCCTGCTCGCCTCGGCCCACGAGGCCCTGCAGGGGCCCGGGGAGCGCGTCGGCATGCGGCAGTCCTTGCGGTCCAGGCTCTGTGCCGAGGTAGGACTGCGCTCTCTCCCCTCCCTGGAGTCGCGGCCGCGGGTGGCGGCGCTGCTGTGAGACTTCAGCAGACTCACGGGTCGCTGTCCCACCGGGCGGATAGGAAGACTGGTCCTGGTCGGCGTTCGGCTGGGCTCGATCACCTCCGTCGGGGTTGTTGTCGCGGTAAGTGACGGTGAGGTGCATTGCTTCGCCTCTGGGGTAGAAAGCGTCTTCTCCACTCGTGTTATTGTCTTCTGAACTGTCACCTTCTCACCAGGTAAGGAGATGGAGAGGTTGTACGGCGGTTTTTCACTCCCGGGACTCGGGACTTCAGCGGTGTGAGGTGGTTTGTCCTTTTTGGGGCTGGGAGCTTTTCTCTCTCCATCTTCGACTTTGCCAGTTAACTCGTCCTCCTTTAAAATAGCAGCGTCCCCGGCCTTTTGTGGTTGTCCTAAATCCACTCCGGCTCCGTTCTCAGTTTTTGCAGGAGCTTCAGCCTCCGGTCTCACCCTGGCCTCTCCTCCAGCTCCAGCTCTTCCACTCGGCCTGGCCTCCACCTCCTTTCCCTGGGTGCTGTTCTTGGCCTCTCCTCCATTCTCCTCCACAGCCTCTACCTTGACCAGGGTGAGGGAGATGAGGTAGGTGGTGCGTTGCTGCAGGGCGCCGCCTCCACTCATGTGGTCAGGCTTCAGTAGACACACAGTAGATGAATGAAACCAGACGCAGCGACATGAACAACTGACAGTTTGCCAGCGTGTTGGAATGTGGAAAAATAATCTGACAGCGCGACAAAAAACTTACATGGATGGAGATTAAGTTTCTCCTCGGAAGGAACAGCAGCAGAGAAGCTGTTGGTTTCAGCCATCCCCCAAAATCCCTGCTTCTTTGTTTCGGATTTTTTAATTTCAGTCACGGATTTCTTCTCTGGCTGAAATTTTCATTTCGCTGGGAGACAGAAGAAGAAATCCACTTTTCCTGACAACCTTCAGCACACTGTCAGTGCAGTCCAATCAGCTCTTTTGTTCCTAGAAAACACCCAATTAAATCTGTCCGCTGCATATGCATGCAGCTACTGAGACAAATAAATCTTCATTATTGTGTCTGATGCCTCGTTCCTGATGGTAATTATTTGCTTGACCTTATTTTTTATGTGCACAGCCCCCATTTTATATGTTGCTCAGTCAATCCTCTCCTTTCAGAGCAAAAGTCTTGATTCAATTCAGAACAAACAACTACCCGCATCATACGTCATCAAGATTGTGATCAACAGCAGCTGTAACCTGAAAAGGTGAAGTCTTTAAAAATTCATCGGTGTCACCCTAAAGCAGCATGGCACCGAGCACCCAGAGCCGTATGCAGTCCCGTCCAGATCATGGGCTCTCGCTGCAAGACACACATGTGTGTTGACAGCAGCATCCATTCAGAGAGCGCGGCGGCAGGAAGGCAGGCAGCCTCACGGAGACACACAGGAAGGACATTGACGAGGGCTGAAGGGGATCAGGAGGAGAAGCCAACAGAAGCCCGGGCGGATATCTGGAGATGCATGACCGAGTCAGGGCGCGTCCGGCCATCACGCCCCTCTTGCCGTCTCCCGGGCAGCCTGTGTCCTCTGAGCGCATCAGGCGTTGAGCATGACAACACGAACACCGGCAGCAGAGGAGGGCGCTGAGGCGAGTCGCCGCTCGAACAGCTCCGCGGCTGCCTCTGAAGCCCTCCGATGGAGACGCCGTCGCACAGGTTCAACGAGTCCAAGCGCACACACACACACATGCACACACATGCAAACACCCTCACACTTGCACAGCTCGTCGCTCTCTCTCTCTCACACACACACTCTGCGTTTCTCTGTCCTGCTCTAACAAACACACTGATAGGAATCTCTAACGTCCCTCCCTCTACATGCCCCTCCTTGTTCCAATAAGCGATCCATACAATGCAGAAGGTTCCTGCTTCTCTTCTTTCCCTCCTTTATTTTCCTCTCTCTCTCTCTCTCTCTCTCTTTGCTTTTCCCGGTGCTCCTCTCAGTCTGTGCAGGGTCTCTGCTTTTTATTGCTCATCCCTCCCATCCCCATCCCCATTCCCATCCCCTCCCCTCCATCTTTCTCCCTGTGTGCCGGAGAGGCGGGGGGAGGCAGCGGGTGAAGGCTGGTGGTAAAGCAGCAGTGCACAACACAAGTTGGAGCTGCTAAATGAGGTGGGGGACCGCAGGAGAAAAGATCAGCGGCAGGGAGAGGGTAGAAGAAGAAGAAGAAGAAGAAGAAGAAGAAGAAAAGGGAAGAAGAAGGGAGTGGGGAGCTGGCAGGGTTAGACAGGAATGACAAAAAGAAAGATGGATGCATGTTTGTGGAGGGAAAGAGACACTCGGGCAGGATGTCTGTTCCCCGTCTCATTTATCCAGCTGCCAGAACAGTTTTATCAAAATCATCCATTTGTCTTCAGCTGTGTGTGTGTGCACAAGTGCGCATGTATCTGTGTGTGTGTGTGTGTGTGGCTCGATGTGGCTCCTCCTCAGTAGGAGGCTTGGCTTGTTTGTTGCTAAGGTGTTACAATCTTCCTGGCTCTGGTGGCACAATCATCTCCTCCATGTCCTTCCTCCTCCTCCTCCTTTGGTACATTCTGTATCGTAAATCGCTCCCAGGATCTCTGTATGAAAACGGTGTTTCTCTGTATGAGTGCTGCATTTTGTGTGTGTGTATATGTGTGAGTGTGTGTGTGTGAGTGTACATGTGAGTAAAAGAGATTTCCTGTGAGTCTATTGATCTGTAGTCTGTTGCCTACTACGGCATGTGTTCATTAGCCAAAGTGGGTAAGCTCAGGGCTCACAGCGTGAAGCGAGCGATGGCGTGAGAGCATGAGAGCACATCGGACGTCAATAGTTGAACTACACAATGCAAAAATAAAAAACATACACTGTTATTCTTTAAGCAAATTTATAAGCCTTTTTCTTTTAAATCCACATAATGATATGAAGTATGTGCTTTTAAAGATGTCCTTGATTAAGATGGAGTAACTCAGTGATGATTAAAAGCTTTTTGTGTGAAATATTACTAGAGAAATACAAATTATTATTTCTATTTTCAATTAATCAGCTCATCATCGGCTCAATTGTTTAATTAACTGTTTGGTCTTAAAAAAAATTACATAATTTTCTAGTGGATGTAATCAAATACTCAACCAACAAGTCAAAAGCAGAAAGATATTTAAGTTACTAAGACAAATGTAAATAGTAAATTCTTACATTTATGAAGCTTGAACTATAAAACATTTGGCCTTTAATTTATTGAAAAAGATGTGAATGATTAACTGAAAGTTGCAGCTTTATTTTCACTTGATCAGCTGGTTAAATAATCAGCGAGTTGTTCTCATAAGCAGAAGTACAAGAGGAACTGCTGCGGGCGCAAACAAAAACACTGCAGCAAACACGGTTACACGTCCATTACTTCAATTATTTGTGGGTTTAATTTCACGTTAATTTCTCTCTGATTAATTAAAAAATATATATAAATATATTTAAACCCATGATGTGAAATGAGAGGATGCCTTTCCCCACAGTGCAGCACTTTCAGCCTCCCACCATCATCTCATAACACACGATCTGACTGTCCACCTGCTCGGCCCGCTCCCCCTCCCGTCCACAGTCAGTGAGAGGGCAATAACTACTCTCACTGAATACAAAAGACCTCTGACAGCCGCCTTTGGCTCAAGGGGAACAACGCACGACCTGCGAGCGACGGCGACCGCAGCCTCCAACACAGAAGAAGAGTCGTAAATTTAAAAAAAAAAAAAAAAAAGCCTCAGAGAGAGGAAGAGCTGAGCTGCTTTTTTTTTTTTTTCTTTTTAAATCCAATAGTACATTCAGTGGAGTGACGTTACACATGTGTAACAGAATCCAGCTTGAACAGGCGTGAGGACGCGACATGGCCGTGTGAGTTTAAAGTGCACTTCAGGTTGCTGCAGTCTGAAGAGCCGCACGGACGATCTAATTATTTTGAAATAGACACGGTCATAAAACGCAGGAAATCAGGTTGTCTTCAGGCAGACACTTTTCAGAAAACACTCCCACTCCTTCTTTTATATGAGAGCAGACTCACACTGGCATGCATGGATACAGACAAAGCTCACACACACTCACACACACACACACACTAACACCCATGGGCGGGTGCTGTCAGATGGACACCGTCCAAGGGCAGTGGTCATGCTGGGTGATTTTTCATTTCTCCTTCACTGTGAGCTATCCTCTCCATCTCTTCCCCCTCAATCTCTCTCTCTTTCTCTCTTTCTGCTGCCATGCTGCAGTGAACACCAGCAAGATTCACATTTAAATGTCTCCATTTAGCTCCACCTCACCCTTTTCTCCCTCTCCTGTCTCTTTTTTTTTTTTGCCTCCCATTTTTTTCTCTTGGCACACGGCGTCAGTCGACCACAGCCCACTCACTTAATAAGTCCAAAGGAGAGGTGGCTCTCTCTTTTTTAGCACCAGTGAACTCTAAACCCACAGATCCAGGCCCCGCAGAGGATTCGCTGCCTCTGATCCTCACTTCAGCCTCCACACTTCGGCAGCCCAATTATACAAAAAACCCCCACTTCAAATGACGGTTTTTTACACGGAGGGAATGCCTTTCAGAGCGTTTCCAGATCTGCCAGATCCTAAAAAGACCTCAAAGCTCAGCAAAACAATCCGTCAGGGAGCCGACTGACCTTCAGTTCACAGACAAACGGTTGAATAAGTGCAACAGGCTGATGAACAAACAGATTAAATCACAAGGTTCGGTTAGAGTCGTGCTTTGCTGGGATGTCAGCAGCGGTGGATGAAGTTTGGAGATCTAGTTATTAAGTAAAAGTAGCTAAAGGACCCTAAAGTACTCTATTACAAGTACAGGTCCTGGATTTATATTTTTTTTTACCAGAACAGAGACTATATTTCTTGTAAGAGGTCAAAATGTTTAATCATTTTGTTTTATTTTGGAATCTTATTGTATTTGAAAGTAAAATCTTAATCTGAGAAAAATTAGAAGCTCGAACTGTCAGATAAATGTATTCAAGTAAAAGTGCAATATTTCTCTGTGAAATAAAGAGAAGTAGTAAAGATAAAACAAACAAACACTCGAGGAAACTACAAATACCTCAAAACTGCACTCAAGCACAACACTTGAGTCGATGCACTTAGTTACTTCTCATGACTTTTTGACAAATTGTTATTTTGTTATCTATAAAAACAATCAAGGCAGCTCCATAATAAACTCTGAAAGAGCCCAGTTTGCTCAGTAAATACTTCTACTTTGATACTTTCAGTACATTTTTACTGGTAATGCAAATGTAATGAATTTTAAAATGCAGCAAATTTACTGTGAACATGGCACTTTTACAATGTGATGTTTTATTTAAGTAAAACACGTCTTTCACATGCATGTCTGCACACAAACGCCGCCTCTACACAAAAGGTTGCAAACAAGAACAAAAAGCACTGTGAGACACATTGTGTCACATTAACAAGAAACGGTGGGAAGCAGAAAGATGAGGAAATGATGTAAAACAGATCAGATGTAAAGGACCTGTTTGTCTGAAAGGAAGTGGCTTTGAGGGCAGTTGCAGATTGGCAGACAGGAAGTAGGCCGCACAGCAGGTTTCATCCTGCTGCCATGGCGATGGCTGCTGAGGGATGTTGCCATTGGTTGCCCATGTCCAGAGGCTGACTGATAAATAAATGCCACGACATACCAGACGCCAGGAGGTGAATTTTTTTTGTACACAGAGTGAAATGAGTTAGAAAATGAACATCGACAGAGGAACTCTTCCCCGGAAAAGACACGCCGACTGACACAGGAAGCTCAGGGGGAAGATATCAATCACCTACGCGGTCGTGTTCCCTCAAACCCCGTGATGAACGCTGACAGAAAGATTGTTTAAACTCACTCTAAATACAAATGTGCATTGACTGTTTATGATTTTTCTGCTTTATCATGTCAAGAATTGCATAAAAGTGAGCATCCTGAAAGACCATACAACCCATTTCTTATAACCTGTCAATAAAAACTTCAATATTTTAGCATAAATGGAAACGTGTTGTTTTCTTTCTGTATAGAACAACAAAAAAAAAGTTAATTTCAAAGCGCAATCAAGAAGGATGAGCTTACCTTGAATACTGTGGAGGTAAACTTTGAGGCCCGAGCGCAGCTGTTGATCCGCAACTCTGTCAAACTGCTTGAAAAGTCTGTTGATGGCACTCTGGAGAGACTCGTACCTCTTGATCTCTGCTTTTATTGCAGTGGAGTTTACTGATTTGCTGTTGGTGCTCATCTTGTCACATGGATCTGTTGGAAACCGAAGCAAACTGCCTGCTTCAGCCCATTTGAACTCCGGGCTGTTTGTCCCACAAGATGAACATGAATTCAAGACACAGAAGCAGTAGAAGAAGAAGCGGCGGCGGCTCAGGGTGTCTCTCTCTCTCTCTCTCTCTTACTCGCTCGCTCTCTCACTCCAGACCACAAAAGTCAGTTCGCGACAATGTGCATCTCAGTTTCCTCTGCAGGTTTCAACTGAAGTGAAGCACTCACTTCCTTATTTCAAACCATTATCTTTACTATGCTGCTGTGGCAGCCGCACCAATGAAAAGGCGCCTGAGGCTGCTGTGTACTTTACATAACATGCTCCACTATGGCTGTTTCTGTGATATGCCAGTCAAGAAACTAGCATAATATTAAAAAAATTAAACCTGTTACACTTAAATCACAATTAAAGTGTTATATATAGGGCTAACAATCAATTAGATAACACAGTCTGTGTTCGACAGTGAAATATCCATTTCTTTCAGATGTCTAAGCTATACGAGGGGGATTTTATTATCCCTCTACACAAAACATCATGCATATAGCTACAGTTTTTGCACTTTCCCCTGATTATTAATCTATAAAGTTATTAAAACGTATGTTAAAATGTGCCAAAAATATGGCAAACTTATAAAGAAGGCCAGTAATCATGTTAAGTGCTGTTTGTCATTAACATCCTGGGCCCTTTCATAGGCGTCACCACTCTTTCATCCTGACTCACATTTAAATGGCCTTTGAATTCTATATTAAAAGTCTTACAAAAACAAAGTGTCAATACATTTGTCATTTGTGTCATACAGTCATATTTACACACACGTCAGTGGCTGACACCCTCCACTAACATCATGCCAGCCACACTTTTGTGAATAACACCACTAGCTAACATATAAGCAAACAACTTGTTAGCTAAAAACAACTAGCTGCCAACGTGCTAAGTTAACTAGCATGTTGCTAACATTGGTAGCATATAGCTTGACCACATACAAACAAAGATATCTTTCTCATAAATATGATAAAGCATACACTACTGTCTATTACATCAGATAACAACATACTAGGTAAAAACTAGCTTTGGACAAAAAAAAAGTATAAAAAGTACGTTATATATGTTTTTTATAGGTTTTATAACAAATGTAATTTTCAGGTTGAGTAAACTGTTAAATGTTATGTTTAAAATAATTTTAAGGGCATACTAAAAGATTTGATTGATTGAGATTTGATGAAAATTTTGATTTTTTTGACAGAAGTAATAAAGAAGGTCAAGATTTAAGTCTCTCTCTACTAAAGAGTGTGTTTTGGTTATTGTTTACGTCTTACAGAAAGTTTTTTTTTTTGGCCTTATAGAGGGACTTTGTTTTGAACTCAACTTAAATGTGAAAAAATGGAGCCTCAAGTGAAAATACACATAAAATTAGTTTTTAGAGAAGCAGGAGACATCTGTTGTCTTGAAGTCAAACTTTTACAACATTTGTGTATTCACAGATTTTGGATTTTAAGATTTTTATTGATAAGAGTTGGCTAAATGTAATTTTATAATTTTAGTTTTAAGGTAAAATCTCATTTGTTTACAAAAGATTTTCTGTTGAATTTTTTTTTTAAAATCTATTCCAGTAATATTTATTACAACGAACGGAAGTGGGTTGAAGCCTTCAGATTGTTCCAGATTTTTTTGTGTCCTGAAGCGATGACGTACGCCGACACCCTGACGTCACCCGCGGTGCTGACGTCGTGACATACGCCCTCTCCGCTGACGGGTTCAGACATAAGCGCTCCGTACAGTCAGACAACACTGGTATTTTTTAAGTCTTATTCTTTAGCCTAACTTAGCTTATAGAGGTCTTTCGAATATGGTCTGTGGCGGCTTCACTTGCTCCAAAAATGCTCTTTGTTCCCTGAATGTGGTTTATATGGTAAGTGCACAAAATGGATCATCACGCTAAGTTTTAGCTAGCTAGCTAGCTTGGGCTAATTAGCTTGTGAATGCGCTAGCGGAGTGTTAGCTACCAATTTAGCTGCAGCGCAGATACAATTTCTAACGTTTTGCCTTCTGCTTCACATGCCTCTGTTTTCACATCGCAGATGATTGTCGGTATGGACTCAATTCCGTTTATTATGTATTTAAAAAATAGACCTTTGTAGTGTATTTTAGCTCTTTAATAATGGATAGAATTGTAGAAAGTAGATTCTTAGCCCTTTAAGCTAGCGTCGCTGTGCTGTTAGCTTTCGCCATTATGTCTAAAGCTAACGTTACCGTTAGCTTGAGGCCAGCTTCCTTATAATGTAAAATGGACATGCCTGACTTGTTTATCATTTATCTCATCATTACTTGAACTTATCACAAAGAGATTTAATCGGCTCTTGTTTGTATTTATTTCTCTGTGACAGATAGCTTAGCTAACAGTCAGTAAACGCGAAGTGGTGGTAAGAGATCAATTATATCAAAACCCTTTTCTGTGGTAATTTAATTAAGCACAACAATCCTGCAGTAAAGATTACCTCTCTAAAAAATGTGTTGATATTGCCTAAGTACAGCGACGTAATCGTGATTGTTAAAGCTAGATAAGGGTTAGATAATGGTCTTGAACTTTAGTATCTTGTAAAGTAGCTTTATCACTCATTTTAATCAGGAAGACAATATATCACAATCTCCCTACAAGACAATGTCCAGCATGAAGTACAGCTTTTAAAGGTAACTGAGAGACAGAAACCAAAACAAGTAGGTTAATTGTCCCAACAAGAATGGAGCACAGCAACATTGTGTTCATTCCATCGTATTGAACAGATGTTTTTGTGATTCAGTGTATCAGTGTTGCTCTGTGTTAGTGTGTTCACCCTGTTGTTAACGATCAATATAGTCGTTTTATTCCCTTCTCTGCCATGTTTTTAACTTGTTTTTAACTTAACTTATATATCGTGACTTTAAATCTTCTTTTTCTATAATGAGAAATAGAATATCTTTGAGTTTTAGATTATTGGATTGTATTACACCAAGGATTTCTTTATGTACAGCTATTAATAAACTATAAATGTTATATTATTCTGTACTGACTTTAAGAAGTTTTTTCTTATATGAATATAGTTTTTGAGCTCAAAACTGAGTTATATGGAGTAATTACTTGCTCAAGTGTCAAAGTTGAATTCCTCATATTTTTTAAAGAGCATAATGTACCCAACAGTTTAAATTAGAAATAACAAAGTCAACTGTGACTCAGTTTAACCTGCTGTCGTATTATTTTTGAGTGTGCCAGGTATACATATTGCAAAAAAAAGATGTAGGCGTAAACCTGGTGTTGCATAACTTGCCTGCTGTTATGACACACTTTCAGCCACACTAGGACAGTAAGCCTGAGAGCTTCACTGCTTTAAGAAACTCATGAGACACAAACCATCCAGTCAGAAACCTCTGGGACACGTCCACGTGCCCCCAATCATGTCCACAGCTGAGTCACTGCCACAGCCATTGGTGTGATCCTGTTGTTGTTGTTGTTGTTGTTGTTGTGTAGAATCAGGACAGAGACAGCAGTGCAAGAAGACATATAAAGGCAGGAAAGACAAATATTTATGTAATAAAAATGTATTGGTTCACACATAACAAATATATTTATGAATTATGAAACTTAGACTGATCATTTTCACATTTCTGTTTACAGTCAGTGTTTATGCTTTCATAAAAGTAATCAAAAAGAGACTTAACATAGCAATGAACTTGTAATGGCAGACATATAAAAAGGAAGTTGTTTTGCCTTGTTCTGTTTTGTCACATGATCGAAATAGTAAACGTTGTCTGGAGACCAGCAGTCTTGTGACCCGAGGTCATATGACGAATTTTGAGCATCATCCACTCACGTTTTGAGCTTATCTCCTTTTTTGTGACCTTTCGTCAGTGTTTTTTATTCAACACTTAAACTGTAATTCTCCTACAGCTCCCAAAGACTTAACTATAGGACAACTGGTGTTTGTAGAAATATAAATTCAGTTTTTTGACCGTACACAGACTGTGATTTCTCCTCCCTTCAGATTCTCTCCCAGCTGACTCTTCTTAACTTAATTTATTTTTCTTTTTGCCTCTTTAAGCTGGTTGGGCTGCTGCTGATAGGAGTGGCAGCATGGGGGAAAGGGTTCGGCTTGGTCTCGAGCATCCACATCATTGGAGGGGTCATCGCAGTGGGCGTGTTCCTGCTGCTCATCGCCATTGTTGGTCTCATTGGAGCGATGCATCACCATCAAGTCATGCTCTTCTTTGTATCCTTTTCCCACTGATGCACAAGTTCACGAAGGATTATCACGCCGGTTTTTTAAATTGCCGGAGTGATTTAATTTAAACTTGTAATGTGTTTCAGTTGTGCCTTGTTTTTTTAAACTGTTGATTCTTTGACCTCCTGCTCTCAGTACATGGTCATCCTTTTTATCGTTTTCCTGTTCCAATTCGGAGTTTCCTGTTCTTGCTTGGCAATGAACCGCAGGCAGCAGGTGAGCAGTTTTCGTTTGGTCGCCGTGCTGCATCCATGTGAATTTTAAACCTTAACAAAACGTACCCACATTATGTTTTATAAATATATTGTTTTCATTGTGTGATTTATTTTCACAAAGCATTTCGTCCGTCCTCTTTGCTCTCACAGGAGACACTTCTGACCTCAGCTTGGGGGATGTTGAATAACAAAACCAAGACAGACCTTGAGATCCAGCTGGACTGCTGTGGGCTGCTCAACAGCACCGCCAGTCAGACGGAGTATGAAAAAGACCTGCAAAGCTGCACCGCTGTGAGTTTTAGATATCAAATACTTCAGTGTTGAATTCATCAGGAAAGAATATTTCAACAGTGTGGGTCCAGATTTTTATAACTGCATAATGAAAATGTATTTTGTTTCTGTTATAGTCCGATAATATACAATCTGACAGTGACTCTGTTGAAATGTTCAGCTGTTCATTTGTGTCATGGATAAATATTGCAGTTTCACAGAGCATTTCCTGTTACACAATATCTCCCTCTGAGAAAATATGATATAAGCATTTCTTTTAGCCAGAACATGTGAAAAGTAGGCCTTTTCTGCTGCTCTCAGAATAGATTTGGTAGCAAATACTGTTTTAGCTCACAAACCATTGACTCATACCTCTGAAGACTAAAGGCCTTTTCTTCTCTTTGGGATTTTCACTTCAGTCATGCAAAAAAAACCATGAGTGTTTGCCCTGCGGGGATAGGATGCTGTCTCATGCAAATGTGGTTTTGAAGATCCTCGGGGGTGTCGGACTCTTCTTCAGCTTCACGGAGGTGAGTGTCCAGACCTCAAGCCGGCGTCTGCTAACTGTCTACACCTTTAATCATTTCATCAGTCTAATGAGTCTTTGAGGGGTACGGAAAAGGCACTGAATTAAGTTTAACAATGTACAGTAAGTGTTTTATTTCTGTATTAACCACATAAGTGTGTGCACTTCCATTTGAAAGGGAAAAAAGTCCATCAAGTTCAAACTCAAGTTTTTCTCAGAGTCTTTAGATGAACGAATCATCCATTATTTAGCAGTTGGGCAGTTTGATTTCTTCATTCACACATTAAAATGGCAAAAAACTGTGGTGAAATCAATTAAATCTGCAGGTATCACTGCAGCCAATGTTAAAACAAATTAATCTTTGCAACTTTTTCGTGTTTTAATTCAGCTTTAGTGAACTTAGACACACAAATTTAAGGCGTTAGTCAAAAACAATGTGTGTTGATAATACTGAAGGGAACACAAAACGAAAACAGAGGAGGCAGCTGCAGCTGATTGACACCATAAATGTGCCATAAAGAAAGTCTGGATACAGACAAAATAAATGTTTATGACGGTTATAAGACAGAGGTTAATGGTTGATTGAACTGTGAGAACTCATTGTCCCATTTTTGAAAGAGTTCAGGGACTCTGAATGGGGGAAAAAAAAATCAGGTCAAGTTGACATGAAGGTGTAAAGTGCAGTTTAATAAGAAAACAGGAAGAAGCTGTTGTGACTGACTAGCGCTAGCTTAGCATGGTCGTAGCTGCAGTTTACCTGCTGCAGTAGTTTACTAACCCACCAACTCTGTGTGCTGCGGCTTCTAGCACCACTTATCTCACGATGACGTCAGGGAATTTTGCATTTTTGGATGTGAATTTATACTTTTTTCCTGTTGTTTTTTGTCTTTTAACAGATCCTGGGGGTGTGGCTCGCCGTGCGCTACAGGAACCAGAAGGATCCGCGGGCAAACCCAAGTGCTTTCCTATAGTATGTCCCCCATTCGCAGTGCAGCGTGGTAGATGCAGTTTCAGACACACTGGTACACACATAGAATCATGCTCATCTAGAGACAGACACTCAGGCATATAATACAGAGCCACACCAACCACAGCAGCACCGAACGGACGAGCGCACGTAGCACCTGAACATTCGGAAAACAAAACCCACTCCTTCACCCGAGACGGCAACACTGCAACAACCTGTCTTGAAATTTCGTCAGAGCTCAAGCTGGAAGACCTGGATACTTATGTATGAAAGGATCACCCGTAATACCAACCAAGTGTGACTTGTTGGTACGGTGACCGGCCTTGATTTGAGTACCAGATTTCTGGATTGCTGCCTGCTAGTTTTCAACTATGTAACAAGCAATGAGACATCTCTGCATGTGTCCTAGGCCTGCACAGACAAACAGCCTCTTTCATTCCCTCACGCCAACCAAATGACTGTGCAGTGTTTAACAAATAACTTGTATGCACCTTGAAGTTCTCCTCTTGTCTCCAACATAGTGCCACCTCTTAACGACAGATATATTCCTCTGGTCAGTACTATTGGTGATGTGTACGACTGTAAAACCCAAACATGTCCAGCGTGTGATGAGTTTTGTTATCAGAGTCAGCTGAGGAGTGAAGACGGCACATACTGGACGTGTTGTAAAGTAGTTTTTGAATCGTATGTAAATGTTTTTTGTTTTTTTTTTTTCTTTTCTCCAGATGCGTCGGTGCCACAAACGCCAGGATTTAACAGCATTAGGAAAGCAGAATAGATTTTAGGTAGTGTAGTTGTTAGTCATTCGGGTTCAAATATTTATGAACTGTAACTGAGCCAGCTTAGGATGCCAACGGACTGCAGCCTCGATGTTGTACATAATCTTTTGGAAGTCATTCTCAGTAGGTTTGCCATGTAGTTGCCCCTCTATACAGGAGGTTTGCTTGCATATTTGAGGTCCTTGAAGGCCACAATAATCCACCCTTTCTGTATTTACTATGTTCCTTTGTGTCACACAGTGATGTTACTTAGTATAGATTCTGGTAGTAGAGAAGTGGATTCAGGTACATATAATTACTTACTGTGCAACTGGAAAAAAAAAAATCACAAAAATGTAAAAATTAATAAGTGCTGTTTGATTAAAATAATTGGGTAAATCTTGACGAGACTGCTTATCACGAACCCAGTTTTGTTCTTATGGTGTTAATTGTGAAAATGTGCTCTTGGTTGCATTTCTTTTTATCTTTTTCTTTTTTTCAAAATATGTTTAAAGGAATTTTTCTTTTGTGTAATTATTTTGTCGTCTCCGTTGCCATCAGCTCTTTTCGTTCATCAGTGTTAAATGCTTTGTAAAGAAAAAAAAGAAAAAAAGAACTTGTTAAGTATTTTCAGGATCTATTTAAGTTAAGTTTGATGATGCACATTAGGCTAAGCTAGTTTTGCTGGCGAGCTAGATATTTGACATTTCGTGTTGATGAAACACTACTCATTACTCCTCTCTTTTAAGATGTGTTTTCTCTTTTTGAATTGCTTTTAACTTAAAGGACTAACACAAACTGTAATAACATGTCTTACTTGAACCTGTCAACTTGGCTGATAAGGATTTTCCCGCTGCTGATTTGGAACTTTAGCTGGTGTAAACAAACATTTTGACTGATCTTAAGCGTCATTATGCCATATATTACACCTCACTTTGAATTTGTGTGCACTTGTTATTCCAATGTATCTTGAATTTTTGAGACTTAATTTTCCAAATAATAAAATGCTGAATTGGAAAATGTTTCTCTTGAGTTGCTGTTTCAAGTATATGTTCATATATTATGTCTCTCTAATAATACACCCTGATTAATCATGTTATTACTGTGTTTATTTGTACGATTTTCTGGAGGGGAGGACAGAGTTTAGGTGTGGTAAACACTAAAGACATGACACCTTTCACCACATGATGGCAGTATAGAGTCTGCAGCTGCCATTTCTCTATTTACACCATTGACTGGTATTTCAGCCTGCTCTGATTATGAGTAAATACCTGAAGACAAGCAAGGAATTTATAAACAGCGGTGCCTTTTTCCAGAGGCCATTATCATACAGATCGACTGCGAGTTGAAGGTGGACGTCGTCAACATGGCAGCCGTAAAAAATTAATTTACTCAAGCAGTAGGTTTTGATTCCCTGTGATATTCCTTCATAAAGCCATTAATCCCTTCAGCTGGGATGCGTCCAGTAATGTGGGGGTGGGGGATGGAGGGGAGGAGTTGGGGGGGGGCAGCGAGGTGAAAGCAGAAGGAGAGCTCAAGTACACTCAGATACAGGAATAGAGACGACACACAAAGAAAACTATCCCGATACCTTTCAACCAAGGTTGTCCTAAATGAGAATAAACCGCTCCTTGCCCTCGTCCTAATTGCCCATGGCAGACTGTCATCATCACCAGTAACCCCCCCTGCCCCCCCTCCTCTCAAGAAAGGCGTGACCTGTCCGCTGGCGTTGGTGCACCCTGCCAGGGAGCACCTGCAGGTTCATTTTCCTGAGACGCAGGAACATTTATGTAAGTGAAATGTGCCTGGTAAGGGCTTTGGGTCTTGAGTGTTTCCGGTGGCTGGGCACCAGCGTTTTTGGAAACTGCACGGCGTATCGCATCCCCTATCCTGTCAGCGTGCTCTCCTGAGGGCCCGATGCCAGTCCCCACCCTGTGATGCATGTCCATATGCCGGGTGTATTAGCTTGGAGAAGCTGTGGAGAATCGCACCAACAGGGACGGCCATCTGTCCTCTTACAGATATAGCATGGACTCTGCGAGCGCATGGAGGCAGGATCTTAAAACATTTGGTCCATTATATCACAGTGCTGTGATGAATGAGTTTCACTAAGGCTTGTCCTATAGGCAGCAGAGCTAATTATGTACAGCTTTCTGCATGTAGCAGCGCTCAGATCAGTGGGGACAAGTAAAGTGTTTCTTCGAATAATGTTGCAAGTAACGAAAGACGTATTCAGAGCTTTTGAGTAAAAGTATAAATACTATTCCACAAGAATACTCCATTAAAAGTATGAGTCATGCATTGAAAAGTTACCTGGATAGTTTAAAATGCATGTGTTGGTATATTTTATTTATGGAAAAGTAAAACAAACAGAGATTTAATAAAACAAAGACAAATATAAATAAACCAGATGTTTGTTAGAAGCTGAGAGTTAACAGTAGTATCATATGGAAGTAAATTTAATCTAATTATTTAATTAATGGTGAACTATTTTGGTCCCAAATGTGAGAAATTTAGCTTTAGACCTTAAAATCTTTGATAATTAAAAAAAGTAACTGTGACTGTCAAACCCCACAAATAGATTTCAAGTGTATATTTTGAATGTTTTGTGAATAATTACACATTTTAAACAGGTTACATTTTAGATTTGACCAAAATCCTCAGGAAATCATCTTTATGCTGAAAAACTACTTGGGAGTTTAGAGAATTTATATTGATGTGGGAGAAGTTTTCAAACTCTTTTATGCTGGTAAAAGCAGAAATAAAACAAAGAAAAAATCTCCTTCAAAAGTGAGTCAACAATTAAAAATCCTACTCAAGTAAAAGAGCAGAAGTTTAATTGTTGTATAGTTAAAAATTTGCCCTTTCAGTTTTACATTATCACTACATTATTGGATTGTTAATATGGATCTGTAATGTTTAAATGCTACAGCTTGTGAAGGCTGGTTGCCAACCTGTGGGTTGAGTCCCCTCCAAAGTGTCACAAGTTAAATCTGTTGGGTCATGTGATGATTAATGGGAGAAAAACTACTCTTTTCAGTGTGTTCAGCGTATTTTACTTTGCATTGCAGTTTTGTCGGATAGCTTCACTTCATCCTTCACCAGCGCTGGGATTCTCCTCTGACATGGAATCAGGACCGAACAGGGCCGAACAGGACCGAACAGGACCGGTTTGGACATTAAACTGGTATGTTTTTAATGGATCCGTCTCTGGAATCTAGATTCTTCTCACAGCGCTGCGAAGACTAACAGGAAGGCAAATCATTCTCATCAGTGAGGGAGACAAACAGGTCAATATGGCCTATCAATAATGAAACAGAGCAGGGTGCATGTTGTTCTCAGAAGGAAGGGCAGTGCAGGTTACACAGGGAGTTAATCAGAGCATAGCGAGTCTTAAAGAGGTATTTCACTCTAAAAGGGCCCTTTTGTTTTCATACCTTCATCTCAATGCAAATCAAACACGGCTTCACATTTATCATGTTGGTCTTAAAACAGAGCTCACATGTCTGAACGCACACCGCCGAACTCTCTCCTGCTGCTGAATATATGGACCAGACTTTAACTTGCAGGCTTTAATGACACCTTCAGGACTGTTTTCCACAGCTGGAAGATTTAGACAGAGCCTGATTTAGCCGAATGTTTAGACTTAATGACAAATAAGACACAATAAACTCATGATTAGACACTGAGGACTGAGAGGATTCCCAATGTCGTTTATGATAAAAATGACAGAATATAAGACATATATCCATTTTGACTTTTGAAAAGTCAAATCAATGACAGTTAATTCCTCTTCTAAATCACTCATTTAGGACTAATTATTACCACAGGGAGTTAAATGACTGTTAAATTAACTTAGGCCTCTTTTTAAATGTAAGCACATATGAGAGAAACAGACCTGAATGTAAACATTCCTGCTGTTTTATAATGAAGTTGTGCTTTCCTAATCTATAGGCCTAATGTATTTATGTGGTATTTTATGTAAAGGAGAAGACTCCCTCACAAGTTTGATGATAATTTGTTGTGATATGATCTTTAATATATATATTATAACTAGCTAATTACTTTCTGCTACAGACTCAGTCAATCAGTTGGGTTCAAGAGTCCATTAACATTAATTTAAATAATGTAATGCAAGTGAACATAAAATGTTAAAACAGAGCAATGAGTAAATGGTTCAATTTAACGCATAAACAGTTTATGTGACGGATAAAAAGTTGAAATAGTGCACGCTAAAATAATGGAGTAAATAGTTGAAATAAACCTAGATCATTTAGGTTAAGTAAACAGTTTAGTTAGTGAGTTTAAACTGAATAATAACTAAACAGACAAATGTTACTGAAAGGTTAAAACAGAAAGTAATTAACCACAATAGTTGAAAAACTTAGCTTGGAGAAATGTATAAATGGTAGAAGTAAGCTAGCAGCAATTATATATTTTTAAAACAGAGAAAAATAAAAATAGAGCATTATAGTAATGTTTAATTAGTTGAGACTAAAGTAATGACTTAATAGTTGATGTAGTGGGCTGAAAGAAATAGTTAAAAGGCATATTAAGTAGGCCTAATGTATGTAAAATTAGCATGTCCAACATGTAAACTGTTCAAATGGTTAGCTTAAAGAAATGAGTAAAATGGAAATGAAAACGTTTAAAATAATTAGCTAAAGGTAAAGGACAAACTGAAACAGATAGCTAAAAGTGACTATTTTAGAATAATGGTCAAAAATAATGTGGGTGGTTAGCTAAACTTTAGCTTTAGCTGTTACATAAGTAATAGTTAAACAGCTGAGCTAGCTAAAAGTAATGTGAAGTACTTCAAATAATAGCTTAAAGTAATTGATAAACAATTTAAATGACTAAATGTATTGGATAACCCACGTGATTTAAATGGCTGAAGGTAGGCCAAAGCTAACTGATAAAAGGTTAATAAGGGTTATAAAAAGGGCTATCTGAGCTCATTAGCCTTATTAGCATTTACCACCACCCCCTACTCACTCACACACATACAACAATCATACAATCATAAAGCAGGACTAATCATACATTACATACACTTGCTGAGCAGATTATTAGTTTATGATAATATATGTCGGTCAAATGATGTGTGTTTGTCTTGAAAGATAAACAAAATCTAGTTGCTGTGTTTGTTTATTTCGCCAATAACCGGCGCTGCTTTGCATGAGAACAGTGTGAGCATGATGAGCTTACTGTCCCGCTGCTATGATGGTCAAAAGTCTATAAAACAAACATTTAGGCTAATCTCATGCTCCCATATTTGATCACTGCAAACAACCGAGAGCAGCCCATACACACAGCAAAGTCCACGTACAAATATTTATTTATATATAAGGGAATGATGCATTATAGCAAGGTGTGGCGATGCATCTCGAATCGAGCGTTATGTTTAAAATAAATCCATAGCTGTAACAAACACAGTGTGAAAAATCAATCAGAATCAATGTGACTGAGGATTTTTGTGGGAATTGTGGCCGTGGAGCAGAATGCAGAGTGTGAGAAAGAGGCAGAGTCTTAATAAGGCAGCATCTTCTCTGTAAACTGCAGATTAAAGCGACCTCTGGACCCGAGCCTCTGATGTGTCCCTAATTACCTTGTCTTGCTGTCCTGATAAACGGCGCTGAGATAGTTTCTCTCATTGCTGTTTACGGCTGCATTTACAGCTTAAAACCTGACACGGTGACGCTTGTGGAGTGCTGAAGTTTCAGTACGAGTACTGTTCACTTTGCAGATAGATTTTAGCTGCCTGTGTTACATTAAACAAATCAGTTTTTAGTCATTTGAGTCATGGCTGTGAGTAATAGGATTCCCAGATTTGGCCCTGTGATAACTATAAACGCTCAATATATATAGATTGATAACTAAAATATAATACATGAATAATTAAATTATGGCGCACCACTGGAGGGATTTGAACCCGTGATCTCACTACATCTAAACTCCTTCCAGTGATACAGTGATGTTATCAGGGGATGAGAAAAGAATAAAATGTACCAAATATAAGATGGTGTAAATGTAGTGAGAGCTACTCTAATCAAGTACTGTGCTTAAGTACAATGTTGAGTTGCTTGATTTTGAGTATTTCTGTATTATAGTAGGACTCTTGTGTAAAAGTGCAGAAGAATGAGTCATAAAACCTAAAAATAAGTTTGCATTGTTTAAGTTCCAGTTTCATTGTCTCCATTTCAGTGAATAAATGTTGGTTAAAAGCCTGAAATAAGATCTGAAGTTAACATGGGCCTAAAATACTTTCACATTTTGTTCGACGAACATTAAATGTGACAGTAACTATCCAAACTCATAATATTTATGTGTTTTGGAATAGGTGGTTGCTAACAAGTTGCTAAATTAGTCTACTGAGATTGTCAGGGATGTTAAACATCATCAAGACAAACAGTAATTTATTTACTGGATGATCCGCCTTTTGTGTTTATACGAATACTGTTTCTACAAATTATTCCAACTCAAACGTTCAAACTTGTAGACTTATCAAATCTTACTGCAGTATGGTGGAATAGTAATCTTAGCATGTGACTGTAGCATAGTTTGTTTTTAGCCTAACTTTGAATTTTTACGATTAAAGTGATGTTCATATGTGATGATTATCTTGATGAGCTAAATGTGTAAAATATTTGTAAGCCACAGAGCTCCTTTCCAGCATAAAACCAAATGTAAGAATAAAAATCCAGTCAGTTTTTTATCACCGGAAGTGTGGTGATGCTAACTTCCGGGTTAGCATAGCGCCATTAATGTTAATATTAAATAGCGTTCGGTTAGCTTACAAAAATACGTCATTTATGAGGCGATATAGTCCATTCCTTTATTTTTAAATAGTTGTACCTAATAAAACTGGCTCCTGGAATCAAACCTATAATTAATTAGTGCTCTCACACATCATTTAAACATTTTCTCGCACTCACACACACACACACACTTTAACAGGGGCCCGGTTCGTACTTCGCGGGCTCCCGGTGCATGTGGCCGCAGCGCACACGTCAGCAGCGGGGAGATCAGCACCCCGGACAGCGGCGGCTGGTCAATAATAAAGCAGCCAGAGCTCCTTTCCTGCCCAGCTGCTGTGAGCACGGGGGAGGGCACATCACCGATCGGAGACGGATGGACGACCTGAGAAAAAACAGCGTTTTGTTTACATGGTGATCGGGTGTTTTATTCTTCTTCGTCTCCTTCTTCTTCTTCTCTCCGTTCCGGAAGTAGCTGCTGCGTTGGTTCAATCTCCAAGCCGACCATTTCGAGGAGGAAAATCAGCGCCAGCAGTATCATCACCACCATCTATCTGATCCAATAATCAATGCCATTACTGCTGTGTAATTGCTCTCGGATGCGAAGACATCTCCATGCGTCTTCCCCGCTTTTCTCTCTAATTAGAAAAATCGCAGGGTGCCTTTATTATCCCGCCTCTCTTTGACATTTCACCGTATTTTTTTTTTTTTTTTTTTTTTTTTTTTTTTGTTTGGTTTTGAAAGAAATTGTTTTGGAGATAGAGCG
>JAQMCX010000002.1:24654895-24668438 GCA_029814765.1 Acanthurus leucopareius | reverse complement strand
GTCCATATTCTTGTATTGATCTATTCATTGTGTGTGTGTGTGTGTGTGTGTGTGTGTGTGTGTGTGTGTGTGTGTATGTGTGTGTGTGTGTGTCAGTGTGTGTGTGTGTATGTGTGCAGCGAGCGGCCTTGATGTGGCTTGGAAAGGTGCCGAATGCTGTTAAAGGATAAATATTTTTCCTTGTTGGCGGCAAATCTCATAAAAAGTCCAGAACAAACGATGAATTGATCCTACAAACAAGTGTTGTGTGTGTGTGTGTGTGTGTGTGTGTGTGTGTGTGTGTGTGTGTGTGTGTGAGCTGTAGAGCTCCTCTGTTGTTTGGAAACAATTTAAAAAACAAACTCTCGGATGTAAACAACCTCATATCTGCTGCTGCTCTCCAGAACGACACATGAGAGCGTTTTCTGATCCGATGCTACTATTTTTGTTCGGTGCCTTCAGAAATCGTTATGACTCACTGTTGAAAAATGATTCTGTTTCGTGAAGCGACAATGCTACGGCTTCTGTTTGTTTATGTTTGGACACAAAAATTACTTGGTTATGTTTTGAAACACGACTCAGCTTTTTGAAAAGTATTTTGCCAGCAATTGAAGACCTTTGTTGTCACAGTTAGAAGAAAAACGTCACCTGATTTTAGTCCTTAACTCGTCATAATCACTGCGGCCACTAGGGGGCTTCAACACTTTAACGTAAACATATTACGAGCAATCTTCTGTTTGGATTTTGGTCCCTCGTGCTGTCATTTTCTTATCTAATACACATTATAGAGCCACAGTGATGTTCTGAGTTACATTTTCCTTTGTTGCAGTGAGTTTGAATCCTTTTTTTCCCACAAAACGTCGTCCTGCAGCTGGAAATACTCAGAACTAAATGTATATTAATCCACTTTTGAAAACAGGTCCCAATAAATACACTCTGTCCTTCTGTTTGAGTAACGTTTACTACAAAAATACAATGACCAGCTGTTTTTGGACGTAAATTAGCCTTTTCTATATGTATACAAAGGAAACAATACATCTGTGAGCTGATCATTGGTGTTTTTCTTTTCATAGGTTTTGTTTACAAAAACAAATGTAAAGACAAACTCAGTTGATTCAAAGTGTGAAGTTGTTGTCAACACAGTTCAGCTCCACATATTTCAGTTTCATTTCAACACATCCCTCCTTTCCAAATGTGACCTTTTATGCCTTTACTGGGTTTTTTAGTCTCTGTGTTGCTTTCAGGTAAAAACTTTAATGTAAGAACCTACAAATGGAGAATTTGCACCAAAAAAATCCATCTTTATCTGATTACTTCAGTGAGGTAAATTTCATAGATTTTATTTTCCCTCCAGTATCTTCAGTAATGAAACATCACTGTAAACCTGTAGTTTTAAAAAAAACACCTTTTTAACTGATTATTAAAAATTGTTATAAACCTGCAGATTTTTATTGTTTTTTTAACTTTATGTTTCTCTTTGCATTGAGAATGTTGACCTCACTTACACAGAACATTTCATAGTTTATTAAACTTAAACAACGTTTTAATTTCTGAGGGTTGTTTTAGGTTTTAACATAATAAAGTCATTAAAAAACATCCTTCAGTTTGGTTTCCTCATGTACGTCCTGTGATTTTGAGCAGGATTATTAATATTTGTAAACATCAAATAAAACTCTCTAAGAGTTTGAATCTTGACCTTTTCTTTTTAAATGCACAATAGATAAGTTTTATTGCTTAATTGGGATGATTGGATGCACATTTCAATATATTTTGTGCTCTGCGTTCATAAAACAATTTAATTATCCTTAATGGAGCATCTCCAGAAAGTGAGACTTGTGATTTTGGATTCAGTCGAGATGTAAATTTACACTTAAAACATTTTCTTCTTAACCAGTTTCATTAAACCAGGTAATAGTTTAAAATCATAATCTCAGCTTTTATAGGTGGGCTAATTGTTGTTTCACTCAGGTGTGAACATCATTTCCAGGTGAACACATGCAAATGGACGTGTTGAATTTGATTTTGTAGGTTTTACAGCTTTTGTTGCAGTTACATTTTGTATTCAAAGATCCCCCAGAAACATTTAAAACACACAAAAAAGAGACGCTTTTTTTTTCAAGTCTGAAAATGTTTTTTAACGACACACAAACACACACATACAGGCCTCACCACAACAACCTGACATTTTGGGAAGTGTTTGCTCTCATATGGTTTTTATTTAGTTTCTCATATACTTATGACCTTCTCTGTGTTATCTTTATAATGTCAGCAGGCGAGTTATTTTAAAGTTTATGAGTGGCATGTGGCTCATCTACCAAACCCAATCTTTTATGCAGTGGGACACTTGAAGTCTTTTATTATAAGTGGGAAGGTCAAACGAGCCAGATGGGGAAAAGGCGGAGTGCAGACGGACAGAAAAATAAGAAGCATTATTTGTGTTCAAGCAGTTTCTGATGCATAAAACTTCTATTAATTAAACAGGTAATTCTCTGCCATGTTAAAATAGGCGAAACGTGTTCTGCATCACATTTCTCAGTCACCATTTGTAACCATTTATGAGATTTATTAGCATAGGTGTTCATTGATTTAAAAGAACTGCACAAAATTTAACTTTATTTTAATTAAATTTGATATTCGCCGTAATGTGTACAGCTACTTTATTACCACCGGTTAAGTCTTTTCCCATCTGTATGTTTGTTCCAACAAACCTGATTTTTAATTTTCAGAGTAAAGCTTAAATGTTTTTCACTAAGACCAGAAGAAAACAGAGAAAAAATCATTTTTGTTGCATATTACATCAACCACTCCACCAAATTATGGGGCAACATGATGCAGGATAAATGCTGTTAGCATTGCTAGCACTAGCCGATTAGCATGTAGTGTTGAGCATTATTTTGATTGCCTTTTTCACAAATAGTTATTTAAAGATTTAAAAATAGTAAATAATTACAGAAATGCTCTATTTCTGTCATACTTAGTGGTCAAATTTTGCTCACTTGATGACTGAGTGGCATAAGAAAGTGGTTCAGGATTTGCTAGCTTAGCGCAGAGGCTTCAGGGTTGAATAGTCCTGTATTTTCCAGTTCACACAAAACTGATATTATAACAAAGTCACTCTAGTGTAATTTAAGTTTTTGAGGTCAGTTTCACTGTCGTCTGTTCATATAGTTTAGTAGTTAATAGCTGTGTTGGTGTTCGGGCCTTAGCTGCTGTTAGCTCATGCTAACCTCATAGCCGTTGACCGGCCTTAGCCGATGTTGCTAACTTCAAAGCTAGCCCAGGGATCGGCAACCTGCGGCTCCCTGTCTTTGGAAAATAAATAATGAGTGTTTAATTTAAATTTATTTTATTTTATTTAGTTTATTTTCTAGATGTAACTCTAAATTTGAAGATTATGGGGCTCTTATAACATTAAAATAAAACGTTTTTATTTTCTGTTTTTATTTTCTTTTTTTTCTTTTTTTGTCGCTCAAAATATACGTCACAACCGCGACATGCGCGACACCCGCCGGCGCGAAATTCATTGAGCTTTTCAACCCCCGGTAGGCCAACCATGAATAATTCCAAGAAAATAAAACGTTTCTAAAGAAAACAGAACATTTACCAAAGAGCATATTTAAGAAATCAATACACCTGTAGCGTTATCAATCACCAGCATCGTTTTTTTGGAGTTCAAAATGTTTTTGTTGCATGCAGGGAAAAAAATCGTTTTCTCTGTACTAGTTCCTTGATTCATGAATGCAACACACTATAGTTTTTAATACATAGAATAAAGGTAAAAAAAATAAAGATATATGCGGTGTTATCTTCCTTTTAGATGTCAAAAGGGTTTTGCGGCTCTCTGTGTTTTCTTTTACGGGTCCAAATGGCTCTTTGTGTGTCTGAGGTTGCCGACCCCTGAACTAGCCTGTCAGACAGCTGTAATGAGACGTTCAGGGTCACTTTCTGTACGTTCACTTGTAGTTTTACCAGAGTCGTGTTTAGTCCCAGTTTTCAGTCGGTTCTGTTGATTCTTTACAAACTGTTTTTGTTCTCCTCTTTGTTTGTTTCTCATATCTGAGGTCAGATGTTCCCTTTGTTGAGCACGACAGTCAAAGCAAGAGGAGTAGGTGCGTTGGCATTGTTTGGGTGTTTGTTTGGCATCGGTGCATTCCTGGAGTTTTGTCAAAGAGACAAGATGTACTGTTAAATGTTTATTTGTAAGCATTAGAGAGGCTGCAGGCAGCTTTTGTGGGGTTGTTTTGAGCTTATCTGAGCTAACTGGTGTTTTTTTCCTTCTTAAAATTAAACTTTAAACTTTTTGAATTAAACACTATTAATACCTGAAAGTACCAATACCAACTTTTCCCTGCGTGAAGTTGTGTCCTTTCAGTGATTCCCATTGATATTCCTGCCTGACGCTGTTGTTTTAAAGCTAAGCTAAGCGTGACACATGGGTTTGGACATGCAGGATTTTTGCAGACGTCTGATGCAAAAACATGCCATCAAATTTTAAGCCGTCTGACAAAATGGATGTTTGACGTTGAACGTTGATGACAGCCCGAATGCGGTCATCGTTGATGTGGTGAATACGCCAACAGGCGTCAGGTGCTTATGTGGTGCTGAAGAGACAGTGAATTTGATCCAAAAGCCACAACATGAAGAAGTATTCAGATTGAATGGCACTGGCAGAAAAGAAAGTGAATGTTGTGATTTTTATTCTGGCTGAAAGGAGCAAGGGACTGGATGTTTTGTGGTAACAGAGGAGGGTCTTTAATATTATTATTAAGACATATAATGTCCATATTAATAATATTCCTTTGCCACAAGCATAAAACAAGTTATATTTTGGTATCTTGGCATCATTCTCCCATAACAAACCAACACTAGCAGCTAATTAGACAAACAGTCAATATACGAAGTGTTTGTTATTTGTGATTTATCTGACCTCTTTCAGATTTACAGTAAAATTTAATATGTCAGATAACGTTGGTCTTTCATGTAGGTTCAGTATCACACAATACTCATTGTTCTCATAATCTGTGCAGAGAAATGAGGCATGATGACTGAGTCTGTGTGCAGTTTTGTAATGTTATTAATGTGAGTTTCCTTCATTTTCAGGCGATTTAAACTCAGTTATCTGTTTTTCCAGAGACACTCAAAGCTCTGTTTAAGTGTTTATGTGTCACCTTGTAGGTGAAACATACAGTTTTAAGCTTCCTGGTGGAGATTCAGATTAGAAGATGGACATGACTTCCATGTCTGTCAGTTCAATATGAAGTTTTGGACAGAAGTTAGCTTAGCTTAGCATAAACACTGAAAACAGCTTGCCTTGCTCTCTCCAGCAGTTACAATATCTTTATAAAAGTGAATTTTAAGCTCACAAATTAACATTTTTAATCTTGTTTGTTCAGCCTGTTAAAAAACTAAAGAGTAGAAATGACAAATATACATTATAATTAATGGTTGTTAATTAAAGGAGCCTGGCAGCTGTCGTTATGCTAAGCTAACTGTTTGCTTATTGTAGCTTAATTGATTAACTCCATATTTTACCTGCAGAATTCACTGAATAAACTCTATTCATGTATTTCAAAAGCAGACATTAGAGAATTTATATGAAATGATGTTTGTTTTCCAGTAAACTCATGACGCTGTGTTTTCCTCGTCTGTCCTGCAGGGCGAGCTGTTGAGCCCCTGCCGCTGTGACGGCTCGGTGCGCTGCACCCATCAGCCCTGCCTCATCCGCTGGATCAGCGAGCGAGGCTCCTGGAGCTGCGAGCTCTGCTACTTCAAGTACCAGGTCCTGGCCATCAGCACCAAGAACCCTCTGCAGGTAACAGGCAGCGAATCAGACGAACTGAAGAACTGACAGAAAAAAAAAATGTGGAGGATTTAAAGTGAAAGCTGTTGTTCAGATGAGTCTGACTCAAACTCACACATGGGATTTCGCTCGCAGACTTGGCTCGGCTCAGCCTGGTTTCACTCGGCCTCCTCGTCAGTTTCCTTACACAACACCTACTGCATGCTTTCTGACTGGGATTCCAGTTTTTTGGACGAACATCGTGTAAACAAGTTAGAGATCTTATGTAAATATGTTCAACTCCTTCTCGAACGCAGACACGGTCATTTCTCTGCGAGGTTTAATGTGTTTATTTTTTTAATTCATGACTCAGACGGCGAGGTTTTATTGCATCTTATCGTGTTTCATAGCGAGACGTAAAACTTAGAACAACAGAAGACTGAAAAACTCTTTGCTGGAACGAATCTCACGCCGTTGCTGTTGTTTGTTGCCATATTGTGCTGACACATTTTCCCTCTGCGTCACCGTCCGTCTGCCCTCCTCCTCAGAGGCGGCCAAAGGCTCTAAAACCTATTGAGAGGAGGCCGTGTAGGTGTGTGTGTGAGTGTGTGTGTGTGAGTGTGTGTTTGACTGACATATTCAATGACGTGTGTGTTCATCATGTTCTCATATGTTCATCTCTTTTTTTTTCTCTCTGGTGATGAAAAGTAATTTAGAACATTTATTTCAAGTACTGTACCAGTTTTAAATCACATCTAATTAAGTCATTTACATTTCATAGCACATTCACTCCTTAATATTTTACAAAGTAATCCTGTACTGTTGTATTTCAGCTGTTTTCGGTGTCAAATCCCAAATCTTTTGGCTTATTTTTGCTACAAATTTGCAGCTGCAGCTATTTATAAAGTAGTTAAAATAGGCTACACTGTTTATGTGTAAAAATAGTTAAAAAAAAAATAGTTTTTACAGCCTTGAACTCACATAAAATATTTTTATTGGCAACTGTGTCACTTTTGTTAGATTAAAAAAAATGATAAATCAGTTTTATAGCTGAGTTTATTTTAAAAAGGATTTCCCGCATGTGGATTACAGACAGTTTAAGAGTTTCTAAACCAAACAAGAAAAACAAGAAGTCTGCAAAATGTGACCAAAATAAACCTGAACTGCAGGACTTTTACTCGAGTATCTTCACTTTGGTGTATTGGTACTTTTACCAGCTCTTCTTCTTCTGGTGCTGATTTAGATGTTTTTCTTCTCTCCAGTGGCAGGCGATCTCTCTGACGGTCATAGAGAAGGTGCAGATAGCGGCCATCATTTTGGGTTCCCTTTTCCTCATCGCCAGCATCTCCTGGCTCATCTGGTCCTCCCTCAGCCCCTCGGCCAAGTGGCAGCGTCAGGACTTGCTCTTCCAAATCTGCTACGGCATGTACGGCTTCATGGACATCGTCTGCATAGGTAAAAGACAAAATGGACCCTGAAATGTGCAAATATGCAGCAGCAACTATCAATAAATTGTATAAGAATATGTCATGTAAAGATGGAGGTGCTGTAGTAAAAGTTTTAGGTGATAAAACACAAAGAGACGCGAGAAAAGCAGAATGAGCTGTGCAGAAAAGAAAAAACCCCACAAAAATATATTAATAAACATAGGTTGCATTACGCAAGGACAAACTGAGGCGGTGATGAAAAACATGTATTCAGCTCACATTCTGCTCGTTGTTAAGGTCATGCAAAAATGAAACGGCAACTAAAGAAGCAGATGGTGCAAAGGTAGGAGATGACAAAGCGAAGCAAACTCTGATGGTGTCACCGAGAACAAGCGAGCCTGTTTCTCTGAGAGTAACCTGGTCGACTGTTCTCGTGTAGTTGTGAGTTGCCTGTGTAAGACAGCACTGAGAACAGATGGCATCAGATATCTGCACTGTGATTATTGCCAACTGTCTATTCTCATCCATGGAGGGGTGGTGGTGGTGGTGGTGGGGGATGGAAAGTTTCTACCTATGAAGCTGATTGCAGCTCGTGAAAGCCTTTTAGCGTAACATTTGATGTAAAGCTGTGGGAATTCGCCGCCTTTCATGCACTGTCCTTCACCCCTGCTTCTTCTTCTTCCTCCTCTCTCCGCCCAGGCCTCATCATCCACGAGGGATCGTCAGTGTATCGAATCTTCAAACGATGGCAGGCTGTCAATCAGCAGTGGAAAGTACTGAACTATGAGAAATCAAAGGACTTGGGCGACCCGGTGAGCTCGAGCAGCAAGACGGGGGCTCGCGGCTCTCGCAGCAACCCTCACGGCCTGGCCAGCAGCAGTAGCGGGCGACAGAGCAGGAGGTTAAGAACTATTCTGAACCACCACTGTGGATACACCATCTTGCACATCCTGAGCCAACTGCGGCCCAACGACCCGCGGATCAGCGCCGCCGCCAACCGGGAGGTGGTGATGAGGGTCACCACCGTATGAGCCGCGACGGGACGAAGCTCGTCTGCGATGTAAATGAGAGTTTGGACGTTTGGACCTGATGTTAAACACTAGAGACTCATATAGGCGACGGGAGCCTGCGAGGAGCCGAGCGACGCCCGACGGACGGACAGAACACACCGGAGGATTTCTCCTCTTGTTTCGTACAACAAAAGGAAGCCAGATGCTCCTTTTAAGTAACTAAAGAACTGATGAACAGAATAATAAAAAAAAAAGGGACGAAAAAGCATTAAAAGACATCAAACATGAAACGTGAGGGAGGAAAAAAGTGTAAACAGGCTTTATAACCTAAATCCAAGACGACGAGACGTTTTTTCCAGTTCGATTATCAGGATGCACAGAGACATTTTCCTTTTTGATTTGATCCTCTCGGTTTGATTTGTATCTCTTCTTTTCTGTTGTTGTTTTTTGTTTCTTTTTTTGTTTGTTTGTTTTTTACTCACTATGATTTTTTGTACGGATGTATGATTTTAGAGGAAATCATGTAACTCCATACATGCCAAGCATTTCCAGACGACTATGTATAATGAATCTTAAAAATTTCTACAAGCTAACTGATGCTGGGTTTAAGAAGAAAAAAAAGGAAAAAAAAAAAGACCGAAAACTGAAACAAACAGACAAACAAACAGACAAACAAACAAACAAACAAACATGAGGGGAAACACAGAGGTGACAACTGAACAATAAGTCATTTCAAGCAAAAAAAAAAACAACAAAAAAGGAAAAAAAATAAAAAATAAAAGAGAAACAATAAGATTTCAGTGACACTTAACCTTTCTGCAATAAAGATACGTATGTACATTTCACAGGGAATTTTGCATGGGTATATAATTTTATTCTTCATCACATAACATAAGCACATGACAAATTTGCTCTATTTCGAATGGTGCTTGCCAAAATAAACACTTTAAAAAAAAAACATCTGATTTCATTGCACCAACTTTTTGTCAACAGACGACAAATGGCAGTGTGTTACAGCTATTTCAGCTAAAATACAGATTGTTGCTGCTTTGTGCTGATTCAGATTTGATAATAAGTAAACTATTGGATTAAAAACGGGGATCAGATGATCTCTTACTACTCAGTCTCACTCAGTCTCTTCTTTACCTCACATGCAGCTTAAAGTTCCACTTCAGACACATTTTTAAACACTTAAAATACTCTGATATGATTAATATTTTGCTTTAAAACATCTAAAAATGATCTGAAAGCACATTTATTCTTTCTTTCTCGCAGATTCTGGCTTGATGATCCACAGGTGCTTTGTTAGGTTGACCAGTGAAAGAGCAGTGAGCTTAAAAAAAGAAAACACACAGACTTCAGAGTTAAACTTAAAAAAAAATCAGAAGGAAAGGATCTTTGTTTGCAGCAGCTGTGGGAGATGAAGAGATGAACAGGAGACATCTACATTCAATACGAAAACAGAGTGGGAACTGAGAGAAACGGAGGAGGAGGAGGAAGAAATGACCAGACTAAGAATAGGACGCAGTAACCTGAACGGGACCGTCCACGTAACAAGGAAATATGCCTCCGTTAAGAAAAGACAGGATGAGAATGAAAAGAAAACAGGCGAACGGGAGCAAATTTGAAAGCAAACGAGGCAGGAAGGGAAGTTTATTCAGAGAACAGAGAAGAAGAATCTGAGTATTTGGACACTGAAGGAGTTAAAAAAACACCAGAAGAAGAAGAAGAAGAAAGCTGCCATTAAACCTTAAAGAAGAACAAAGGAAGTCATGTGACTTTTATATAACTATTATAGAGGAAATTATACTTTTAACTGTAAATGTTTGAACCAAACTCAGCTGAGGAGGCTGATCGGCACCAAAATCTGCAAAAAGCTGAATATCAGAGCGATAAGTTTAGTTTGCATCTTTTATTTTATATCAGCACAGACGTTTAAGGCCCTGCATGACTCTAACAAGTGTTAGTAAAGATTTAAGGTGGACTGGAACTCCTTTAAGGCTGCTGATGGGTCAAAAACTGCACCTTAAACTTCAGTTTCACAAAGGTATCACTTTTATTATTATTATAAACACAAAATATGATAAGAAAACTATCATAAAATGAGATGCAGGTTCTAGTTTCTTTAAGTGAAGCTGTCTCTTTCAGAAAAATTTGGATAGAAAACACTGTAATCAAGTTAATTTAAGGGTATTTGAGATAAATGTTTGATCGGACAGCAGAAAGTGATGACTGTCATTAACACAAGAGAGCAAAGATAAAACAGACTGAGCGTCTCAGATAAACTCTGAAGACCAGACGACCGAACAGGGAAAAGAGTTTTTCCTCCATTGTTGTGTCCTTCAGACCTTCAGATCTCATGACTTCTTACTCCATCGGTGCACAGGTGGGAGGTTCACTCAGGTTTGAGGAGAAATCACCTCATAACAGGTGCGTTCAGAGTCGCCCACACAGTCCGACGCAGCGTCCGTCACAATGTTTGCACGGTTAAAATAGAGCGTTTTAAATCTTAAATCTTCACATCCTGTGCTGAGAAGCATCGACTCTCCAGCATGAATCCTCCAGTCCAGCAGAGAGCAGCATCACAGCTGAGTCTCCTGTGGAGGATTTGGGCCTTAAAGCTGAAGCCAGAGAGGGAAGGTGATCGAACAGCATAAAGACCACTAGTGTGAGTATTAGAGGTGAAACTCCTGCAGTGAACTGCAACCGAGAAGCTTCTTATTTCATCTGAGGTTTACGTTCATTGCTGGTTTTAAAATATCTACATGACTGCAGATTCATGTTGCATTATAGCTTGTTAGAGCAGATTTTGAGCCTTTTTAAAGACTTTAAAGGCCAGAACAGAACAGAAGAGGGTCATAAACATTTGATATCAGGCCAAAAGGAGGAAATATTACATGGTATAAAAGAAAAAAAAGATTGTAAGTAAGTAAAGTAAAGGTTGTGGGATCAATGATGAAACTGTTGACAACACTCACCGGAAAAGATCACCACTTTGTTTTTCTCTCTCTCTTTTTTGTTGAAATTATTCCACATGAATGAGTACATTTAAAAGGGGGTTTACAACAAAAAAGAGAGAGAGAAAAACAAAGTGGTGGTCTTTCCGGTGATTGTTGTCAACAGTTTGATCCCACAATCTTTACTTTACTTACTTACAATCTTGTTTTTCTTTTATACCATATAATATTTCTTCCTTGTGGCCTGATATCAAATGTTTATGACCCTGTTCTGTTCTGTTCTGACCTTTAAAGTCTTTAAAAAGGCTCAAAATCTGTTCTGATTTAAAATATCAAAATGCAAAAAAACAGTCTCAAAAAATTGGTCCTTAGTCCTCGTCTCGGCTCTGAGCTTCTGTCCAGCTGCCATGATGCTCCTTAAATCCTCAATTTTAGAGGCAGATTTATCGTGAAGCTCAAACTTTAGTGGCAGTCGGACTGAACCTGAAGGTGTCGATGCTCCATCACGGCGCTTTGTGGCAGAAGAAAATAGCAAAAACACAAATGATTCCTGGTTTTGCTTCCTTTTTTTGGTCACTTTGTCACATTGCAGAGGAAAGTCAGAGTCACAGAAACAGATAATTTCTACAATATAACTTCTATTTACATTCAACATTTATGAAATATCCTTAGAAGATGCTGCTGAATAAACATTTATGCCAAGAAACAGATATCTTCTTCTTTTGTGAAGGAGACACAGAGAAAGATGATGCCGTGTGTTTTCCTTTATCAGTCCTTTGCTGCCTGTGTTTGTATCTGAAACATGAACCGTCGCTGTAATAAAAATATGAAAAGTATCAGTCTGATATCAAACCAGTTGAACCTGAACCTGCAGCCAGAAATCAAGGTGTGTCTCTCACCTGGAGAGCAAGACGGAGGCTGTGAAGGAAGTCTGACTGTCTACAAAACAAACTCTGCCAAAGTTTGACCTCAATTCCACCACTGCCATTTATTCTCATATTAAATTTATTAATTTAACGTTAAATTTAACAGTTATTCAGAAACTTTTTCTCATTATCAGATGCGTGGTCTTTTTTATTTTAATCTAAAAACAATCATTTAACTCCCAGAGATGATATTGGTGTCTTAAATGGTGACTATGATGATCATTGGTGGGTCTAAAAATTACCCGAACTGCTTTTAAATCAGTAATTTGATTTAAACTTGATGAATCGATGCACAATACATCATTGAAAAGGCCACCTGAACGTTTTAAGTGTCTGTTTTACTGTTTTTTCTGAATGAAGCACCTGAATCACACCTGCTCATCATTAGTTTAACCAGCTGCAGCTGTGTACAGATGTTCTACCTCCAGTAACTACAGTCATATGCATTATGTGCAGTTTTCACCTCTGCAAGCACTCAGGGGGTGTAGTTCTTCTTTAACACCACTAGATGGTGCACATGAGCAAAACAATGCAAAACCTGAAACAAGTCAACTTCTGACTCTTTAAAAACTCATTAAGAAATAAACTTAAAATCAGTTTGTTTTTAAAATCTGTTGTCTGTAGATGATTTGAAGCAATTAAGTTGGTTATAACTCAGACTTATTTTAAATTGGTTATAGTGAAATATGATGTGTATAATATGTGTGCAATATAAAATATGCACATTGTTGATAAAACCTCTGTTCTTTTACTTAAAGGGAAACTTAAACTTCATACAGATTTAAATGGGCTAAATATACATTTGAACACAAGATTAATTTGTTGTTATTTCACAACGTTAGTTTGTGTCACAGAATACAGTATTTAAATGCTTCCTCTCAATCAGAGGAATGTTTAATTAGATTATAATCCACAAGCTAATAAAACAAAACATATTTTTATATTTAAGTGCAAAAGAGTCCTACAGCCACATGATAAATGCTGCTCTGTAGTCTGGTGGTGTGAAATTACACAACACATTAAAAAATTACATAAACAGATTTTTAGTTTTGGTGTCATAAATTCATACAGACAGGAAACATAACGATTATTTATAATAAAAATTGTTAAAAAAATGTAAAAAGTGTCCATGTTTTTAGCTATACGTCTTTGTTTAATTGTTCTGTGTGAACGCAGGTTACACAGAAAGTAATTTAACATCTGGGTCAGTTTTTTTGTCTTTGTTTACATTCTCGGCCAATAAAAACGACTCAGATTCTAAATCATAGTGTCGTACTTTTATTTTGAAAAGAAACGACAAAAATATATAACTAGGCGAGCAAAGAATATTTAACTGTTATTTGATAAGAAAATATAAAATAATAAGTTTTTTTCTAATTGATTAGTTTAATAAATGTCCTCTAATAACAAAGAAAAACGACGTGTCTTGTTTTGTTTTGACGATCCGTTCTTCTTATGCGAGTCT
>JAQMCX010000002.1:24621739-24641471 GCA_029814765.1 Acanthurus leucopareius | reverse complement strand
GTGTAATAAAGAGGCATGCAGGGTCTAAACTATAGTCTAAAGGATGATAAAAGTACAATATAAAATAAGAATAAAAATACAGTAGAATAAAGTCAAATCTGACACCTATGTGTATATATTATTATAATTGTTTAATCTGTATGAACCAAATTATCCAGTGATCACTCAAATGACCAGTTATTCAATCCCTGGTAGTTGGAGGAACCCCTGCCTCAATATTGCATGTTTTTGGGTGATTGAAAATTAATAAAAACTGTCTTCTGTATTTTCCTGCCTAGTTTTGTCCAAGCGACATTATAAAATACAAAGATATTGCTTCTTACACAAGAGAGAGAGAGAAGCAGCTATTCCTTTTTTTGAAAATATTGACAGGGGTGTTTTTTCTCTTCCTAAATGACTCAAATGATCAACCAGTTATCAAAATAGATGGCATCAGTTATTGTTCTGTCAGTCAAACGATAAATCAAGGAATTAATGTGTCAGTTTTTAATATTTTGCAGACAATGAACAGGATACGAATTCACGTTTTGCCTTCGAGTCGGAATCGAGTGGCCCAGACGCCTCGTCCTCAGGAGCCCCAGGCCTGCTCCTTCACCCAGCGGCCGTGCTTGCAGCCCCGTCTGGAAGGCCTGGAGTTCTGCATCAAACACATTCTGGAGGACAAGAACGCCCCGTACAAGCAGTGCAGCTATGTCTCGGCCAAGAACGGCAAGCGCTGCCCAAACGCTTCCCCGAAGGTTGAGAGGAAAGATGGGTGGGTGGAAAGTTCAAAGTTAGACCTCAGCTGCATGATCTGTAATTCTAAGAATGGAAGTTTATCTCTTGGACGATATGAGACACAAACATTACACCCTTGTAAAAAAAACTCTAAACAGCTTTGTGACATGTCTTCTCCAATGACTGTCTGTTCTTTAGAGTGACATTCTGTGCAGAGCACGCTCGCAGGAATGCCATGGCTCTCCGAGCTCAAATGAGGAAGTCACCCTCCGGTCCATCTCCGGAGGCGCTGCTGTCTCAGCTTAGTGGATACAACCGTGCAGAGACACACGGCGTCGAAGGAGGCCGCTCTGAAGCCAGCCGAATACTCGGTAAGTGGTCCTGTTTTGATCCGGAGATTCTTTGCCAGCTATTGACTCTATTTAATCTCCTGTACTTTTAATTTTCATTTGAACAGCTGTAGTGATTTATCATGCAGTTTGATAACTATAAATAATTTTGTAATGTTTCAATGCACCCACTCTGGACAGATGAGGACAGTCTGAGTGAGGAGGAGCAGGAGGGACCCTTGGTACTAGACCAGACATGGAGGGGAGACCCCGACAGTGATGCAGACAGCATTGACAGTGATCACGAGGATCCTCTGAAGTAAGCTGAGTTATCCCATCAGATCATCACTCTTTTAAATCTAAACTCATATTTTTATTTATGAATTTACACTGTTGTTTGAACCTCTGTGGATGTCTGATTAGGTATTCACATACTGCCACTAGCAACAGACGTGAGCAGTCAAACTACAGAGTAATTCTGAGCAGGCTTTGAGTGTGAAGGGCATTCACACAGTGAAAGCATTGGAATTAGATACGGTCAGGAGTCTGTATGCAAGCTGAAAGAAAAACAGTTATTTTTTGAGTGAGTGTAGATTCACAAAAGCACCAAGAAACCAAAAACTGCCTGCAATTGCAAGAAGTATTTAACAGGGTTTGGCTGACACTTGTTTTATTGTTATGTTTTCACAGTCAGACATGTGCTTGAATTCAAATAAACTCCTTGTTTTGTTTTATCTACACAATCTTTCTCATGAATAAAAAAAAATTTCAATATTTTCAATTTAAGGATACCTTCATCAGATTTGTTTGTCTCCTGGTATTGATATTAGCAAATATTAAGTAATGTTGTTTTCTCTGTAAATTGTAGACATGCAGGCATTTACACAGCAGAGGAGGTGGCGCTCATCACTCGAGAAAAACTCATCAGACTCCAGTCCCTCTACATCGACCAGTTCAAACGTCTGCAGCATCTGCTTAAGGAGAAAAAGCGCAGATACTTGCACAACCGCAAAGTGGAGCATGAAACTCTCGGTAAACAGGAACATTTGATCACTTACCCAACATGTAATGCTTTGTTTACTTTGTGCTTCATTAAGGAGATCATCAAATACACGTACCTTCACAAGGTCTCACAGTCCTCAGCAATACCTGTGTGTTTTAATGTTTATCAGGGAACAGTCTGCTGACAGGACCTGAAGGTTTGTCCATGAAGGAGAGGGAGAACCTCAAGAAACTCAAAGCTCTGCGCCGATACCGTCGTCGGTACGGTGTGGAAGCTCTGCTGCACCGGCAGCTTAGAGACAGGAGGCAGGCTGTGACAGAAGGAGCCCCCCAGGTACGAAACCATCTCAACAGATACATTTAAAACTAGAAAGCATCTTGAAAATTAAATTTATGTTAAATGGACATTTCAGCTGAACAAATAAAGTTGTTTTGTTTGCTTGTAGATGTGTTTATCCATGAAAACAGTTCTGAAGTTTATCTGCTCTGGTTTTAAGATCTCCAGTGTTCACATGAAAGAATTATGTTTGTGGCTTTAAACTCCAGAGAAGTTTGTTTTTCCAGAAACGATGTCTGGGTTACATTTTCTGAGCTTTAAACAGTTTTCACCAGAACAACAAAACTACTGAGGAAATACATTAGTACCAAATGAAAAGTGACAGCTCAGGGGCGGTGGTTTGCCCTCCACCGCGCTACGTACTAACCATATTTAGAGACACTGTGTCTGGAAAGAGACGATACTGTTGATTTCTTTCTCTTTTTTCCCCACAACTGTGAGTACTACAAACATAGTACCATCCACTTACACTGAACTGCGGTGAAGGCAGAAATGCCAAAGCGATTATTGGTAATTTGGTGAACTTGCCCTTTATATGGCAAGCCAACCTTCAGTTTCATGTCATAAAATCTATTGTGGCAGAGTACAGAGAATGTTGAGTTAAAGGAAGTTCCCTAAGTTCTTTTTTAAACTATTTTAACTTCTAAAAAAGAATCTGTCCTGTTTGTAAAAACCAAAATGCAAAACAAGATTCATGTCACACACGAAGAGTGTGATTGTGTTTTGCCTCAGATGTTGCAGGGCTGTCGTGTCCTCAAGTATGTCGATTATTACAGAGAATGAGACACACTGACATATTTTTGGGTTTGAGATTGTGCTCAACATATTTGAGTGCAGCAGAATGAAAATAAGATTTGAAAGCCACATCAGCACATCAGGAGGTCACAGAAAAAGAAACCCTGAGGATGTCACTTCATTTATTCAGGCTTTTTTTTTCCTCTTACAATTCTGTGGCAGCCATGAATGATAATGTTCTCAAGCATGATTATAGTTGTCATAAAGGGAGAACTGTTTTTTCTGTTTGACCTTAAATAACACTTCTTTCATCTGTTGCAGCCACACACAAGAACAGCGTATGAGAAGTGCATCTCCTTCGTGGAGGGAACCAGATGTTCCAACCCCTGCCTGCCGATGACTCGGCACTGCGTTTCACGTATCCTCCGCCATCTTTTAGCACGAGTTTGACCACACGCATCTGATCTGTTCCCATAGAGGAAACAGATGTGATTTCCTCTTTTATTTTCAAAACAGATCCCAAGTTCTTTTGTTGGAAGATATATTTAAAATTTCAAACTGTAACGCAAACTAGCTGAAGTTCTCTTCCCTTTCAAACGTCTCTCCATCTTTTTCTTTCGAGTCCTCTTCACCTGGGCCCCAATCAAGACCCGCAGCTTGCAGTAGCTGCTGGTTTCAAAGGGAACCTACAGAAACTCCTTCCTGTGGTCTGTTGATTTTTCCCAGATATATTAATGGGGCTAATCTGTTCAGTTGGAAGGAACAAGAATCCTCCTCCTCAACATTTCTTCATTTCACCCATTTTAACCTTTTAATCATTTAGGAAGGTGCCATACTCTGTGACAGGATTTAACTACAAAATTGAAGAACTGAAATCCTCTTTGTTTTCTCCTAATTGTCAGTAATTGTCAGTTCTGACACCAGTGATGTTGTGAACAAGCTAACAAATTGACACTCAGACAAAATCACTTACTAGTTACTCCAAACCTTTGCACATGTCACTGATGCTGTTGAGATTATTGTTTGTGTTGTTGTCCTTGACATGGAAACACTCAGACATCTACCAGGACAGCAATCAGGTGCTTTTCAAAATGTGTCCAGGTCTTAAAGACGTCCCATGTGACCGCACCGTGCACATGGGCCAGTCCGACGATCCTCGCTGCCCGCTCCACCTCATCCTGCCTCCCCCCATGTACCAGCCCGAACAGGAAACTCCTCCACCGGAGCAGCTCACCACTGCGAGCAGAGACATGTATCTGAGCGCTGCAGAGCTCCAGCCCACAGAGAGCCTCCCCCTAGAGTTCAGTGATGTATGTAGAGATGATGCTTCCCCACCACTCTCCTCTGATGTGTATGCATTGTAACAAAATGTCGTGTTCAGTCTCTGTGGAAAGATGCCATGTTGCTGGTGTTTTAAGGTGCTTTCACGGTTTGTTTTGCGTTGGTGCGGTTCACATGGACTCTGGTGCATTTGATGTTTTGTTGTTTTGTGTTTGTTTTGGTTTTTTGTTTGTTTTTTGGTGCAAGTTGGGTTTTTTTTGTGTTTTACTTTTGGTTCAGTTTCTTGTTACACGTTAAGAATTGAAGGGAGCTAAAACTGCTTCACTAAAAGCTGTGAGAGAAAGAACACAGCACTATAAACCAGTCTGAAGCAGGAGTGAGGAAGTAAACACAGGAAGATGATCCTGTCTTCCAAAATATCAACATGGTGATGTTCTGCTCTCCCAGTGTGGGTCACACATCAGTTCATTCACCAGCTACCTGCTAGAAACTCATTATTTCTTTTACCTGTATCACCTGGCCCACAGCCGGGGGAGCTTACACTTGAGTTTGTTAACGGACCTAGACCACTTTGTCTCAGTCCTGGTGCAGTAATCTGCTCAGATCTGCCAAAACAAATCAAACAAAGGGGGGGAAAACAAAACATCAGAGGCCTAAAAAATGTCCTAACTCTAGTGTGAACTTAACAGTCAGACTGAGACTGCTTGAAAAGAATATCAGCTCACTGTCGAAGCTTTGTATGATAATAGATAAGAATTTAAAAGTTTTACGACTATGCAATATATCTGCAAATTGTAAAGAGTGATCTATATATGTGTTCAGTACGCTGTAGTGATCATGAGAACGCAGGATGACAGTCACACAAACTGTCCATAAGACGATGTGAATCAGTGCGACTTAGAAGTGAGTGTGGACAAGAACTTCAAGGCAAAAATCTGTTTTCCTCTCGGTCCAAATGAACCAAGCCTCAGGTGTGAAAGCAACCTTGAAACACTCCAAAATGCATCTTTAGAAAGGTCAAAGGGCATGTGATTTTTTTGTGTTTTTAATATTTTAAACAGGTGTATTAACTGTTTGCAGCTCTTGATAAGCTAATGAGGTGCTGCTACTGTGAGATTAAGCTGTAATGTGTTCCTCCATAAATGCCCAGTTTGTTCGGTCACAGTTCAGACTTAGAGCGCAGATCATTACAGCTGACCATCTGCTGCTCCGCTATTGATCCTGGAACAGCAGTGTTCCAGTATCGTTTGATGGTCAATGAAAAGTACAGGTCCAAAATTAGGCACAAAACAAAGGCTGGATGCAACACGAGGACGGTCGAGATCCTCGAAATTTCTTCAACACACAAAGTAGCAGCACCTGCACAGGTGCAAAATGGCTCCTGCAACTTCTGTGTCAAAATTTAGATTTAATAACTATCCTGTTACACAGGACCTGGATGTGGAAGGGGATGGTATGCAGGGCCCTCCGTCCCCCTTACAGTTTGACACGGCCCTGGCCCTTGAGGACCAAACCATCAGAGCCATTGCCGAGGCCCCGATGGACATCCTGACTGGCGAAGACCCAGACCAGGTGGACCTGGACGCCTCAGGACAGGAGCTCTCGGAAAGAGATGTGGATGCCATCATGGATGACCAGGTTAATTCTCATTAAGGGGCTTTGTCATCCTGAATGTGTCGAACCGTCGGAGTGATGGTGCCAAAACTCTGCTCTGATAACAACAGTCCTGCAGTCTCCTTGTATGTCTCACTGCGAGTTTGGTCAAATAAAGTCTCTGGTATCAATCTGTGTCAGTACAACATCAATTTTAAGGCATGTGGATTGTACTTTGATTTCCTGGTGAATCGTAATGTTATGATGTTAAAAAACACACACACACCTTAAAGGATGAGTTCACTTTTCTTAAACAACACTCAGATGTTTATATGCACATATAAAGTTAAACTTAAAACTGCTGAGAAAAGTCCACAGTCCTGTTTTTTCTATGTCATCAACCCTCCACTAGAGTTCAGCGTGAAACAAAGAGAGACTTTACTGCTTCAAAATGCAGCAACTTTTTGATATTAACAGCTTGATTTGATGAAGTCAAACTGCTGAAACTTAACTTCAGATAAACCTTTGAATATATTTAATGCAGCGGATGATGACGGCGGCTGTTATCCTTCATCTCCCACACAGGATGTGAGATAAGAACAGTTCTCCTCGAGGCCTGTTTGAAGGTCAGGGATGGTTAAATCTGAAGCTTTTCTATGTTCATGTGGTATCTGAGTGTTGTTTTTAAGACACCAGAGAAAACTGTGAACTCTTCTGTTAATAAAATTCCTGCAGAAGTCAAACATGTTTTAAAAATATAACAAAACAATAAGCTTTATCATAGTGCTGACACTTCTGTGCATTGAAAAATACCCAAAAAGACAAGGAAAGTGAGACAGTTCTGTCATAGAAAAGATCAAATGGATTTACAGTTTTGCAAAGTAACTTTAAGGTAAATGTTTTTATTTAAGTTTCCTGTTTGCAAAGCTGGACCACGAACTGCAACATCCACAGCTCAGATCCAGCCGAGGACCCTTTGCTTCATGTCATTTCTCTACTTTTAACCAGAATTAAAGGCACAAAATGCCCCTTAAGTATTATATTTGTGCCAACAGTTGGCTAGATTCCCAGTGTATTTATTCATTTTATGTCATTATTCAATTTTATACCTGTTCTGATCGACAGACACAAGCTAAATGTGGTGAATAACCTGTAAAACAAAGCCAGAGGAAAAGAAACAAACAATACTCTGTGATAAACTGTTAAGAGGAGACGCTGAAACACCAACAAAAACACTCAGAGATGAATAAATTTAATATTAAAGGAATGAGACAGTTAACTTAGTCTAAAAAAAGTCACAAAACCCCAAAGAAAGCAGCATATTTTGTCTTATGTGTTGATATTTCCACCATGAAAACACACAAATCACCAAAGAATTCTTCTTCTGGCATCAAATCTCCTCCTGACTCCTCTCACTTCCTGTTCCTCCACCCAGGTGGTGGCGGAGGTTGTAGGAGGTGAAGAGGAGGAGGAGGATGCCACCGACACTTCACCCCAAGACGATGACACCTCTGCGGTCGATGCTCCCAGATGAACAACCTCTGCAGCCCCCCCCCCACCAGGTCACCTTCAGAGGACGTTTCAGACAGCTGATTGGACCGTCTGCACTTTTGTTTGTCACGTGGGTCTATTTATTGTGTCTGCTCAGTGTTTTTATTTTGTTTGTTTGTTAAATAAAAAAACAAACATTAAAAAACAAATGTACATTTTTTCTCTTCATCAACAGTCCCATAAAATCTGTGACCTCCTCCTGGTGTCAAACCAGATGTGAGCAGATGTTATGAAGTATTTAAAGTCTGCACATTATATTTTTAAAGCCCCACTGCTTTTTCTTCTTCTTCTTCTTCTTTTTTTTAAGTATATGTTAAAGTTATGTTTGGCAGCAGAGGACGGCCTCCTACCAAAAAAAAAAAAAAAAAAAAGGAAAAATTGGGGCGGGTAATGCAATTTCATACAATGACATCACTTTTCCTCCTCAACCCAAAACACGGAGCGCCGAGGCTGCAGCGGGGAGAGGACGAGCCGCTCCGGTACGAGCACCGGCCGGACGCTTTACCGCACGAAACACGGTGTTTTCCTCCGTTTAATCGCCACGATGCGGCGGGATACACCTTTTCCAACCAAATGAGGTGAGTTTGTTGTTTTGAAAAGATGCTAAAAGATGTCGTTTTTGCTGGTTTGGTTTGTCTCGAGACGGACAGACAGAGAGAGAAAGGCTGGAAAATACCGACACAGCGGCTCGCGCGTGCCTTTTCATTGATTTAACATCACCGGTGAACCGGAGGTGAGGATGTGATTTTTTTATATAAAAGCTTAAAATTAAAAAAAAAAATGTGGCTAGCTTGTTTTTTGTTTTTTTTTAGTGCGTTATTAGCGTTGAACGCCGCTGTGGTTTTTACGACCGTTTTTTCAGGTTTGCGGGAGAAACGCAAGGGCGTAACAGCTTCACCCGTGGCGGAGGGGACGCGTTTCGGTGCGGGGTTTTTTTTAGGAAGGAGGGGGTTGTCTGTTAAGGTTTGTCCCGTGAAAAAAAGACATTTTTTCGCAGCTTTGTCCTTTTTTTTAAACCCCAAGTACATTTTTGTTGAAGTGCACCGCATGCTAGCTGAAAACGAGCCTTGTCGCAGTTTTTTTGCGGGTTGAAACCTGAAAGGGGAACATGGAAAAGGAACTGTCACGCAAGTCCTGAAACTGCGTGAGAGTACAAACCTTATATATTCTTAGTTTTTGTTTTAAACTGATGCAGAGGGGAGGAAATGTGGAGCAGAGCTGCAGGCGGTGAGCATTAACCTGGCTGATCCTCCACAAGCACCAGGCTTAAATCTACATCACACTTATCATGTTAATTAATGAATTAAGGTGTGAAAATGTCTGCAGCAGCATTGTACTGAAGGGCAAACCCCTCTGGTTCATGTGAAATAAAGTTAAGAAACAAATTAATCATTATTTGCAGTGTTTTGGGCCCTGCTTCAGTTTATTTTTATCAGCTGGTCTTCAGTCCCCCTCCAGTCAAACATGTGTTTTTGCTGCATGTTTGAGCTTCTCTGTGCAGAAAAATGTGCAGTTTTGCACCAAAATGTTTCCAAACTGATCAGCTGCAGGAAGAAAATGTCTGTCAGCTCACCTTAAACCACCTTAAACCACCTTAAACCACCTTAAAGATGATTTTGTGCCATTTAAACTAGTCTGGAGGCTCTTTATGAGCTACATGAACATGCAACTTCCAGCACAGTTTAACTGAAAACAGACTTTTTGTTTGTGTGACACAATTTATTTCTGGATTTATTGATAAAGGGAGCAGAAGAAGGTGCAATTTCAAAAATGTACAACAACACTTATGTGAAAAAATCACACCGGATACTGATTTTTATTGATAAAAAAAGGCAGGGGATTTAAAAGATTTGAAACATGCACTGTGAAACACAACTTAATTAACATGAAGAGCAGGATATACAAGGCTTTAATGATTATTTTTGCTATTGATTAATCAGTTTTTTTGAGTCGTATTTATTTGAGCTACAAAATGAAGAAAATAGAAAATATTTTAAAAGTGTCAAGCAAAAATATTCCCTTAAAACCAACATATTGACCTGACGTCCTGCATCATACTGGAGAAATAGAGCTACACAGTTATACTGCGTGATATTATCATTATTATTATTATAATATTGTTAATATTAGTGTGTGTGTGTTCGCCGTTTGGTAAGAAGAAACTGGAACCAAAGTTTATCTGTAAACCGTAAAATGTTCCACTCTTTATGTAATGATCTTGATCTCAATTTAATAACAATCCTGATGTTGTTTAATCAGTTTTAAATTGGCTATCAGCAGATATTTAAGTATCTGATTGATCTCTGTAACATTATTATCAGTAACGACTTAAATAATAAGTGAGAGGAAAAGAAAGTAGAATAATCGTTTAACAGGTTTACATCCAAGTGTAGTTACAGTTAAGAACGAGAGTCAGGAGCCGTTTCCAAACTGTTTGATTGATCAGAATCCTTCGTCTCCGTGTCGATCAATTCCTTTTATCCGTCCTGGTACTTTTTCTCCCGACAGTCACAAAAGCAGAAACATTAAACTCGTGTGTGAACGTTGTTGGAGATTTGCATCAGGAAGCAGTCGTGACATTTATTTCACAACATGAACCTTGTTTATAGTAAAATCTGTAAAATCATATTTTCCAGTTCGGCTTGAAACACGAACAACAAGCTGAAACGTCCTTTTACACGACGAAGGTTTAACTTTTGTAAAACAGGAAGCGTCTGTTTCTCAGCCGAGCAGCACTGAACGTCACTGAATACAAAATATCCTGTTAAAATCAGGTTTAGACGTATCAGACTTTTATCTTTGACTCAGAAAACCTCAAAGAAAACGATTTCTTCACAATTATTTTCACTCTTCAACCATTTTAGAGGACGGACGGACTAACTTTCAGGATAACTGATCAAGAATCAATACAGGAATCAATAAATAAGCAGAATTGATGGTGGAATTGCTGTCAGGGAACTCTTACTCATTCCCATCCCTTCATACAGCCCATAATTTAACCAATTATCCATAAAACTAATGCATGTTTACACTGTTGTTACGCCAGTTTAATATGAAATAAGTCTGTTTCTGTTGCTTTTATTGATAAACCAATTTTTCCACCTCAAACATTTTTTAAAAAGATTTTCTGATATTTCTCTTATTAGATTAAAAGTTCATGAAATGTGGTTTTTCATGTTCACAGACTGATTTTAATCTCAGTAACGCCAAATTAATGCGCAGTTTAGGGCTGCAGCTAATGACTGTGTTCATTATGGATTAATTGATTAATCATTTTGATCTTTAAAGTGTCAGAAAAAAATCCTGCTTTAATTTGCTTGTTTTGTTTAAATGACTTTGATTTTCTGATCATATAAAACAGAGAAAAACAGCAGAAAAGAGGCTTTAAAAGGAGAATTTTTAGCATTTTGCTTGTTAACATGCCAAACGTTTAATCAATTATCAGAATAGTTTGATGACTAATTTAAAAAATTACTTTCAGCTTTAGTTGGGGACACCCTAAATTATGTTTTTCATTCAAAATAATCGATTATTATGGTGCCTAGGATGAACTTATGTGGAGCAGCGTTGGCAGTGAATACGTGTTATTGGATCGTACTTCAACAATGCTGCTCTTCAGTAAATGTGATAAACCTCCACATTTTCTGAATGGTCCTCTGGTCACGAGGAGCACGGTGTTTCTTGTTTGTTTTCACATTGTGCAGGACTTTTTTATTGGCAGTAAAACGTTTGGTAATCTTAATAAATTTAAGACCGATTTGGAGATTAAAGGAGTTTTTAAAAGCATCAGAGATGATTCTGTGTAGCTGTTACGGAGTCTGTCGTCGGGGAGAAAACATCCAGCCTTAATGATCTGTGCCTGTTGGTTTACGGCCAGCTATACGCTCATGCTGTTTTCATTGTCTCATCGTTTTCTGAACAAAGACCGAACTCGAGGATGGAGGGATCATTTGAACCCCTCTGGATTGTTGGCTGGCGGAGGTGGCCGACGTTCAGGCTGTAAAATATTTAGACTTCATTGGAGATCTCCTATGAAATGCTCGATGAATCTTTTAGTGTTTGCAGACTGCTTTTTTTTTCTTTCTTCATTTTGCTTTGAGAAAGAAATGACGTATCCTTCGTTCCTTTTTCCAAATTGTCTGTTGATGTAATGTTGCAGCTTGTTGTTGTTGGCAAATTGCAGACAAATGGCATATATAATGTAAGAAAACCCTCGTAGACTCTGTTGCACAAAGACCCTTCGAAACAGTGACCTCATGACTGGAAGAAAGGGTCGGACTAGTTCCTGAAAAACAAAACAAGAAGGTTTGAGACGAGGGGGTTTGATCTTGTTTTTAGCATTTAAGACATCAGTCAGATGAACAAAAACTTGCTAATTTGAAGACAAACTTGCTTTTAAAGAGTTCTCCACTAAATTAGCACTAAAACATAACACTATAAAACTCAAGATGGACAATTCAAAACAATAAATGCTAATATTGATGCAGCAGAACCAGATATAGCGTCTAATCAGGGGCCTACATTACCCACAATGCAACTCCATGGCAGATGTTTATGTTGTAGTTTCAGTATTGACTGATTTTTCTTAAGCAGAGATGAAGAGCAGGATTTACAGATTTGATAAGTTCACTTCTTTCCAACTTCACATCCTCACTTTTATTTTGTAGTTTTTCGGCCTCAACTGACTCTGACTCAAGTGACATCACTTGAGGCAGCTCATCATTTTTTTTTTGATTCCTCTGGAGAAACTAAAGGCTTCAAACATGTTTTTAAAAACATGCAGAGGCTACGAGACTGGAAACAAAACTCGAATGTGTAGAAACGGTGTGTTCAAGATGCTTCACTTATATATTTCTTCACAAAAAAGCTAGTTTTAATTGCTGGACACAAGATTGTTGCTTATTTTCTTATTCAATATCAATTCTGATTCCTGAACTTTATAAAAAAAGTCCACTATAAGTCCATGAGAGGTTCAAGTGTCCAGATCAAGCCTGTGTAAATTTTACACCAGATCAGGATCAACTCACTTAAATAAAACTTTTAAACTCTTCCTTTAACGGATGAATGTAAAAACATCCTCCTGGTATCAAACATCATTCTGCAAAGTGAAGCTCAAACATCCAACTCAAACAAAACAAAGCAAAACACATTTTTTCTACAGACTTTAAACTCAACCACAAGAGCAAAAAAGAAAACGCAGCAGTGTAAATGTATAGTTTACCCTGCTGATTGGGTGGAATAGTTGGAATTTTTCGAGCTGATTCATGTAACTGGAAGAATTCAAACATGAGCTCTGGGAGAATTTAAAGAAAGAGATGTGCCACATTTGGAAAAAACATTTGGTCGAGAACGAACGACCTCGGAGCTGCTTCAGAGGCGGCAGCAGCGGCGGCGGCTCTGCAGATAAATGTGGTTCCACTCGACGCTGGCAGGATTGCGTTTATGGTCCGTGTGCCCGTGTTCGAGCTCGATTGAAGTTTTGCGAGAGCTCTGTCCCGCTGCAACTTCGAGATTGCATATCCAAGCTGCGCCGCATTACATCATGAAAAAGCAGAGCCAGTGACTTATTCGAGTGTAATGGGCAGTATAAGTGCTCGCTCGCTCTCTCGCTCTGTTCGCCTCTAATTGTTCGCAGATGTTCTGCACGCCTTTGTGTCCCACATCTTGTAGCAGCCGGCTCGCACAGACGCCACATACGGCGCTCGGGCTTTATTATAGAGAGGAAACGTGGCATGGAGCTGGTGTTCAATAGGACCGGTGGTTCTGTTAACTGCTTTGGTTTCTCTAAATTATCTATCAGACATCCAAGAAGAAGTTAAATGATAAGTTGAATACTTCCACCTTTAAAAATTACTATCAGAAACTTTGATGACTGATCAGATCGAGTGTTTGCCAACAGTCCTGATGACAAACAAGCAGAGTCCCAGAGGAAGTGAAACGAGGAAGTGCCATCGCAGGCAAATTCTTCCTCAGCTCTGCCAGCTCAGGAAGTCTATTTTTTTTAAACCACAAACCGTTCCACATTCTGTAAATAACCAACAAATGTAATTAAAATGACAGCTGATCATCAGAAAAAACTGCTTTAGACAATAGATTAATCATTTAACTTGCTGCTCTTCAGGCGATTTAGCATAACTTTATGTTTTACACAGTGTGATTGATAAGTATGTGGCCTCGGCTCTCGTTACATAAACATGCAGCTCGAGTCTTTCAGTGATTATGCGGAAAGTTTGAGGTTAATTACTTTTGTGGTATTTCCGTTCTGGATAATTGAGAAAATTGAAAACGCTGGGCTTCGTGCAGTCGTCCAGGAATGCAGATTTGAACCCTTCCTTCCTTAAACTCATCGGATTTGTCACTCAGACTGATGCATCTTCCTCATGAGGAAGGAGGAACTGTCTGTTTGCAATATTGACGGTGAGGATGATGATGATCTCCTCGCTGCTGTGGAACATTTTCAGGAGGTCAAAGACAGGATCTGAATTCTCCACGACCGCTCGAGTTGATGTGCAAAGGGACTAAAATTTGTTATGTAATTTTAAAATTGACTTCCTCTGCTTTAGGCCATGAACTTAAAAACAGCCCCGCTTTGAATTTTAAACTTTTGATGATGATTTGTCTGGATTTTCTGGCTCTGATTGTCTTTGTTTTAGCCTTAATCATGAAAATATTTAATTTACAATAACATAAAACGCAGAAAAAGCAGCAAATTCTTACATTGAAGAGGTTGAGAACCAGGAAATATTCAGCATTTTTTCCACTTTACTTGCTTGGAATATATATTTAACTATTAATTTAATGATTAAAATACTTCCTGATTATTTCTTTGTCGAACTAAAATGTTTTCAGCTCATAGCAACATCATAACTTTGGCATCTTGAGGGGAAAAAAGTGGGTTTATGGAGCAAAGAGACCTTACAGACTCTCAAGGTCGGACTGACTGTGAAACATCACTTTAAGTCTTAGTCACGCAGTTTTACAGGGAGGAAAGAGCAGCGGGACAATAACCCAGTCAGTTTGAAGTCTTGCGGGGGTCTGCAGACGGGTCGGACCCTCCTGCAGTCGCTCTATCACCACCCCCACTCTACATAAACGACCAGGCTTTGAAGATAGGCTGAACTGAGGCCGGGGCAGGGACCCTGTTCTTATCAGCTATCAGCTCAGCCTTTTTCTGCCCTCCGTCTGATGCATGCAGGTACTGTAGTTACCATGGTTATACACCAAATGCACCTCAGGAGGCTGCATTAGCATCGCAAAATATTCCTCTGTTACCCCCGCAGAGTCTGTGCAATGCAACAGAGCTCACAATGGGAGGAGGGCTGACTGACGGACTAGCAGACAGCAGCATCGTCTTCGTCATCGACTGTTTACACGCACACAATGCAGATATCCAGATCAAAGGAAGTAGCTTTGCTTGCATTGTCCCTCTCGAGCCCCGGCCTCCTCGGCTCGAGCCCTGCTGTGATCATCTGTGTGCAAATTCAGGGAGAATATTGATAGAAGAAGAAGAAGAGGTCGCAAAAAGAACAAGCGAAAGCCTCCGCCTGGCGTTCTTACATCTTCACATAAGCTGTATTGGAGCCTGCTGTGTCAGACGTGGCCTCTGAAATATGCATGATTGAATGTGCTTGAGGAATCCTAATAGCATACGAGAGAGAGAGAGAGAGAGAGAGCTTGCACCGAATGCAGAGGACTCATTCAAAAAAAAAATCCACCCTAAAGAGGAATCTGTGGTCATACAAACATTGAATTTGGCAAAACACGGCTGTAGCTGCTGCAGCTGTAACAAACATTCGATTCATCGGTCCGGCCAAAGAAAATATGGCTTGGAATGCAGCTTTAATCAATTCAAGCAAAGCCGGGGCCCCCGCCACGTCCTGTTTTGCCAAAAAGGGATTAATTTAAGAGATGATTTTCTTCAGTTTTTTTAATGCTGCCACAATCCATCAGATCTCACACTTCAGGCTGATGTTTTGAGTGATAAACTGCGATAACTCAGATTAAAGCCGTGCAGATGAAGAACGAGAGGCAACAGTGGGAGGTTTTGTCTAAATTCAGACTCCTCTGTGTCGAACAGTCTTCCTCTGTGCACCCCTGCAGTTTGTTTTCATTTGTCTTAAAATAAAGTTGTTGTTGTTGAGGAGCTCTGTGCACCCTCCCCCACCCCCCACCTTCCTCCTCCACCTCTGCAGTCCCTAAACCCCTCCACCACAAGGTGCTTAGTGAGCTTCAGGGTTTTCAAACGCTCGCGAGCTTCCTGTTTCAACACCTCTCCGCCACCTCGACCTACACGCCTTAAAAAACATCAGCACTCTTCGCCGTGGAGGTTGTGTTTGCCGGTATGATGGAGAACAGATTGTTCGAGGCTGGAGCAAAGATCTCCATATATAAACCCCCACACACCCAAATATGATCTTTGATTCTGTACCATAAATAGGTCTTCCTCTTGGCCAGACCTTGGGAAAAGGAAGTGGATGATGAGCACGCCTGACTCTGGCGGAGTCCTGGTTGAGTTTGAGCTGCTGCGGCTGGTGGCCAGATGTTGCCAGATGTGGCCCATCACCAAAACCACTCGCGCCGCCTCCTTTACCTTCAGTGTGCGACGTCATTGCTCTCTGAATCCCTCGAGCATCGACTGTATATCACAAAGCCGAGCTCGGTCCGACTCTGTTTAGGTTAACTGGCTTCTCTGAACTGAACAGCTGCATTCTGGGAAACTGTTTTCACAAAGTTGGTTATTAATTCTTGGTTTATTAATCCCTCTGTTAGTTCTTAAACACAAGAAACATCATCTGAATCTGTAAGAACAATTTTAAGATGCAAAGTACTTTTATCTTCTGCTTCATCCACACTACCAAATCGGACTCATTCCAGATGTTCGCACGCTCGTCTTGATGGAGATTATTTTTATTTTAAAATTTAAACTCTAGTGTGGAAGTAACCTCATCCTGGGTCATACCTTCTTCTAGAGGAGTCTCAGTCTAAACAGTGAAAAAAAAAAAAAAGAGAAGACAGTGTGATGACATAATGAAGTAGCGTGGGATCGTGGGATTTGTTTATTTCGTCGTTAAACAGCCTCCATCGCGGTGACTGACTCAGGCAGGAATGTTCAGAGATGAGATAATGTATTAAAGTTTGATTCATGTTGTGCTTAGCTGCGTTTGCAGACAGTAAACATAAAAACATGTGTGTAATGTCAAGATTCATGTTTCTTTGTGACTGAAAACGCCGAGTGGAAACATGGCTGTGTGTGTGTTTTTGTCTCTTGGTAACTCACGTTCTCGTCTTAATAATGACTCCATTGTTCAGCGAGCTGATTGGCCAGTATTTGGGATGTTGACATCAGGTTGCCGTGGTGATTTAATGCAGTTAAAAGCAGAAATCAGAAACATGAGTTAAGCCCACAGATACTTGAATAACCCACCTTTTTGTGTGACAGTGTGCTGATGCATCAGTAGCAGCCTGAGTCTGACTTACCAGACGTACGCGGTGAGTTCGAGTCCGTCATTCGGTGACTACTTCAGTCGGTATTTACCCCCCCTTCCCCACTATCTGCGTGTTATGATCATGCACGAGCATCACCGCTGCATCCTGGACTTGGCGACTGTGATTGGTTTGAAGAAACACATCAGTCCAGAGGGTTTTTCCCCCCGTAGCAGAGTGATATTTGGTGCAGCCGGACCTTTTTCTGCAGTGCTGACATGGTGTGTTTGCTGTGTGAGTCTAACAGCAGCCCTATAGACTGGACGCCGTGACTGCTCATGACCTGGATTAACTCGTCTGGCCTCACCAGCGTGTTCTTGTTCAACCTCCACATATTTTCCAGGCTTGTCAGGGTTCAGTAGTTTGGTGCGAATATGACTCACTGAGGATCAGGTAATGAAGGCGTTCGCTGACACACATGGAAATGTGGCGTGCAGCCGGACGAAACGCAGTCGCTGCTCTGGCAGGCGGTCTGGTCGCACAGCTCGCAGTCTGCTGGCTGGCAGGGGGACGCCACCTCTCTCTCTCTCCGGAGTATTTACTGTGGTATGAAACCTGTCTTTACAGGGGCCACGACAAATGGTTTTCATTACTGGGCTTTTATGATCGCAGAGATGAACCGGGAACAAACTTTGAATCTTTTCACATGTGAGGGATTTATTAAGGTCACCACAGCTCTGGAATGAGATTGTGCGAGGACGCCTCTGAAGCTGCGGAGGAAGGCTGGGAATAATAATTATTTCCATAATTGTTTAATAGATTGGTCCATAAATATCTTCATGTAGTGAAAAGAACCTTTCACGGCTTCCTTAAGCTCATGTTTAGCTGCTTGTTTTGTCAGATATTTGCATTTTAGAGGCTGTTAGCTGTTTTTTTTTGGCAGCTTTTAGAAAATTAATGAATAACTTGGGTGTTAAAATAGCAAACACTTAATTTGTTGCAGCTCTTGAGGGTCACCTCTTCTTGCTTTGCATATGTCGCACAAATACCTACGATCACCAGGCCGGACGAGTCCAAGCCGCCGACGGAGGCTCGCTTACTCCTAATGAGGTCCGACTCGGCCGAGGCTTCATGCAAATCACCGGCGGAGGCCTGAACCGACAGCAGCGGGGTTTTTTTACAACCCCAGCTGTAGACCCTGAACATCTCCTTGGGCCTGAGCGTCACGTTTCTTGTAGGTGGATTAGTTCTCCATCCTCTCATGGAGCTGTGCACATTACTGCCCATTAAACTGTCTGCCCCTCAATGGGGGTTTGTGCCCCACGAGTCTGATTTACAGCCCCAATTCAGAAGTTCCCTGACAGTTTCCTTCACTTTAGCCGCCATCTGACCAGAAACAGCGACGGTGCACCATCTGCTAACGGACCGCTGCCCTCTGCGTCTTTTACTGAAGCTGCCTGCAACAAAACAATCATTATTGTCATTGGCTGCATCTTCACATCCCTCGTTTTGTTCCGCCGACACACAAAAAAGCCCACATAAGAAGGAAAATATTGACATTTAAATATATTTAATAACAAAAGCTGGAAGTTACAGTATTTTTACATGAAAATTTTTAAGCAGTTGCTGTGCTTATGTTTAAAAAATGCAGTAATTTCCTTAATCGAAGAGGAAATCCTTAAATCCCCTGTTTGGTCCAAACACAGATATTAAATTAACTGTTTGCTGCAAATCCTCACAACTGAGAAGCTCAAACTTTGTTAATATTCATTGTTTTTGCTTTGAAAAATGACTTTAACCATTAATTTAGTTCAATATCTGCTGATTATATTGAATAATTTCAGCAAATCAATCAATCAACAAGATGTTTCAGCTGCAGAAATAATTTCTCTGAGCCTGGAGCGACTTATTAAATCTAATTGTTGTCAGACCAACAATCCACAGTGTGTAATTTAAGGAGGGAACTATGTTTAAAAAACACATTAAGTTTTATAAAATTGACTTCTAACTTATCAATTAAACCTTATTATCATATCACCTCCATGTAATTAAAAAGGAAAACTTCAGATTTTTTAATCCAGAAACTAAAACTAGAGAATTTTTGTGAAAGATTAATGATTTTCTGTTGATCTTATTGTTGTTTAATTGACTTTTCGTCTCAGCTCTCGTCTCGTTCTTCTGGATGATGTTGTTCTTTGTTTTTCGGGGGTTGAAAAGGTTTCCTGTGTCGATTTCCTGTTTGTAAATTACATGTTTGATAAAGAGGTGTCGGTCGGTGTGACGGCGGCGCCTGCTTTACATGTTGTTTGCATCGGCTTTCAGGTTTCAGGTCAGTTTGCTGTCGTCCGCCTGCAGGTGAAGTTCTTCTTCAGGTGGTTTCCAGGCAGACTGCGGTGCGTTTGTGTACACGTTTCATCACCTCGGGACGAGGTTATGTCCTGCCGAGTTGTTTGAGTAGTTAGTGAAGATCCTCATTTGGGCGAAAGTGGATGGTGGAGGGGTGGAGGTGGAGGTGGAGGAGGAGGGGTCGGGGGGGTGACAATAGGCCTTTTATGTTGAGAGTTATCCTCATTCCCTTGTGTTAGCTCCAGGGGACCATGTGACCGGCGCTCATTCAGGTCATGTCTGCCGGTTCAGCCTTTGACCCTCTTAGGAGGGAAGCAAGTCCCTCAATGTCCCATTCATTCATACAGATGTGTGTGTGTGTGTGTGTGTGTGTGTGTGTGTGTGTGTGTGTGTGTGTGTGTGTGTGTGTGTGTGTGTG
>JAQMCX010000002.1:24593931-24604451 GCA_029814765.1 Acanthurus leucopareius | reverse complement strand
TTAAAAACAGTTCATGTGAAAGGTGCTAGTTAAAAGAGTATTTTTATTTCATAGGATGTCTTATTTTTAGTAAAAGGAATAAGATCATTTATATAAATGATTTATTTACTGAAGAGACTGCATTTCCCACAAGGCCTCAAGAATAAAGGTGAAAGTGCGACGTAAGGTCGGGGGCAATGTTGTCGGAGTTAGCGGTTAGCGAGGTTCTGTTTCCCACACGAGTCAACGTGTATGCTTTCCTTTGTTCATAAACCCGATTTAAAATCCAAGTCTCGTCTCGTCATTTTGTTGTGAAGACATTAGACTAAGCTGCAACATAATCTGCAAAGTAATCAGTAACTACACCTCTGATAATAAGTATAAGTATATTATAAGTCAGCATGCATGTAATAATCAAAGCTGAGTAACTCAACACTTAACCCTCTTGAGAAAATGTACAGAGTTGCACAGCTGATGGTATTATTTTTCTCTTCAGCCTCATTCTTTCAAATGCTGACGAGTCGATAATGCATCTCAGCCTTTTCACCTCTGCTCTTTATTGTTCCAACAGATGCCAGGATAATGCAGCTCCTAGCTGCCTATACAATAGCCTGTAGTGTATAACAGTGTCATCATAATTGCCTCATGAATCTCCTGTTACAGGTCCAGGCGGGACCACTCCCAGACTACAATGCACAGCTGCACAATGACTCTGCCAAACAGGTGGAGCCTGCACAGACTGAAGCACAAGCCAAGGTGATTATTACCGAGCTCACTCAGCAAAACTATGAGGCCGACTGATTCTTTATTCATGGATTATCTGACTCAGAAAAAATCAAAGCATAACATGCTAAAGGGAAAATTCTTTTTCCTTAAGATGTCAAAACAAAGCAAAGACACTCAAGATAAAATGTAAAACACAGATCTTGAGTGCAAAAACACATGACCCCAAATTTTAGGAAACATAAATACGACTCCTACATTAAATAAATAAAGCTAAAGTATGCAGATGGGAATAACAGAGTAACTCGGTACGATATCGACATGATATGATGCCTAACACAGCGATTATATGATGATATCTGATAGGATCACAAAACAATCATCTACTGTAAAAAAGGAGATTTGTCATGAAGTAGAGAGTCAAAATGGCAGGTTAATTCATATAGAACGTCTGCATGTTTTAATTAAAATACATATTTGTGCCAGAGTTGCAAATATCTTTAAATATCTGTTGATGTTTCATAAGAAAGGTGAAACACAGGGCTCATTTCAAAGCCTCTGAATGAGACCGCAGTCGCCTGTTTGTGACTTTATAACTGCGCTGACATTTTTAAACTATTGTGCTTTAAAAAGACCTCCACTGCTAATCTGCGCTGCACTCATTTCCTGTACGCACACGCTCTAAAGGTCTTTATGAGCTGGATTGTTTGGCCCTCGTTGAAGCAGTGAATTGTGTGCTGATAGTGATCTTTCTCTGTCCAAAAGGGAAATGGCTACCGCACACAACATGCCTCCCCCGGCCCTCGTGGACCTGCCGCCTCCATGGAGGCCCTGTCGCCCTTCTTCAAGAAGAAAGCACACATCCTGGAGGTCCTTCGCAAGATGGAGGAGACGGACCCTCTGAAGTTTCACCCGTCCACCACGAGCTTATCTTTCTGCGACTACAGCCAGGTGCTCATGTCCACGGAGGCCGTTTTGGCCAGCGCGGACCCCCTACCGCTGCAGTGCAAATCCCACCACACACACTGTCACTGCTCCTGCTCCGACGCCGACACACAGCAGCACGTCAACGGCGACGGCGCGGTGAAGTGCGAGGGAGGGAACACCTGCTGTTTACACTGCAAGAGGAGCCCAGACGGCCCCCCGAAGCCGTGCAACCACGTCTGTAGTCCTTCGAAAGCCAACTCCGCCGCCCAGAGCCACGTAGTTGCTGCAACTGCTATAAGCGAATGTCACAGTAAGAGCAGAACGGTGGACGCCGTCCCTCCGTCTAAACAATGCACCAAGAATGAAGCCCACCAGCAACCAGCAGGCGCCGCCGCCGCCGCCGCCCACTCTTTAGCCACAGAAACAGCAGCTCAGAGCCTGGAGGTGATGGGGGCGGAGCAACAGCAGGACGGCTCTGAGAGTCGTCTAAACGCTGCCGCCGCCTCCGAGGAGCTCACAGGTTTCCGTCCCACCTCCCACCTGCCCTGTTCTGGTAAGGAGGGTGCACAGATCTCCCACTGTGACATGGAGGCAAGCGACGGCGTCCACAACGGCTTGGCACTGTCCTCCATCATGAATGACCCCTCGGGCGTCCCTGAGAAAGACAGCACAGATCAGGAGGCGTCGGTCAGAGCCGGTGCATCCGTCAGCCCGAGCCCCTCCTGCCTCAGCGATGTCAAAGCCGCCGCCATCAACTCTCCGTCCAAGCTGCTCAAGTTCTTGAAGATTCCCTCGATGGGCGACAAGGCTCAGGCTTCGACCTCCGCCGTCCGTCTGAGCCCACAACTCACCCGAAGCTCCAGGATCCCCTGTCGCACAAACAACTACGAGGTCTACCACTCTCCTGTTCCCACGCGAAGAGCCACCACCACGGAGAGATGCAGGCAGCATCCTTCGCCACCCTCCAGGTCTGAATCCTACCCCGCCACACACTCAGCCCCGACCTCCCCTCCACAGCCTGAAGACGTCTGCTCCCCTCCTGTTAAGGAAATAAGCTACAGCAGCCTCTCTGCACCGAAAGCCAGCGCTGGCTCGAAGATGGGCGCTCCCTCCTCCTCCTCACCCAAAGTATCTCAGAGGGTTCCTCACTACGAAAACGTCTGTAATATGTCTACCAGCTCAAGAGAGGAGGAGCCGACGCAGAGCCTCGAGAAGAGAACCACACTTCCATCCCAGACGAAGGCGAACGGCGGTGAGAGGAAGCTCGTCAAATCGCTACCGGAAAGTGTCCTCAACCCCACTCCTCAGCGAAAGCAGTCGTCCTCGTCCACATCAGAGTCCACGTCGGACGATGAAGAGGATTCAGACAGCCCGGTGTGGGTTAACCATCACAGCCTGCCGAACTCCTCCCTCGGCAAAGCTCAAGGCAGAGTCAGCTACTCGCAGACAAGAGAGAAACAGGAGAGCGACGCGAGGGAAATCACTGTGCAGAGCTCCGAGGTCGTCCAGCCGCCGCCTCCAGCGAGGAGGAGCGACTCCTCTTCCATCCCCAAGAGGCCTGTGGCCGGGGCGGCGAGATCCCAGGCTGATTCCAGCCATCACGCCTTCAAAGACAGACTGGCTGCTCTGGGTAAGTTACGGAGCTCTGAGGATTTACAAGTCGGCCTGAAGCCAGTCGACGCGGTGAACGAGGGCGCCTACGTGGAGGAAAGGAACAAGACAGCAGAGAGGCCCATGGAGCTCCACAAAGACGAGCAGAGACATTCGAAATACACAGACTCTTTGGATGGGAAGCCTAAAAGTGGTGCTAGTGGCTTAAAGTATCCTGGGTCTTCTCAGTTGTATGAACAGGCAGTAAAATCTCAGCCTTCTGGTCCGACTGTGGTGAAACAAGAACTGTGCGTGACCAAGGCTGAAGGCTCCAAGAGCAAGATAGGTCTGCCGTCCCCCAACGCCGACGCTCCACAGGTACTACGCAACAACATCAAGTGTCCGGGCTCCCTCAATCTGGGCTACAACCTCAAGCCAGGTGTTGGCCCTCATAGTAGCAACAGCCCCAACAAAATCCCCCCAAAGTCTCCGTCCAAACCTTGCCAAGGTCCGTCCGTCCACAGAGGGGGGAAGCCCACCGACGTCCCACGCTACTCGTCCAAGTCAGAGGAGAGGACCAAGATCAGCGGGAAGGGGAAAAAGAATCCAATGTATGGAGACAGTCTACCGCCCCCTCCCCCGAGACCTCCGACGTCAGAGGCCGAGAAGCAGCTGCAGCCGGTCCCAAGCCCTCAATCAGCCATCGAGCAGAAGGTGATGAAGGGTATCGAGGAGAACGTGCTGAAGCTTCAGGAGCAGGACCGAGGAGGGCAGGGCGGCGAGGTCAAGCAGAAAGCCTCCAACGGCATCGCCAGCTGGTTCGGACTGAAGAAGAGCAAGCTGCCGGCGCTGAGCCGCAAGGCCGACGGCGCCAAAACAAAGGACGAGAAGAAGGAGTGGAAGATCAACATCCCCTCGGTGGGCAGGGACTCTGTGAAAATGGCCACCCGGTGTAAAGAAGGAGTGGAAGGACTGAACATCTCAACTCTGATGGAGAAGGCGGAGGGTCTGCGGAGGGCCCTGGAGGAGGAGAGGGCGTATGTGGAGAGGTCAGGCAGGGGTCACTCCTGTGAGGTGGTGATGGACCAAGCTCAGGGACAGCTGGCTGTCATGTACAGAGGAGCTCGCTCCGACAACTTCATGCAGCAGCTGCTGAACAGGTGAGAACCCGACAGGGACGAGTGAAGTCTGACAGGCGGACATTATCACCATTTATAGCTTTAAAGGAAAAGTTTGACAATTTGGGACAAAAGCTGTTTAGGGCACAAATGTTAACAAAAACATAAAAGGTAAATGAGAAAATCAACCCAGTTTTGTAATAACTTAGTAACTTTTAGGCAAAAATGGCTTAGATTCACTAGTTTCTAACAGTTTTTTGCCTTTGGTGATGGAAAAAATTAATATTTTGGGGTGTTGGTACGTAAGTTTGCCATAAAATGTTATTTACTGACATCAACTCGCACTTTGAGAAACTGTTTTCTTTCTTTTTCTGTTAAACAATTAATGAACAAAACAATTAATCAAGGAAATAATCCCTGGATTTTTCACTTTATCAGTGACCTCTGTCTGCCACATTTGATTAAGCATCCCTCTTCCTCACAATGCTATAAAAACCCTCCTGTTGTTGCCTTCATGTCCTTGTGGACTTCTTTGAGACGGAGGCAGCTGATGACTGCATGAAGGCTGTGTTAAGTTACCTAAAACAGGAAATAGGTTTAACTTAAGAATTTCTGCCTAATCGTTCATGAAACAAGAGGGTCGACTGATAAGTTCTGCTGTTGGTCAAGAACTTATAAATCATCCCTTGTATGTAACCATGTAGGGAAGTTAGAAAATGAAATGAAATATGTGAAATAAATACCAGAGTCTTGCCAGAGTTAACTGCACAGTCGAAAACTGCCCACATGAATAAATAAAACATGAGTAACTGCACAGAGCTGAAGTGTTGCAAAGTCAGTCAGTATTGCATAAATGAGTGTTTCCCAAAATTTATAGACGCTTATAAAAGTGGAAATGTGCGATGAAGGATCAATAACTTTCTGGACAGTTAAACTGAAGCGTTACCTGTTTGATAAACGCAGAGTGGACGGGAAGGACATGATCAGCGTCCCACAGCGTCGCCTCTCCTTCGACTGTAAGACGTCCAAGCCGGTGTTCAGTCAGCAGAGCGACATCATCAGCCACACCACCAGCCGAGAAGATATGGAGAAGGTTTGTTTTTCTGTAGTTAAACAGGAAACTTGACAAGATTTTTTTACATTTACAACCGTGAAAAAACAAACAACTCGCTTCCTTCTGATGCAGCGAGCTCTCGGGTTTCAGAGGTGCATCAAGTGAAAGTTGTTTGACATTGTTTCAACACGCAAAACCTAAACTTGGCTCCTAATTTGTTGGTTTCCTGCATACTGATGAGAAGATCTGACTCTTGATTCATCTCCTCCTTCATCTGCTCCTGTGTTCTTCTTTTCATGCAGGGATCAGACAGAATCGGAAAGATCACATCAGATGAAAACCTCGCAGAGTCGGTTCACTCTCAACACTTTGCAGGTAAGAAGAGTTTGCCGGAGGAGAGAAATGTCACATCTGTGAGGTTTAAAAACTTGTGGAGGATCAAAATAGACCGAATGTAACCTATTTGGAAAAAAGAGTTTATAGAAAAGAAACTGAGAATTAAATGTTTGAGATTAAAACTCCAAAATAAAATCAGCCCCTCTGATTCAAACAGAGCACTTAACAACATGCTGCTAATACTGCAGTAACAAAGATGCTTTGTTTGGGTACTGAGAGTAATTTTGACGCAGTACTCAAAGTACAACAATTGGAGGAGTATTTTTACTCAAGTACTGTATCTAAGGACAATTAAATTTACATGTATTTCCTTTAGAAGCTACTTTGCTACATCTTAGGGGTAAATGTTGCGTTTTTCACTCCACTTCATTAGTTTTACAGCTGTAGTTACCACTTATCTTACACATAATTTACAAATTAAACATAAAAACCGCCGGTGAAATGTATTTTACTCAATATGCTGTAAAGTAAACATTGAACATCTATTCGTTTAAGCATTTCCACATCATTTGGTCACTGAATCTTCCTCTGCAGGTTCCGGTGCTTCCACGTACACCCTGGACAGCGGCATCGGTACGTTCCCTTTGCCCGACTGCAGCAGCGGTGCAGCGGGACGGGGTCTGTCCAAGACGAGAGCCGGGGCGGATCACCACTCCTCCGGCTCCCCGGGGAGGGCTGGACGACGGGCTCGCACCCTGGACAGAGAGCTGACGACACAGGAGGAGTGCATCCTGCCCCACAAGCAGCTGATTCCCACCATCCAGTACGGCTCCATGATGGAGGGAAGAAGCTCCGCCGGCGTCATCCGAGAAGGTGACAGCAAACTTCTCCATTTACACTCAATAACTACAGGTCACTTTACTTGTGTTTGGTCTACAAAAGTAGTACTTTAGCTACAGAGTCACACAGACTATGAATATCTCACTAAATCACAACACTACACACCATAAAAACACTCCGGTCTGCCTCCGATACGACACAAAATTAAAGTGTTTTAAGGAAAACAAAGGAAGCAAAAGACTTTGTAAATGTTGACCTCATGGTGGCGCCAAAGGAGGAGTGAGAAGCTGATGATAGACTCTGTTCAGAAAACATAAATAAGATGATAATCTGACAGTTATCACTCCGTTCACAGACAAAGAGGCTCATGGAGCGAACATGTTTTCCCCTCGGTCGAAGACCTGGACCTTCCCCAACCTGAAGACTCCAGCAGGACCTGCAGAGGTTTACCTGGCGGTGGAGGAGGAAGAGGAGGAGGCCGTGTCCTTCGGATCACCATTCAGAGGGGTGGGGATAACAGGGCTTTCTTTTAAGTCAGATACATTTTAATTATACAGCTCACAGTTGTGCCTGAAGGTTTTTCATGATATGTATTCCTGTATTTGACACCCTGAGTTAAAAGAACCAAAAGATTCCTCTTTAATGGAGCCAAAAATAGAACAGAAATGAAAGAAACATCAGGAAGAGCAACAGAAAGGAGCTTTTTTTTCAGGAAGGAGACAGATAATTAAGCTGAAAAATACAAATTTACAAAATATAAAATCCAGATGACTAACTAGAGTCGTAACTATGAATTTTAATTGATTTGTTTTCTATCCAAATGAATGTCTACTCTCATTTAAAAAAAGCTGTCAGGAGCATGAAAAAAGGGATTAACTGGGTCACTTAAAGACTGAAAATACTACCGCAGGCGGAAAACTGGAGATACATTTTTAAACCTGCACTCAAATCTTACATAATGTAAAAACACAGAACCACATTCTCCCTTTAGAAATTATTAATCAGCTGAATATTAAAGACTCACAGTTGGATACTTGCTCTAACCCACTTTTGTTTCTTTTTGCACCTGAAGGCGTTACATAAGACGGCAAACATGACCTAAATTGTTTTCCCACCTCTCTGCATCCTTTCAGGGCATGAAGGCCGGCGGCCCCTCCTCCAGCCGGGTGGTCGACCCAGGCAGCCTGCCCGTTCCCGCCCAGTCGGGGATGAGCCGCAGGGGGAAGACTCGCACGCCAAGCGTCCCCGAGATGAGCCGGGAGGCCGGGCTGGAGCTGCTCAGGGAGCGTCCGGAGGAAGCCCTCTCCCCGAGCCGCCCTCAGGTCCTGGAGACCCCTGAGTCGCTCAGCGATTCTCTGTATGACAGTCTGTCGTCCTGCGGCAGCCAAGGATGATCCCGCCAAGGACAGCGGAGGACGGAGAGGAGTGGATGCTCATCTAGTCCACAGACATTGAGACCCGGCGCCGCTCTGAACATGTCTCCCGGTTGCTGGCTGTACTGTGATGCTGCTGATCCGCCGCCATCTTTGAGGAAAAGAAACTGTGCCCTGTTGATGTCAGAGAGAGTTTCGTGGTGGTGATGATGATGATGATGCCGTCTCATCAGCCGTTTGTCCGTTGCAACTGGAAAGATGGATCGATAGACTTCTCCTCAGGATTTCCAATAAACATGAAGCCAAAAGCCACCAAAATAATATAGGTTGTTCACTTTTTTCACAATCAGACTTGACTGTGGACACTTCTCTTTAATTCAAGTATGCAGGACTACAAAACGCATGGCTAAGCTAATGATTAGCACAAAAGTTGTCATTCCCGATAGTTGCTCAGCAACCTGTCTTGTTTTTCTCATCCTTTGTATAGACGGATCTTTATTCTGTGCATCGAGGAAGCGGTGAAGCGCTGATCAGTTCTGTACTGTATCAATTCATCTGTTCTGTTCTTGGCATCATTTCACCACATAGTATATTGGAAAAAACAAAACATGGAGCTCCCTTAAAAAAATGAATGTTCATGTCTGTGATTTGTTATTGCTAAACTCATGCATCACACTTTTAAATGTAAAAAACGATTTTATTGATCATGTTGATATTGTTTTGGGACAGAAGAAGGTTGTCAGGATATGTCTGTTTTAAATCATAATACATTTAAAAAGGTAATATATACCAGCAATAATAACATAGATAAGAGAAATGGCTACACTATTCAGTGAATATGTATTTCTATTATTTATTTATTTTAAATGTACATCATCTTTTTTTTTTTTTTTTTTTTTGTAATCTTTCTGTGAAAATTGCAGTCTCCTCGCGTAGTAGATTATGTTCATATCTTGTATTTCAACATCTCTGTTGCTGTTCGTTCCTTAGCCAGTAGATGTCCTCTGTACCTACTGCCGTTTTTCAACTTTCTAATTAAACTGTTTTCATTTACTCTTTGTGTCGTAGTTGTTATTCGGGATGTTAACATCAAATCTCGATAGTAAATTTACTTTATTGCTGTTTTTTGAATCTTAAAATACTTGACTTCCTAAGACAGATGTATAAATAGAAGGAGCAGAACCAGATCTTATTTAATTGTTCCAGATATTCTTCTTGTCAAAATCTGGTGACTACATTTTCCACAAAGCAACTCGACCGCAGACTGTGGTCAGAAATTCGGATGTTATGCTATTAGTGGCTGATGCAGCCTGAAGCTATGAGTCAGTTTGAGTTATCTGAAGACAGAGACGACTTTATAAACTGTTTTTCAACAAATGCAAAAGCTCTCCAGAAGATCTTTTAATACACTTGATGTAAAATCGGTGGAATCTTTTTGTATTACTTAAGTTCCTGCTCACTACTGTGCAAGAGGGAAATATTGTTCATTTTTCTCCACTATGTTAAGAATAAACTTGAAGCCACAGATTGAGATTTTATGTACAAAATATAGAATAAAGATAAAAATATGACTCATTGTTACAGAGGACAAAAGCACTTCTGATGCTAACTTAAGCTGATTCAAATATGAAGCTAGCAAGCTAGTTCCCTTCCCTGTCCCTGTTGCATTAATTTAGATGTTAAATTGAGTCCTTTTATTCAGTTTGTGTGTAATTTTTATTATCTTGAGGTGTGTGCATGTTAGTGTGTCTGTGGATAACTCACCCACTTTGCTAAGTCACGGTCTTGCTTCTTAGTAAACAGCTGTTAGCTCAGGTTAGCTCCGTTAGCTCAGGTTAGCTCCGTTAGCTCAGGTTAGCTCCGTTAGCTTTCGTTGGCAGCTGCAATCCAGTCATCCAGTGTGCGCTTAATCACTTTCCTTTAGCTTTAAAAGGGTAAATATTTACAGTTTTGGATGTGATGGATGAGAAAAAACTATGATTTCTGTGTCTTTTATCTCCAAAAGTGTCTTTCAGTGGTGTTCAGCATTTTTCGTGAATCTTCTCTGACGCAACCCGGACGAATTTCTCTCTTCCTCTTCCTTTGTCCGGTTCGGTGAAACAACCACAACGCAACACAACAACGCCCCCTAGCGTAATTTCAGTAGGACCCTGCTTCTCCTCACCTGACCATTAACACGGCAACAAGAAACTCATAACGAGTATCCGAGAATCAAAGACGGCATTAAAAAAGGTCAATAACTCCATCTACTCACACAAAACTACATCAGCATTAAAAACACAATAATGTAAAATAAATAAAATAATGTAAAAACTACAATCACAAGGGCCATTCCTGTTGGTACTTTTACATTTTGAGTCATACATTAAAAGTACTTTAACCCTAGTGACATGTTTAGTACTGTAATTAATGACCACTTTAGTAATCTATTAATCTCCTAGTTATATATCCAAATAACTGCCTAGTTTAAATCTTCAAATTGTTTAATTTTCTAAGTAAAAGTACACAGTACTCTGACTGTAGCCGTCACTTTGCAGTCGGAGTGTTTCCAATCATGTCCACTGTGCAATATATTTATTT
>JAQMCX010000002.1:24558796-24593831 GCA_029814765.1 Acanthurus leucopareius | reverse complement strand
ATATTTATATAATTTACTGTTATTTTTTGTTATTTCTATTTTTTATAGCTGTATTTTGCACCACCAGAGTTGTCTTTAAATTTCGTTGTACATTGTGTATGATGACAATAAAGGCATTCTATTCTATTCTATAAAAGTACGTAAAAATATACAATAATGTTCACCTGAGGAGTTGTATCCAACAAATTTGTGGCATTTTTGCTTGAAAAAAGACTGACACAACAAATCAGTTATCAGAATAATTGCTGAGTGTTTTTCAGGCAATCAGCTGAACAAAAAAGGGATTTTACTTTCACTCTGTCAGGAAAAATTTTATGTTTTTCATAAACCCTTTCACAATAAAAGTGACAGCAGACAAGACCACTTTCTTTCAATACGTTCAACACATTTATTTGAGCAAATGTATCAAATTATTAGTTTCAATTTTACATCAATAAAATAAATCCTTCACAGTATACACCTTCAAAAAAAAAAATCATAAGGTTAACATCATATCATTTTGGCAAACTAATTTCTAGACAACAGATATTTAAGAGAAATTTACATTGAGAGAGGTCTGAATAACTCGCCTGTCTTTGCAGTCCCGGTTGAAAATATGGACAGATGACATAAACTTGTCTTCCTCCACCAGCCAGAAGTCCAAAATCCTGACTACCAAGAGACTGTGAGTCTGAAGTGTATTAGAGTAGATAATTATGAGTCTGACAGGCTTTATTCTCCGTTCTTACTCAAAAATGTTGGTCACAAAACAAGATTCGTGGGAACAAAACAATTAGGGGAGAAATTCTCAAAAGACGAGGAGGGGGTCTGTTGTCAAACTCAGGGGACATCGAATCTTCTGACAGTCCACTAACTGAGGAAACTATAAATAAGCAAATCATCGACTGAAATTACATAACTTCAAATGAAACAATGATCATTCTCCGAAGCTCACATGACCCACTAAGAAAGAGCCTATCATGTCATTAATTTATGGCACTAAATAACAATAATATGAAAAATCTTCTGCTCAGCTTCTGGGAGTCTCCATAGAGCAACGCTCCCCTCTACAGGCCAAGCATGTTCACTGCAGCATTAGTCTATTCTCCATTCACAGCCATGTTGGGACTAGCATTAGTTTACCATAAACTTACATTCAACCCTTGTTGTAAGTTTAAAAAAAAAACAAATCAAAAGAAATTTTTTTCAATAATATAAGACCACATAGGAGTTAATTCAGTAAATGAAGACAGAAAGTGAAAAGCACCAAGTGCGTTGCAATTTGTGCCTTGTCTGACAGATTGTTTTTCATTTCCAGCCACTCAAACTTTTTATTTTTTACTTCTTTTCCTTCTTCTTGTCCTGAAAAGGAGACGAAAACAAAAAGATCAGAATTACATTAACACATATCACAGCAATAAAAGGTAATTAGACAAAGGTGATTAAAGAGAGCGAAGGTGCTAACACATCCAGGTAAAATACAAAAGTTTTGTATTTTAAATTTTGAACAGTTTGTAATTTCTGCTGCAATAGGCCACTAAATAAAAACAATAACAAAACACAGCAGTGTGGGATGATGGGAGTTGCTGTTTCCATTGTTAAATAACCATCATGCAGATAAAGAAGGACTAATCTTGCTTTATCACGAGAGTAATACCAACAATAGTAAACAATAGAGGGGCTCGCAGGTTAGTTCACTGACTTCCTTCCTCTCTGACATCGTCGGCTGTTTCCTGTGCTTTTCCTGAGGTTATAGCAACTAGATGAGGTAAAGGGGATACGACGCCACGGACAGCTGACCGCACGAAATGAATACAATTCCAGATTTTTCTGGGTTTGAACTTTGTAGGAACATTCAGGATAATTTTAGAACACAACAAAACCAAATGTACATCATCTTATACAGGAATATTTCATGTTATGTCTCTTAAATGTGCTGAAGTATTAACAATTTAATATACTAGAAGTATTAAAAGTAAAATGACTTGTTCTGACAGATCTGCATTTGATCTGATCTTCAGATCTGTGTCTGAAGTATCTACAAGTAGCTCGTGATTGTATCTGTCAAGTTACTGTAGAGGAGTAAAAAGTACAATATTTTGTTAACTGTAGTAAAGTAAAGCAGTGAGTATCATAAAATTGATATATTCAAGTACCTAAGTATTGCACTTAAAGACAGTAGTTGAATAAAGTACTTAGTTACCTCTAAATGAACCTTTAAGTGGAAATATGATTCATGAAGCAGAGATGAACTAAAACCTTCACAGATCTCTGATGATCTTTGTTATTGTCTACAGAAACACGTGAATGTTTTGAAAAGGTTTGTTGCCAGCGAGTTATTCAAATGATTTTCTTTTCTACATGTTCTGAGGTGGACGAGGTGTCATCTCTCAAAGCCTCAAAATGAAACCAAAAGTATCAGCTTGCCGAGAATCTGATCGAGATAAATGAAAACATGTTGTTTTTCCCGACGATGGTGAGTCAACGGTTTAAAAACAGCATTTAAACTACAGCACATAATGAAAGTAAAATGCTAAAATGTAAAGTAAAGTATTTTCTTTGTAAGAAAAATTAAGCTGAATGTTGGCAATATCCTGAATATTTTTTAATTACCAACAAATACCATCAAAACAGTTAAACTAGCGATGTCTTTGTTTGTCTCTCGGTGCTCTGACTTCCCAAACTTGTCTGTCAGCTCAAACCTCATTAGTTTCTACTAAAGATATAAATTTTCAAACCAGAAAAAAAGCCCTCACACTTTTTTAAAAACAGCAACACACTGAAGATTTTACTAAATGTTATTTTCACAGCAGCAAATGTTGCATTTGTCTACAGAAGCAGGATGTGAGATGGACTCAGACCAACTGCAGAACACAGCGTCAGTGTTCATCATGAAGAAGAAACGTGTCAGCCAGTGCAGCAGCGTGGCTCACTGATGTGTTACGGACAATTCTTGTCGAAAGAATCCGTTAATTGTTGGATTTGTTGCAAATCAGGAAAACTTAGAATATACCAGACGTATCCATTAACTTTTACGGAGAAGAATTAAGCAGTACGCTCCGTACCTTATCATTCATGGCAAGGATGACCATCAGTTTCCTGAAGATGGTGATGAAGTCAAGGAACAGGTCCACGCAGTGCCTTCAAAAAACAAATATATGAAGTGTTTATCTCAGGATCATTAATCATAGTGTTTGGAAAAAAATAAATACATAACACCTCCATAAATTCAATATCTAATATAATCTATATAAAGTACATTCAGCTGGTAAAGTAATGTATTTTTCATTTTAAAGCAGAATTTTTGATGCACCTCTAAAAAATTTAAACTTAATTAGAACAGCCTCTTCTTATGTTCAGGAAGTGTGGAGTTGTGCGTCTCAGTGTGGGATGATGTGATGCGTTTGCTTAGTGTTTGGTTACGAGATGTTGTGAGCTGACAGAAGGCTCAGCTGGAGAGAGAAGATCCTTACCACACATAGTCCTTGTCTCCGTTCTCTGCTTTCTCGATGATGAGCTGAGTGTCGAACAGGACGAAGCCACACATGACCAGCAGCCCGAGGTACATGTGAGCCTGTCAGAAAAGATAAACAGAAATCAATAAACCTCGGTTTACACAGCACATTATGATACACAGCTGATCAAACATCAAACTGGGGAAACGAGGCCGCTTGTTTCAGCTACCTTAAACAGCATCATAGATCCAAAGAACATGTTCATCACAGACAGCAGGAACAGGAGGGAGAGGCATGACATCAGTGTGCCTGAGAGGAGAATCAGTATAGGAACATATGAGTTAGTTAAACCGTGCTGTATTTGAGTATATTCTGCAAAATGACCAAAAACTGGTGGAATATAATGTCTCGTGTCTTGTGTCTGTGTTGGATAAATGTGGATGAGAAGAGAAGAAAGCACAACATCATAAAGTGTCTCTACCTCCGAGGAACAGGTAGCTTCTGCGTTTGGCATAAAGAGCGCTGAGAGTGAAGCAAATGAAGACCACTGAGGTTCCCATGAAGGCCGTCGCAATGATGCTGAGGAGAAACAGACCAGAACAAACCAGCTCAGAGTTCAAACTCACAGTCAGATGTATGCAGACACACAGAAAGGCGTCTGCTCATTGTTGCAAAATACTCCTCTCATTGCTGTTTTCAAATCAGTGCTTCACAGTTATAATGTTTAACTTGTGTCTGGCTGTGAGCTGCTTGTGTGCAGACGTTAAACACTGAGTAACCTTTCACATACCTCGGATTGACAGCAATGACAAAGTCCAGTGTGGGGCCGAGGCCGATACCTGGGGAGGGAGAGAGGAGGGCAAACAGCTTTCAGACTCTTAAGTGACCTTTAATTAACAAGGACGGCTCTGTTCATATGCAAAGTAATAATTACCTGTAAAAGCAGCAAATCCTGCGAGGATACACAGTCTTTTCACCTCTGTGGCAGGGTTGTGTGGTGTCATGGCGAGCCAGAACATCATCCCCAGGGAGCCGAGCACGGACAGCATCCCGCCCTGAGGACAAGGCCAAGAGGCGAAGACAGACTGTGAGACAAACCTGTCGTTTGTTGTGCTGAACACTGCAGCATCCTGACTGAGTCCAAAGACTGGGAAAAAGATTTGGCCTTTCAATCCTCTTCTTTTTATTATACACCTTTTTTTTCTTCCAACAAAACTTTTTCCAAATGCAATATTCTTCTTTGGTTGTAATCATCAGTCTACAAGCTTTGAGCCTTCATCATCAGTCTTTAATCCACAATTCTTTCAGTATTTTCTTGAACTATTAAGACCAGTGTGTCAGTGGGGAAACTGAATTTTCTGCAATGAAACCTGAACCTTCAGGGTATGAGCTCCAATGTTCCTCACCAAATACCATCTAAGTGTTGTGGCTGTTGTTTAACTCATCAACTGACAAAATAAATAATGGAGAGAGATGCATTTGCATCTAGGAAGCTTATTTGCTATATAAACAATGGACTTGGATTGTGCTTTACAATGAAATAAGCATCCATCATATGATTTTGAAATCTATTATGTATTTGTTGTGGGTGGATTTTAAATGCTAATCGAATAAATTAAAAAAAATTAAAATTAAAAAAAAAAAAATCAATTACAAATCTCCAAATATTGTTTAATTATGCTTTCGTGAAAACTCATCTGTTTGCAGTAATGTTTGAACCGCTGAGTAAGTAAGTAATAAGATACAAGAAGTAAGTGAGTAAGTAATAAGATACTCCTGTCTGCTTAAGGGCACCATTTGCATTAAAGTAAGGATCAACTCGGACAGGTAGACTCTGATGACGTGTTGTATGTTCCATCGTACCTGAAAGAGGCGTGCGACATGGATGTAGGCACCAGCTGCAGCCACCAACATACAAACGGCCAGGCTGGAGTACACATTCTTCAAGTGCACCTGGGTGGAATGAGATCTGAAGAAAAGATGCAAATGAACAGGCTGGACAATGGAAACATGAGTAACAGTAGATAAGGTACATTACTGACATAGCAATCTACCGCACGCTTACGTACATTTGGGAGAACTTGAAGAGAGCGTCAAAGTTGATGTTGCGGTCGAAGACGTTCATGGTGGAACCAGGGGTGAAGATGTGAAGATATTCTTGAATGGACAATGTCTCCTCTGAACAGAAACACATGTATTCACACCTCAGCTCCACTTTAACAGTCAAAATCAACACTATTTAAATATTTCCAACCGTCATAAACTTTATCACAGGAAGCACACATCTGTTATTGTTCAGTGATGGAAAGTACCAGAACAAATTGACTACTTGAATACGATTTAGAGATATTTTACTTGATTATTTTTATTGTATGCAATTTATTCTTATTTCAGAAGCTTCCACCCCATGTTTTAAATAGCCACAGCTAGGTTTCAAGTTAAGCTTTTAAATACAAAGCACATAATCAATTATTAAAATATGACGAACTGTTAAAGACTGATCTACTTAACAGTAAAGCATCAATGTCAAAGGTCCACAAGTCCAATAATCTCATCATAAATAGATTACTGGCACTGGCAATTCTCTATAATAAATACATTTTACATTTATATTGATGTTTTCTGTAAAATTCTGAACGCATTGTTTTTACTTGCAGCAGTTGGGTGAAGTGGCAGCCGCATGTTTACATAAGAACATAATATAAGTATCGCTGCTGCCTGACAGCACACATGTCGCTCAGCCCGAGTGCGCACTTTACTCACCCAGATAAGAGTCTCCAGCATTAAATTACACAACAGGTTAAGGTTTAATGTCAAGCGTTGAGCGACATAACTAGCACAAAATTACACTTGGGAAGCTAGCGAGCCTCCTGATATCACGATGCAACTTCGCGTTAATGTTGTGGTTGTTAGCTGCAAATAAAACGAATTCACTAAGTAAATAATTAAATGTGTTGTGTGAAACGGAGCAGAGCGGCCGATCAACAGTCACACAGCCGAAAACTGTGTTTGACGCATGTGGCTATCATATTAACAGCTAGCTAACGTTAAGGCTGCTAACAGCCAAGCTAACGCTAGCTAACGTTTGCTCGCCTGTAAATACAATTCGACGTCCCGTTCATTCGGTAGACAACACTGCTAACGTTACAGCTAACATTTAACGGGTAAACCGACGGCTCATTCACAATAAGATGACATAAAGTACCTACCTGTTAGCTTTCCTTGCTTTCTCTTAGCTTTCTGTTTGACAACCCTTCTTCTTCCTGCTTTACTATTAACAAAAGTACGTGTCAGTCAGCTCACATGATGTCACCATGGAAACGCCCAGAAAGTGGTAGTCCCTGATCCCCCAGGAAAAACACAAAATACACGGATTATCCGGAAATACACAAATAATCTAGACATCTATGGTATCTTTACTGTACGTTAAACTAAATTTGTTAGTCTTTATAAGGAGTGTTTATCGTGGAAATACAGAGAATTTTTTAAAAAAGCACTTCCTGGTGTCACCGAGTAATGTCCCCGGTACACCTAAAATGGCCGCCGCAGAAATCAACCAGAAAAACAGCGATTTTGTTGTTACCTAACAGCCTTAACGCTTGAAGCCTCTTTAAGACTACATGTTTAACAGCGAAACAAAGCCTCAAGTGTTTTTATTTTTACTACGACATGTTTCTGGTTAAACTGGAGTGAAAACTAGGCTGATGCAAGTTTATGCGCAGGAGTTTAAAGGAGTGTGAGAGTTACGATATCAATCATTGTGACGCAGGGTGCAACTGAGTGCGACGTGTTTACAGTAGATCACTGTATTTTCATTAAAATAATTCACTGTACATTACTAAATGGTTATATTCAAATTTTTAATAATGGTTGTAAAAAAATGTTTTATAGCAGATAGTCCTTGGTGGAGGTATTATTGAGTAAAAGAACTGTAATCTACTTAAGTATTATGAGTACTGTAATAAAGCAAGCCATCAATTAATGCAATATTAAACGTATCTAAAATAATTTTCATTATGCAGATCATTTATTTTGGTTTATTATTAACATAATAATTAATCATTTTGACCACTTAGATTTTCTTTACCCCATAACAATAATAGAAAGCATTTTATTAGACTATTGAAATATAAATCTGAAATGAAACTTCTACTATAAACTATATTTTAAAATTATAGCATTTAATAAAATAAAAAAGTATAATCTCTCTCTAAATATGAGGGAATAGAGGTATAATGTAAAATTGTTCTTATGTACAGTATTTAAGTCTATTTCAACACCTTTAAAGTTAAAATATGCAAAAAATATATTTTCAGTCAGCAAATTCTGGATTTTTTCATGCACACAAGTAGTGCTAAAATGGCTTGAAAAACAGATGTGAGTTAAACTTCATCTGCATTATGTCTTTTAAACAAATAAATAAATAAAAAACATACTGATAGTTGCATTAAAACACAAACAGCAAGTCATTTTACACATTCAGACTAATGAGAAGACGTGTCCTTTAGTGTCGTGTTGCAGAAAAACACACAAAATAGAAGATTATAACCAATTTTTATTTGAAAAATTAAAAACTGGCAGCACCTTGTCTTTTTTTAGAGTTTTGGTCGGATCAGGTAGACACAATGACTTTCTGATTTTAATCTGAAACACAAACATAAATTGTGACGTTCTAAACAAATACTTTTGGTCATCACAACTGGTACAAAGTCACTGACGTGTGTTACTAGTTAACATGTTGACAATAATTGCATCAGACATTAAACATCAGAGGAAACCCATATTACCCAGGAAACAAACCCCTTACAAAATATTTGTTGTTCAAAAAATTTGAATTGTCTATGAATTTTGACAGCAAAAATGTCCGATTTTTTATTTTTTTTAGGCACAGATAAAACAGTTAACAAGGCCAGCCTCAAAAGTAGGCAAATGGATTACAATACAAAAAATGTTAAGCATTAAGAAGTTGTGGACAGTACAGTTTTTTTGGCCAATAAATATTAAAAAAAATGCTCACATATGCTAAAAAAAAAAATTCTAATTTGATTTCAAGTGTTGCACTGCAAGTACCAGAGCCACATGGCATTACACTTGCTCTCGACAGTGTTTTCTCACGCTCAGCATGACACATCAGACTGTGAAGGCCTACAAATCTCATTTCAGGCAGAACACCATTCTCTGTCCGAATTTCAAAGGCACAGTTTTTTACTTTCAGCACTGTCAATATAAAACAAGTGCAAGTTGGTTTTTTTTTCATATAGTAATAACAGAAAAACATAGCAACAAATGAACTTTATTATTATCAAAACCTTGACTTTAAAACTGTGGCATTCCTGTTGGTTCTATGTGCCGACGTGCTCCAGTGTGTCTGCTTTCCACGGACCATCAAACACAAGATTTCACTCTGTTTAATTCACTTATAACCAATATATCATCCCCACCACTACTGATGTGTGTGTGCATGTTTGTAGAAATCATGTTTATAGTAGAAATAAGTAAAATACACTTTTGTTTTGTTGCTCACTTTCAGGTAAATAAGGCTACAGTAATGTTAACATCTGCTGAATGCAACTATTGACCGGCTACTCAGGAGGTACTGTCCATGTGACTACAGAACTGGGTTGCATAGAAAAACCATGTTCAATGTTTTTAAAAATAGATCTCCTTATAAAAGAACCGATAAAAAGAAATCAATCAATAAAATGTATAAAATCTGGTGGAAATTTAAAAAGAGCTGATGTTCTGTTGTTGTTGTTGTTGTTGGTTTTTTTTTTTGTTCCTTTAAAGGCACAATATTAAAAAAAAACACAACAACAACAACAACATCCAGGAGTCAAGTCAGGGCAGGCAGGCTTCTGCTTTGGCAAAAGAACCACTTTTACTTTTCACACCAGCTGGAGTGATTGTGATGAGACTGCTTTGGTTGTTGTTTCCCGCTCTTTCTCAACGTTCTTTCACTAGTGGTTGTCAGTAAAAACATCAGCGCCGAGGTTCAGAGGAAAGGCCTCAGATTGCAATCTATAGTTTCAGCTCAGCCAAACACATTGTGTTTTCCAGGCTTGGAATTTCCTTGACCCCGCCGTAATACCATTTTTCTAAACAGAGGATTTTTGTGCAGCGGCTAAGAGGAGAAAAAAACTCTAGTATCTATTCTTGACATACGGCTCTGCTGTAGCTGAAGAAGTTTCAAGCCGGAAGCTCTGACGGGGAGCCGAGCAGGTCCGTCCAGAGCTTAATGTCCGCGAAGCTGGTCCAGCCGGTCGTAGACATTATCGGCCTGACTGAGTTCTTCAAACACAGGCAGAAGGTTGAGCAGCTCGGCGTCGTCCACGTCGTCAAACCACGACACCACAGGAACCTGAGCGAGACAAAGCGTCGGTCACAAACTGTTCAAACATCCAAACAAGTACAGAGCCGAACCACAGCCGAGGACTGAGCTCAACTTCATGTAAATGTAACCTGGAGTGTGTAATTTATCACCCCTGAATGTGTCTGTGTGCATTGTTATGAACTAGAACAATTAGTCAACTGACCATCAATTTCGATCAATCTGCAACTTTTCTGATTATCAGTAAAAATTTCTAGTAATAATTTATATATAATGCCAATTTTTTTCTGGTTTAGTTTCTCAAATGTGAGGATTTGTGTCTTTGTCACATGTGAGAGTGAACAGGAAGTTATTGGGGTCTGAGAAATTACACATCCGTCTCTCACATCTGTGTTTTGTGTTTTACAAACAAGACAAACAAAGGGAGGAAACAATCTGCAGATTTATCAAAACACTTTCTGCAGCCTTCAGCAGGCTCAAACAAGGAATCCACCATGAACGTCGAACGAACCTCAAAACACGACTGAATCTACAAATTTTAGAAATCTGACGAACACTTTTCCTCTATTAATAATTTGTTTTCATCTTGTTTCAGCCAATCTCACATGACTACACCTCCTTCTCCTCAAGTTTGAGAAAATCTCATCTGTTTTTTGGAAAACAAGATACAGACTTTAGTAAAAATAAGTATTTCTTTGCTTTTTTTTCGTGTTTCGAGGCCTCTTAGCTTCATGAGACAGGAGTCTGAGAGCACCTGCCTCAGTTTTTGTGATTCACGACAAAGTTTCAAAGCCATTTTCAACAAAAGGAGGTAAATCAGAGCTGACAGGAGCAGATCAACACTCACAGCATTATTGGGGTGGAAGATGTAGGAGGCAGGCGAGTTATCCAGGATGAGGGTTTTGTGGAGGTCTCTGCCCAGGCGGCTCAAGTCTTTGACGTAGCAGCCTTGGTGGAACACACAGGATTCCCGGAATAAGCGGGTCCGGAATACACCACACTGATCCAGCAGGTCCGTCACAGGGTCTGCGTACTGACGGAGGCCGGGTTGGTGGAGGGGGGGGCAGGAGAGGGAGAAGCAGGGGTGTGTGAGGTCGGACTAACTAAGCATTTTCTCCTAATGGTGGATGTTCACTCTAACCACAAATGAGAAACAGCATCGCACATGAAAACTCATCTCAGTTGACTCACCTGGTCAGTTTGCACCAGCTGCTTTAAATCAATTCATGCATTTGTGTTTTAAATTCATCTGTTAGCTTATCAAAGTCTACGTTTACTAGAAAAAGATGCACCAATGAAACTTGAGAAGGTGATTTAAGCATCACAATCTGGAAAATATCTGTCAAATATAAATATAAATCAAATGCAAACATGCAGATTCAGATTTTGTTTTATTCTTGCGATATAGAATACGAGAGAAATATACAATTACACTAAATAATGATGAGCTATTTAGTAATTAAGTCATTTTTTGCATCCGATAATCTGAGTGTTTTTGTAAATATAATTTCAAATATTCACAGTTTGCATCATTTTTTATAAAAAATGAGCATAAAATGTCTCTTTATCTTCAATCTGAACAGGTCACATGTTTGCTAGTTCAGGTAGCTACACAGCTGTTACACTGTGTAAATATCTGGTAACTAATTAACGTGTTTGCTGCATCCCGTTTTATTTAAATTGGGTGTAAATATCCAATTAGTGATCACTTACATTAAATATAAGTCTGAACTCATGTAAAAGCTGGTGCAAGCGACCCCGGATGAGCATGGAAACAAACTAGAGCTTTACAGGCGAGGAAGGAGCCGACTGAGGCGACTAACAGCATGTTAAGCAGCTGCTATCACAGCAGAGGGAGAAGCAAGAGACGAGAGACAAGCAGCACAACATCTGATGGATCAGACATTACATCCAACATCAAATGCTCAGACAAAAGACACTCGCAGCTGAATAAAATATAAGCATCTATTTCAGGAAGTGTTTCGGTTTCTGATGTAAAGTACCTTGGCAAGACTGGCTGTAAACAGCACACATTCAAACAACTCTCCCATCCTCTGCAGGAACTCATCCACATACGGCCTCTTCAGCACATACACCTGCGAAAGAAACAGGCGGTCAGGAAGCAGTCCGGCCCACGGGGGACATTCATGTCATTAAAGTCTTAAACATTTGTGCCATCAACTTGTTTTTTTTCCATCTGTCTGCTGCTAATGGCCGGTTCCTGAAACAAGTAATCAAGAATAGGCCGTGCCAGTGTTAACCAGCCTATCCTGGATTACTTGAACCAGGCAGAGGCCCTCAGAGGACTGCGTACCAGCACATGGGGTCCCAGGAATCACATTTCTCAGTTAATTACATTTCCACGTGTCCAGCAGTGAGAAGCTCTGCACCCCCTGGTTGAACGAACGGCCCGGTGCAGCGTGCTAGTTATGCATATTTTCAGCACCGCCGCAGAGGCAGCAATGTGTAGCGTATCACTTATTGATGAAATTTTTTAGATGAACGGGGTTAGAAATGACTCATTTTTCCACTTGCAACTCCCTGTTCAACATCTGGTCAGTAGAGGGCTCTGTGCGCCCGTCACAGCACGAAAGAAAAAAAAGAAAAAACCTTGCTGATCAGTTACAAGACCCATCCCTTTTCAGCTCTGCAGACGCTGCAAACACATCAACATACATACACAAACACAGCCCCTTCCCCTCTACAGCAAACACACACACACACACACACACACACACACACACAGCACGCAGCAGTTTACCTGGTGTGTGGTCCCCTCTATCTCCACAGGCACGATGAAGTCTGCATTGCTAATGGGCTGGAGGGAGAACACAGAGGGAGATGGTTGGCATGCTCTTTCACATGAGCCGCGCTGTGTACATTCACATGGCATTACATAACAAGCCAACACTGCACACTTCGAGTCAGACTCCACACCGCCGCCATAAACCACTACGTGAAGCCTCCACAAACAGATCCGATCCACCTAACGTCCCTCAAACACAGGTAAATAAACTCTGATGCAGATTAATGAACAACCACAGCAGGACGGCAGCTGCGATCACGTGTGTTTACAACCCAAATAAACACGGCTTCATTTACTTCATGTTACATTTCTGGTGATTGTTAAGCAGCTTTTACTCAAACTGAAGTAAAAATCACAGGTTGCATTGTCAAACAACAACAGTGATCAAATAACAGCACTGACATGAGGAAGAGTGAGATGTGTACCTTGAACGAGCTGTGCACCAGGGTCTCATCCAGGTCTATGACCACACAGATCTTCCCCTGGTCCTGGACATCCACCTCAGGCAGGAGGTTGGGCTCATGTTGCTGAGGAGACACACACACACACACACAATGAATTTATTTTATTGGCACAGTCCCCCCCACACACACACCTATATCATTTGTCTTGCTAAGAAGCTAAGGAGCATCATTAGTCCCAACAGTACAGTGATTCAATGGCCGTTTGATTTGACCTCTGGGAAATTAGATCAGACTCGGCTTCAGAGGGACATGCATGGGTGGACCAGCTTCCTTGTTGCCTTTAACAGCTTCTATCTTTAGCTTTAGCATATTTATCCGTTCATTACACTTCCCAAAAGCATCTCCGAAGGGATTCGCCAGCAGGGAGAACACATTACCTCAACCTGATCTAATTTTTAGATGGCCAGTTTTCCCCCTTTATTAGTTTTGTTTTATTCCCGTCTCTTTCCGAGCAGAGCCGAGCCGGCGTTCATTATTAATATATTACATAACGTAAATAGCTTATCCATTGAGACGGAGAAACAAAACATCCACGAGCACCAGCAACAATCTCCTTCCATCGACTGAACAATGAACCCAATGCAACGAAACCTCATCGACTCATATGTTTTAATTTGGTTTCGTTCGGGCCAAACAGCAACCAGGCCCTGCAGACGCTGCTTCCTGTTTGCTCCTGATGCCGCCAGGACGCACCTCAACGTGAGCAAACACGGCGTCTCATTAAAATGCCCCTGACATGGTGCTGAAGCTCTAATCAGGCTGAGGGTGTTCACCAGCGTGACCGGCCGTGTGCAGCAGCCGCTCGAGGCTTTATTTTTTTTTTCTCCACCTCAGCAATTACGTGGCAACACAATACGCCGTCCTGCGCTCACACGCCGCCTGCCTGAAGGATTGACGGTCGCCCTGTTGTTCTTATCTTCCTTGGAGGATCATGTGTGAACATCAGAGTGATTCCGTATCCGCAGACAGTTGCGGTCGGCTTTTCAAGACGTTCGGCGCAGGTGCAGCCGTGGTTTTTTTTTAGTGTGAAGTTGCACGAGAAATAACGCTTGGAAACAACAAGCACATTTTTTTTACAACAGTGTGTGAAGTTTATACCTGCAGATGGCTCAACTGCTCACACACCTCCTCTTTTATGGCTGCAGTGTGGGTGTGTGTGTGTGTGTGTGTGTGGGAGCGACAAGGAAGTAAAATCTTAAATAAACAAAATTAAAGACAGCGCAGCACTGAGGTCTTCAAACTGTTTTCATTGGTTGCTGGAATAAGAATAGTGTTACCTTGACAACTGTCCCATTTTCCTGTGACTCCAGCAAGGCCTGCTGGGAAGGTGGTGGTAGTGGTGGCGGTGGTTTGGGGCCATCCTGAGCTTGGAGGCAACAGAAGAGTGCTTTGAAGATGTTACAACTGCGGGGCTGTTTCAGGGCAGAGCGGCTCACCTGGCCTGTTCGGAGCACAGAAAGACACACTTTCATGAGGAAACCAGGCGAAGCTGCATGTCGTCAACATGGAAACATGAAGTGGAGCCTTAAACTTTGGTGCCACAACACAAGTCAGAAACACTTAGTGTAATCTTTATTTTATTATTATTATTATTTTAAACACAAGAAAAATCCTGCTACGAAGAAAAAGAATGAAAATATATGAAACTGAAGGCTGATATCAATCACATTTATGAATCCATTAAGGGAATCCTCCAACATATGAGCTGCTTGTGAAGTCTAGAATGAGCTTTCACTTTGCTAAAGGCAACATCCATCTGTCTACAGGGATGGCACAGCCGTGAAATCTGTTTTTAATGCGCCTGCCGCTGCCTCTGCCGCCGCTGCTGCTGCTGCTGCTGCTGCTGCTGCTGGAAATGGCTGGTACATGTTATATAATCACAGAGGGCGGGAAAACCCACACTTTTCAGCAGTACCTTCAACAGAAAACACAGACAGAAAACATTCCAACCATTTTCAACTCCCAAGACTTTTCAGGGCTGCTTGTAGCCTGAAGCTAGCTGAGCCGGATGGACGGGTGGACGGACTGACGGACGGACTGACAGGCAGGCAGCGAGCCGGACAGGCGGACACACCTCAGTGATCTGTGCAGGTCTTTGATCAACCACTGTGACGACGAGCGTCCCAGCCCCACGCCACACTACAAAACATTCCTGCAGGTCTCCTCCGCTGTGTTTTCGTGTGAGGACTTGCAAACAGATGCAGCGTCCATACAGTCTGATCACAGGACGTAAACACACTCAGGCCTCAGCACACACACACACACACACAGGAGCTGTTGATAAACAGCCAAAAGTGTGCCAGCCAACTGTACGGCCAAGATTTTACACTTTTTTTTCCCTCCCCTCCCCTTTTCTGTGGCCGTACAGTGTCCACGCTGACCCCCGGTGCTCTGAAGACACAATGCAGACACACCAACGAGCATGTTACACAACACCATGTTCAAGAGACAAAGGACACTGGAGCTTTATTTGGTCATTTCCTCAGATGTCCTTCATTGGTCAGGCACACTTTTTTTTTCCTGAAAACATCAAGGTCCAGTGATCGTTGTAATGCACACGATTTCTATCCCAGTAATGTGAATCCAGTCAGTGCAAGTCAGCTTATTGATCTCCAACAGGAAGAAAGTATCGGCCATGTATGACATAACACACACACATTATATCTCGCCTGCATGTGGAAGGGACAGAAAGACAGCAGCAGATTAATCCTGCAGACAAATCCAGAGTGTAACACACCACTTTAATAAAACACACAAGGCAACATGAAAAAAAACAAAAAACCTGCAGACACACAGAATTATTCCACAAACCTAAAACAAGACTCGAGGCCAAACGGACCAAAGGAAATAAACCTGCAACCAGACAACATGAACAACATGAACAACCAGAATCAACGAGCAAAAAGCCTCTTTTAAGCCCGAGCAAAGCGTGCAAACAACGAAATCTTTGAAACGGCGCTACAATGGGCGTGTGCAGAGGGGTGTGTTTGTGCATTCCGCTGTCAACACCGCGGCACCTGGTATTTCTACACAGCACCCCCCACCCACCCAGCCAGCCAGCCATACCCCTGTTAATCCACAGCCACCATGCACCCCTTTACACCCTGTATTCTGCTTTATTCTGATGCAAACCCTGCGCTCTCATCTAATCTAATCCAAAAAAAAAAACAGAAAAACAGAGCAGAAATCTTCCCATTTCGCTGCTGCGCGCACTGATCTGTGACCACTCCGCCTCCAGGACCTGCACAAAACATCATGATTTATAAATGCACACCACCACCACCACCACCACAGCTCGGTTCCTCTACTGTACGGAGCCGTGCTGCCCTCGGTGACCGACGGGCTCCTCACGCCGTACCTGGTGGTAGTAACAGGATATGGGATGGTGCCAAACAAGCTGGAGCCTGATCGACATAAATACACCGCAGCTCAGCTCTTTTTTATTTATTATTTATTATTTTTTAAATATGTGGAGATCACCAAGCAAGGAAGCATTGAGAAGAAGAAGTCAGTGATAATCACAACACCACATGTGAAGAAGAGACAGAGATTTTGCACAATAAAAGCACCAACTGGAAAAAAAAAAAAAAGAAAAAAGAAAAAGAGACAAAAACAGGATCAACAACAGCTAAGCTCAGGATTGCAAACCTAGTGCGTAATGGAGACTGTGAACTTACACTTGACCTTATATTTTAATACACAAGAGCAGCTGAAGTGTTGCAAAGCACAAACAATAACCCCCCGCTTCTGTAGGAAACGAAAGTGAGGATGTTGATGGTCTTATTTTTATTATTATTATTATTATTCTCACAGTTTATAATCCGCAGGTGAGAAAAAAAGAAATAAGGATTCAGCTTCCGTGCATGTATATTTAAAAAGAATAACAGAATAAAGGCTTGTGATGATTTTGTGAGATTATATTGGTGCATTTAATGTCGTGATTGGATCATTAAAGCGCAGATTTGCTTGGTTTGATGTTCATATATATATAAAAAAAAAGGGGGCAATGCGCCTCAAATCGCGCTCAACCAGCGTCCGCAACTGTCAAATGGGCGCACAAAACACCCAAACACACCAAACACACCAAACACCGCCAATATCACCGCAAAAAAACAGCCAAATCCTCACCTGTTTTCGGTGACACTTGAACGTCTCCTTTTTGCACTTGGGTGATAACAGAACTTTCCATCTGACAATCACGGAGCCCTCAAAATCCTCAAATCCTGTCCTCCAGCACTGATGGGCATCCCTCATTGGGTTTTATTGACAAGTGGACTCAATTATTCACCGAGGTAACTTGTCATCCGCCTCAGTTACGATCCTCGATGAGAGTAGGATTTATCCTGTTCCTGGCTTTCTTTATTCCCCCCGCCGCTCTTTTTTTTTTTCTTCCTCTTGTTGTTCTTCTTTCGGAGGTCCGCTCGGGGAGGGGGGCAAGGCACTTGGATATGTTTCTCGGAGGCTATTTGAAACTCTGTCAGCTCCGTCGTCTCGGGTTTTACCGATACTATTACTGGTAATATCGCCGAGCAGCCCCCCGCTCCCGTCGATGCAAAGTCTTCACTCTTGCACCAACAACATGGAGAATCCAGGCGAGAGAAGGAAAACAAGCGAGGAAATGGGGCAAGGGAGGGCGGTTTCAAGCCGCCCCTTACTACAGATAAACAACATCGCCGGAAAGGCATGAGAGAGCGACGAAAAACCCCGAGAATCGATCGCTACGGTCGCTTTCGATGCAATAAAACCGATTCCTAAGCGCAGTTGGATGTAAAATATGAGTTTTGTTGTTAGCCGAGGGTTTGTTTTTCTACGGTTGGGACTCCGCGGGCGCCTGGAAACCGTCCCCGCCCCTGATTGGACGCCCGTGAGGAGGGGGGCGTGGCCAAGGCATTCCTCCCCAGTCCTGCACGCTCCGCACCGAACACATTCCAGCGCTGCTCGCGCAAATGAGATCACATTGTTTGTAAATTAATTATAAAATAAACAAACAAATGTTAATTTAGGCGAATGAATTAACGTATAAATCCGAACTGTTAGCGCGGGTTGTTCTTTTCTCTTTAAATCAATGCTACAACGTCATTTTGTAGTTCAACACGTTATTTTAATTTTTTTAAATTTATTTTTATTCTACATATGTTATATTTTCTCTAATCGTTTTTCATCTGTGTTTTTTGGTTATGTTGCCTGTAACTTTTCTTTATAAATGTATCAAAAGAACAAGAATTACGTGTTATATCCTCCACGTCTAAAATAACGCAATTTTCTTAAAAATGTAGGTACCTCACCCTAAGCCTTTTTTAACAATGGCTGTTATGTCTCATACTTGAAATTATTACCCAGAACTCCTCAGTTTCACGTCCCTCTGCTACAGTTTGTTACTTTTTTTAAAATTTAACACACCTAAAATCGCAAATTTACGCGTAAAATCGCGATATCATGCCATCCTGAAGATTAATATAGAAAGCAAACACAACAACCCCACCTGAAAAAGAAACATTCCCTGCTAAAAGATGCACAAAAAGCGTAGCAGTCTATGTGTTTACTGACTAGGAACCAGTCTTTCTACTGCTCGTTATGAAACTGTAAATGTACTTATACATTACCTATAATTCACAACGTCGAAGCAGAGGTTTTCTTCAACTGATGGACCTCAAACACATCATTTAGTCACCATTTAATGTCTAAATATCAGCAGAGTTCTTCTCCATGCAGGATTACACAGAAACTGCCCTTCAGAGCTTTATGAGGGTACCAGAGGGCAGAGTGAAACCAATGACCCGGGCTCCTTTCATTTCCTCTCTGTTTCTTTTTTTTTCTTCCCTTCACTTACACAACAGTAAAATGAAACTAACTTGTTTTGCCTGAAAAGTTGTGTGGGACTTCACTCTGGGCAATCCCTGAACATTTGTCTCATGTATTTTGACGTGGGACGGCTGGACGTAAATATGACATGATTGTTGCTTTCATAACACTTAATCAACTTTGCAAAGACCCAAACTGGTGGATTTTTTTAAGTCTGAACTTGGTGATTAACAGGAAAAAAATACAAAAACACACTGTTTGGTTGCTGTTTTTAATTTAAATAATTAATATATGACTGCAGTAAATTCCTGTGTATTTTATAATATTTTTTTTTTCACCGTCCTGAGTGTGGAGATTTTCTGAGCAGGCAGAACTAAAACATATTTGTTTCATCTTGTTCAAATAAATGGAAGTGGGTTTGACATCATGTTAGGCAGTGTGGTCAAGCAGTGGGTCACCAGATATTTATATTTGAAGCACGGAGCCTCTGCAGCGCCTCCTTATCCTCTGAGGGTTAAAAAACCTCTGAATAAATCAGTGATGGTATTGCTGCAACGCATGGTGAGCAACCATGATGTGGAGTTTAGCAACAGTGGATATTTGCTATAATTAAGCACCTTAAAACACACACACACATGAGTGTTGCAGAGGGCGCAAACTGCACAAACCCAAAAGACTGATTTGCTGAAGAAAACACAGAGAAACAATAAAACAAACACGCTAATAAAGGATTAACTACACATTTGAGATGGTCGACCTGGTCCAAAACACATGTAGGCCCATTACACCGCAGGCTCGGCCAGTGCCCGCAGTGGCCACAATGCAAGACATAAACAAGAATGGCCCCGCTGTTAGCATTCCTGGTGTCGGACATTTTAAGGCAGCACTGACAGATCTGTGTAAAAATATATACACAATAAGAATGGGACCGCACAGCTGGAAAATGTCATGTGGTTTACAGCTGAGGCCACTGTTTACTAAATAAACTTGAAATTCATTATCTTTGCCTGCTCATGGTGCGTCTTGCCCTCTTCTTCTTCTTCTTCTTCTTCTTCTTCTGGTAACGCTGCGTGCTGCATTCCTCTGAAAAGACAGATAGAAAAAAAAAAGAGCAAAAAGGGGGCCAACTGGTGTTGAGAGCTGAAGGTGCTGAACCCCTGAAAAACATGTGACTGCAAACATCAGATACAAGTTAGAGCCACATCCATCTTTCGTCGGCCATCAGAACTAATGCACAGTCACGTAAAAACAACACGGGATGAAGGGGGGGGGGGCACATAAATCACAAGAGTAGCAGGTTTCAAAAACAGAGACGTGAAATCAATCACAGTTAAATCACACAGAGAGAAATGAGAGAAAAGATGCAAAAACAAGACATAATGCAAACAGATGTGATCAATCTTAAATAATCACCGCATTCAGTTTCCTGTGATCTCATGTTGTGGTTTATTAAGTTTGTTAAGTTCAACTGTATGTTTACAATTCAATAACACATATGATGGTTTTTTATAATCACAGTTACTCATTTAATCAGTCCATTTTTGGAGATTCACAGTGATAAAACAACACTGTGCTCTCCACCTGAACAACTGTATCAAAAATACTTTTGCAAAAAGTAAATCTGTGACTTAAGTCTGTTGTCGTCCACTGAAACATTATAACAAATAAACGACTGAAACACTTAAAATGACTTAAATCGAATTAAAGAGGCCATGAAAGAGATGAGTCACAAACATTCAAGACATGGAGTTAAACTACACAGTAAATATCTGATGTGATGTTGACATTGATGCCAAAAAAATAAAAAATAAAATTAAAAAAATCACCTATAACACACACAAACACACACACACACACACACACATATCCATCTGGCCTCGTGGTTCTTCTTCTACATGTTCACACCTGGAGATCCACAGCGTCGTCTCACCGCCTCGTGCACTCTGCCGTGCATTAGCCACATCCAATCATGTTGATGACAAACTAGCTGTTGAAATGTGCTTGCAGCATCTGAGCCTCATGTAGGGCTGGGACTGTAGGGTCTACGGTCATGTGATTTGCTGGAAGAGCCCCTCTCCCTCCCTCCCTCCCCCCCTCCCTCCCTCCCTCCCCTCTCATCTTGCAGGCCTGCCCCTGAGTGGCCTCTGCTAGGCTATATTTCCAGGAAAGGGGCCTACTGGACAGGCTGTGAGGCCTAGGCAGGGAGACATTGGCTCATTGAGAAAAACAAAAACAGAGAGGGGCGGTGGGAAGACTCTCCCCTCTTACATAACTCTCCCTCCATGACAGGGAGAAAAAAAAAAAAAAAGTTCCCCGCCACAATGCAAAGAAAAACCTGTCCGTCCGCCTGCAAAGACTGAAGCTCTTCAGGACTGGAATTCGAGCAACACTGAAACCAGCAGTGTTTGCTTGCAGTTGCACAATAGTCGCAACTCCTCAGACATACCACCACCTCCTCCTCCACCTCCTCCACCACCACAGGCAAGTCAAACACCATCTGAACGTACACACCGAAATGTTCCAGTCAGGTGCGTCAGCCGCCGCTCGGTTCGTTTCGGCCCGTTTGTTTGCAGCCGTAACGACACATAAAACATGATGTAACGCACCGTGTCATTCACTGTGTTGTGTTATGTTGAACAGCTCTGGTGGGGAAGATGCTTACTGTATCTGAGGAGGCGACTGTGCGGGCTGTGCTGCCACCCTGTGGCCAACAGAGGAACTACAAGGAGGTAGCAAACAGTATTGTATGTGCAAAAAACATCAAATCCAGTTTCCTCGAAAGTCTTCCTTTGGTTTTTGTCTTAAATAATTTCACTTGCAAGCCGTCAGGAGACGTCAAACACACACAATCTGAAAGTGTGACGGTTGTGACGGATTATCACAAAGCAGCTGCAGCAGCTGGGAAGCTCTTTGACTCATTATAAGTGTATATTTTCACAAAAACGTAGAAAAAACTATTTTTTTATTGGTTGTCAAGAATGCAATAATTTAAATAATATCATTAGGATTTATTTGTTGCTAAAAAATATGTAATAATAATAATAATAATAATAATAAGCCCATTTAGGCCATTTTGACTGCTTTGTTTTCATCGTACAAACATTAGGTTGTTGTGATCGTACACGGTCTTGAACTGTGTGTCGTCCTGTGAAATTAGCTTGTTAAAAAACGTATTTACACTGTAAACCTGTCAGTGTGGCACGAAGCTGCTTCGTCCGTGTGTGTGATCAGTGTTTTGGATGCGAGCAGAGACAGAGGAGGTCGGTCGAGTCGCTCACAGCTGCACCTTTCAAAACGAACGTCACATCCGATTGGACTCAGGAGTCGAACTCCGGCTGCTGCTCGATCAGGATGGTCGTGTCGTTTCCTCTCCTGGCGGCCGGATCGAGCCAGGAAACTCCGAGAGCGATGAGACACAACCATGTCTGCGGCACAGAGAGAGACGGGTTAACGACAAATACACTGATTTATGCATCAGACAGTCATATATTCAGTCCAAAACACGGCATCACATAATGAACTGAGCATCTATTTTCAACTTTCATATAAAAGAAACAACCACCATTCTTACTTCTTCATCCTGCAACGATTCATTTAATATATGATGATAAATAATAGAAATTTTAATGTAAAAACAAACAAAATGATGTCTAAACATTAAAGGAATGTGTTGATTCAAGTCTGACACTTCAGATTAAGGCTGCAACTATGAAATTAATCTGCAGATAATCTTCTTATTTAAGAATGATCAGAAAATTGTGAAAAATGTTAAACATTTTATAGCTTTTCTGTTCAACCATCAAAAAAAAAAAAACAGAAGTTCACAGTTTGGTGTTTTTTTTGTCAAAAAGTGATTTTAAACAACAAATTGATAAAAGCGTCTCAGTTTATCTGAAACAATCAGCTGAAATTTAAGATATGAAGGTTTTTGTTATGTTTCTCTAAATTGTAACAATATTGATAAATCTAAAAAAACTAATATAACTTATATTTTTCTCCTTTTTTACGTGAAACCATCTTCAGCCACCTGACATGAGAAGGACGGTTTTGGATTCAAAAAATGCAGCCAAAACATTTTGATCCCTGACAGGAGACAGAAGATTAGACAAACTAAAGAGTCACAGCAGGAAAATTCTCCTAAAAACTGTCTTTGTCATCTTAGTTTTCTATCAAACAGTTTTACTCTGATCACCACTGGATATATCGGCTTTAATTTAATTTACAGCAAGAGAAAGTGGCGACACGTCGTCCGTCTTCTTCTATGTTCATTAATTCTTCCAGTTTATTAAAAAAACACGAGGCGCTGAAAAGCAGCAGCATTGTAAACAACTTTTAGAGCTTTTCTTTGCTTCTGTGACTCGTGTTTCTAACAGCATTCAGAGGAAGAACCTCAGACTTGTGACTTGTGACTCGGCGGCGCTGTGAAGCTTCGGTTGTGAAACGTCGGCTCGGCCGCAGACGACGTTGCTGGAACAAGTTTTAAAGGTTGACGGTGGAACAGAAAGTTCAGTCACAGCAGAGTTCAGTTCATCGCCTGCAGCCTGACATTACCTACCAAATATCCCACAAATGTCAGGTATGCTATGGAGAGGAACGCCGCCAGCACGTACAGCCACACGCTGTGGAGCGCCGCCACGTAAATCACCACGAAGTACATGTTGATGCAACACACCAACAGGATCACCAGCCCTCCTCCGATCTTATAGACTCTGCAGGGGGACAGAGGAGGAGGAAGTCTGAGGTGGAAACAACAACGTTAAGTTTTACTGTCAGACTGAAGATTCAGAGAAACTCACAGCCCGTTAGCGAACTCGTTCATGAGGGACGGCAGGCTGGTGAAGGTGAGGATGGGGATGAGGGCGAACGGCAGCTGTGAGGGAAGAAAAACAAAGAATATGGTTTAAATTACAAAGTCCTTCACATAATTTATTGATGAGTCGATAAAAAAGGTAAAACATTACATAAATTCTTAAATATTGACCCTTTGTGAACCTTTTAAATAAATGTACCTCTGTGGAGGAGACCAGCTGTGTCTTTAGGAAGCCTTTCATTTTTATTTCCACTAAAAAAACCCCTCAATAAACTTCCTCCTTGTTTATCATTATTGCAATTAATTCAAAATAAAATCCACTTTCACAGCACTGATTCTGTCAGCACCATAAAACTCATGTCAGGAGTTTCATTTGCCTTTTTTTATCTGAACAATGTTAAAATAAAACAAATTAAACTCAACATGTCCTGCGGAATTTTCACATTAAAGACTTGAAGATTTGAAGAGCTTTTAATGTGAAAAATCATCAGGAAGTTTGTTGACAGCAGCTTAACATGAAGCAGGAAGAACAATTACATTTTAGGTATAAAAACTTCAGTTTCTTAAAAAGTTGTGAGAATAACTGAATTCATGTACATTAGACTAAAGTACAGTGGTGGAAAGTAACTGAGTACATCTACTCAAATACTGTAAATCCAGTTTGATTCTGAGTTTAATTTCATCAGTCTTCATGTTTCTTTGCTTCAGAGGCCAAATAATGAAATTTGTGGTCTGAGATTCTGTTTTATTATAATTGCAGGTTTAAATACTAAAATACTTTTCTGATCCACCTGCAGTTTATAGAGGAATTAAAATTTGCCCGATTTCTACATCTTAAAGTATCAATAATTTAATCAATAATTATTAGCCAATATAATAATTGATATTATTCCAAAACAGGTGGACAGTTTTTCTGGGTTCCTTTTCCTTTAATTGTCATTTATTAAAACAGGTGATTTTTTTGGTGTGTGTTTTGTTTTTGTAATACATGTTTTGACCACCAGAGGGCGGTGTGACCCTCTGCTCCCCTTTAGGTTGTTTTTATGTGATGATCATGAGGATTTAATGATCAGAGCTCCTGATTAGTCTTCAGTCTTTGTGTGTTTGTGATTTTCAGACCCTGTTTTTAATTCTGGAGCTTTGATATTATGTTTTGAGTTTATTATCCCATTATGTTTTATTATTCCATTATGTTTTGAGTTATTTTTATGAGGGGATCAACAGCACTGAATCTCAATATTTTCAAATCTTTAAATAGATGTTTGGTTTTTTGTATCACCTAACTTAAGTATAAAGAAGAAATAATAACAGAAATAAAACTTAAGACTGACTTTTAATCGCTAAAAATCCGTTTTGCTTGATAGATTTTATATAATCTATTTAACTAAATAACTGCTTTCATGCTTTGTGATTTGCTCTGAGATAATTAGATGGAAGAAAAGATAAAAAATAAACATTCATGAGATTAGCAGCTTGTTTTTTTTTGACCAACATGGACCCACTTCAATAATGCAGCTGGATACTGAGACTGAATCCTGTTTGTTTGTATAGTTTGATCACATTAACGTCCTCAGTTTTGTCTTGCAGGTTTTAAATATAAAGTTTAAAGTGTTGACAGATAAAGTGCAGTGAGTCGGAGGTGGAGGTGGAGGTGGAGGTGGAGGGATGTTGGTGAACGCTCGGGTGAAGCCGCAGTGAACCGACCTGCATGCTCTGCAGCACGTTGAGGAAGTCGTTCATGCCCGTCAGATGCTTCACGTCCTGGAAGATGGCGACCAGCAGGGTGGGGGTGATGGCGATGGAGCGGGTCAGCAACACCCGAGCGAAACGCGACCAGCGCAGATTCAAGAAACCCTGAGGGCGAGAAAACACATCAGCCGGTGACATTTTACGGAGAGCTGCACTTCATCTCGACTGTTTCAGCAAAGCGAACTGTGCTGCTGCTCAAACAAACACACACTGATCCCACAAGGTGAGACAGGTAACAGACAGGTTAATACTCAGGGACAAAATGTAACTAAGTACATGTACTCAGGTACTCTTAGGTACACAGGTTCTTCTTCTTCACTTACACAATGTGATTTATTTGACAGCTCTTCAAGATTTTTGCCAACGAAGCACATGAGGAGCTTCTAGAATATTCTGTTTTGTTATGAATTGAGCTGCTGAACAGCAAATAGAAGTTAAGCTGAATTGATTAGACATTTAATCAATTAATTAACTGACAGAATATTAAAAGGCGACTGTTTTGATCATTTTTTAAAATCATTTTCATGCAGAAACGTTTCATTCATTTCCATTTCTGGGAAAATATGAAAACATTTATTACTATTTTCTTTTTTTTTTGTAACAAACCAAACAATGAATTCATTAATGGAGAAATAAATCTGCAAATTGATCCAAAATGAAAATAATGATCAGCTTTAGTTCTATGAGAAATGATTCAAAATGAGCTCAAACTTTACCAACTCCGACAGAAAAACCCTGATTTTATATTAATACATCACAATAAACCAAATGTATTATAAATATTATAGTATAACATTTGTTTTTTGCATTAAATATTTTTACTTTCAGTGCTTTAAGTTTATTTTTTTCAAATCTTTACAAACTTTTCCTCAAGTAACATTTTCAGTTCAGGACTTTTTCTTGTATCTGAGTGTTTTTACGTGTCATTTCTTGCATTTTTATAAAAGTAAAAGCTTTGAACTCTTCACTGCTGCTGTGTGTGTGTGTGTGTGTGTGTGTGTGTGTGTTCGTCCACTGACCTCCATGACAAACTGACCCGAGTACGTTCCCGTCATGGTGGAGCTCTGACCGGCCGCCAGGATCCCGACGGCCCAGATGTAGAGCGCCGCCGGGCCGAAGAAGCAGCCGAGCACGACTCCCTGCGGCACATTTCATCAGAAAACAAGCTCAGCAGGACAGAAGGAAGGAAACGGGGACGGCATTAAATAAAAACACCCAAAAAATCCAAATCTAAACCTGCAGAGAATCACAGAGATTTGTTACTCGACTTCACAGAAAGTTTCAGCATCTTTCAGCTTTTTGTTTCAGCAACAAACGGACCCAGAAAGCAGCAGAACAAAACGGAGAATTTAGAATTTAGCATCTTTTATATATTTGAACTTTTGACAGAAACTAAGATGTTGTTTTGTTTTTTTTTAAACTTTATTAAAAGTCACATTCTCTCCGTCTTTGGCTTTAAAATCTGACCCTCACATGTTCTCATATAACAGCTGAAATGCCCCTTTAAATCTGTTAAATTGATCTGATTTAAATCTACAAAACTTAACTCCAAGTGCTAAATTTATTTTGCTGCTGCTGAAAAATCTCACACACTTCAAACGCAGTAAACAGCACAAGTCATACAATGATTTCTATCATCGGAAACTCAGCTTTCATGTGTTTTCTCACTCAAATACCATCAGATAAAGTAAAGTTTAGTGTATAAAATGTATAAAATGTCAGATTCAAACGCACCCCTTTGTAAATGTCCACCTCCAGGGTCTCGTTGTTCAGGGGGAACAGACTTAAATGTGGACTTCCTGTTTGATTGCAGACGGTGTACTGGAATAAACAAAAACACACATCTGTAGCAGAGAAAACACACACATCTCTTCTTCTTCTTCTTCTTCTTTTTTTAAATAATAATAATAAGAGAGATGCTCACCACGTCGTTGTTCGTGCGTCCGTAGAAAGCCTCGGCGAACACAGCGACCACGAACACGTTGATGAGGAAGGAGATGAAGAGCGCGATGGTCGCCTCGATGAAGAAATACTTGTTGGCCTCTTTCACTTCCTTCTTGTTCAGGCGATCGACGTCTCGAGACTGAGGGAACGTTCGGACATTTAAAAAGGTTTGCTGACACATTCACACAGTTTCAACGCAGCGTTCGATCTGTCGCGGACGCACCTTGACGAGAGCGGAGTGCAGGTAGATGTTGTGAGGCATGATGACGGCGCCCACGATGCCGACGGCCTGAGCCAGCTGGGCCGGCCCACAGCCCTCGCAGTACGGCACGAACATCCCCTTCAGCACCTCGCCTTGGTCCGGAGCCACCGTCACGTACTGAGAAGATGAGAGTAAAAACACAGGAAAACACACGATGTGAGATTTATGTCCATGAACCCATCACCTGAGCGAACGCTGCTTCATGTACCGATCAATAATCAACACTCAGCCAATCATTTGAATGATGATTATGAGCTGCAGGTGTTTCTCATGATGCTGTTACCTCCTCACATCCTCCCTCTGTCACCTCTTTTCCATCATAGAAGGTCTTCAAGTCCTTTAAACTAGTTTTTCTCAAACATAAACACATTTTTTAGGGTCTCCAATTAGCCAAAGACGAGGAAAAACGATGCAATTAAATGTAAAATGAGCGTTTTTTTAAATATCAGTCCATTCAGTTTTTTATGCACATAAAACTGAGTTTATAAAGTGGTAAAAAAAACTTGACATTAGACTCATCAAATCTGATTATAATGAAATTAAAACATTTAATACACATTTTAAATTCATGGTTTGTTGTTTTCTTTACCAGCAGTTTATACTTTTAGATGTTTTTTAAGAGTTTGTGATGTATTTTTTATAAGTTTGAGTTCAGAGGAGACAACAAATTCCTCTTTTAGTTCCTGAGCTGAAACAGTGTGGACCCTTCTGCCATGAATGCACCTCGAGGAGACAAGGAGGGAGGAGAGAGGAGGCTTCTGGAGGAGACAAAGGTGTCTCCTTGCTTCCTTCACTCAGATCTCCTCTTTACTTCTCACTCTTACATCCTCGTTGGGAGCAAAACAAAAGGAAGAGAGCGAGTGAGGAGTGTGAGGAGACTTGTCATCATAATTCAAAGCACCGTTTGTATCTTAGGAGGGTTCCCCACTGGGTGAAATGACCCTGAACGCATCATGGCAGCTATGATGAAGGATGGTTGAAATCTCTTCATGCTAAGAAAAAGATGCTTCAGTGCTTCCTGTTTTATCTCCCTGAGCACAGAAAACACTGAACCATCTTTTATAAAAGAAAAAGGAAATAATGCCGACCCATAATTCCTTTTTCAGCAACGAAAATGCAGCAACGTTTAAACAAGATAATCATCCTCTGACACATAATTGAATATTTCTCCTTCGTCTACTTATGAACGAGTCCTTCATGTTTCCTTCACCTCATGATGTTTCCTTCCAGATCAAGGAAAAGTGCTAATTTTTTTGACTATTCGACCTCAGTCAGGGTTTGAACTCTTTCCTCATATGCCTTTTATTTCAAAATAAGAGCATGCTGTTATTCCAGATAACTTCATCCATTTATTTTCCTGTTTGTGTCACTTCTCTGTTCAAACTTTTATCTGTAACTCAGAGCAATTATCCTCCTGTGGATGTTAAGTTTGACTTTATAACCAGCTGACTGACAGAAACAAAAGGAGAGACATCATGTAAAACCTGTTTTTCCCTCCCTGACTCATGTGTGCTGAGGTGTAAACGTCTTCACCTCGTATCCGAAGGTGATGGCCATGATGGTGATGAGCAAACCGAAGAAGGCTTCCAGCTTCCTGAGACCTGCAGAGAAAAACAGGGGATGTTTTAATTAAAACTGCTGCAGTTTTATTCGTCACTGTAATTTGAAGACGATGTAAAATAACAAAAAGACACAAAAACCTACCGTATTTATCTAAGAAGAGGAAGAAAAAAGTGTCGATGATGGTGATGAGGACGCCCCCCCACAAGGGGATCCTGTCGGTAAAAACACACAAAATCAACATCAAGCAAGTAATTTAGCCACTTTAAGTAATTTATAAACTTTGTCAGAGTCTGAAAGTAACTAAATACAATTACTTCAGTACTGCATTTAAGTGCAAATTAATTTAAAGGTACTTGTAATATATTTAAATGCCACTTTCTACTTTTTATTCCGCTGCATTTACCTGACAGCTTCAGTTACCTGACTTTTTTTTCGATTTTTATACACAAAGAGTTTATTAAATATATTTTTTGTTATTAAATAAATTATAAACATGAATAAAAGTACAGCTCAAATGAAAAGTTGATGAATGAACAAATCCACTAATCTAAAATAAATAAGCAGTTGTTTTGATATTAATTGAAAGGTTCAGTGTGCAGGATTTAGTGACACCTAGTGGTCAGTTTGCACAATTACACCACCTGCCAGAGGAGAGCAGGTTGAAGGCGATGGCACAGCCGATGACTTCCTGCATGTCCGAGCCGATGATCGCCAGCTCCACCATCAGCCACAGGATGATACGAGGCACCTGGACAGGTGACACAGGTGTCAGCGTTCGCAGGTATTGATTATTTAAAAACACAGACAGAGAGAAGCTAATTTAATCTGGAAGCAAAAGTGAACCACAATAATTTGAATTTTATAAGTTATGTGGTTGAATTTATTCTGTAATATCACGTGTTTTTAAATGGTGCAATTTAAGACTGTTAAATTAGTGGAATACCGTAATTTTCGGACTATTGAGCGCACCTGAATATAAGCCACACCCACTAAATTTACTCCTCCTGCGCACTAAAACCACTAAAGCTTCTTCTTCAGTGTCGGAATTTAACAGCCTAAGAATTACTTCGTCACACACTTTCTCATTTATTTTTGTCCATAAATTAGCTGCATCATATTTTAAGCTGCAGGGTTCAAAGTGTGTGAAAAAAGTAGAAGCTTATAGTCCGGAAATTACGGTAATTGATTAGTTGATCAACAGGAAAAAAATAAATAACTATTTTGATTACAGATTATTGTTTAAATGATCCATTAAGAAGAAATACTAAACAATCTCTGATATCAGTGTGAGGATTTTCTGTTTTTTTATGTCCCTGTAAACTAAATATTACAATATGAATGATTATAGTATAAAAAAACAGATTTTAAAGTGTTTAATATGCAAAATAAGACTGTATACAAGTTGCTCGGATGTATCTGTTAGTTTCTAGATGTAAAAAATCAGGAAGAAGGCTGATTGGAACTCTGACCAATCAGGTGACAGTTCTTAAGTCACATGATCCAGGAAGGAAACGTTCAGCTGACTGATTGGAAGCTCTGCACATGCAAATGATCAATCAGAAACAGTTTAACATACATTTTTAAAGAGGTGAATTTAAACTAAATTAAATCAGACGGTCTAAAGTAAAATATTTCAGCTAACAAAGTTTTCACTTTGCTTCTTTATGTCAGATTATTATGGTCTGTCTTCACTTCTGTGTTCAGTGTGCAGGTAAAGAGGGCGATGATCACCTGACTTCACTCGTTCATAAACAAATTCATGTTAAAACTGACAAACTGGCAAAATTCAGGAAACGACCTGAGGGGCTTTAAATGAGCGACGACTCGTCGGACCAGTGGAACCAGTTCTTCACCGCTGCTGGTTCTTCTGTTTTTTCAACGTTTTGAACCGAATCAAGTATTTAGATTCATGATAGCACGGCAGCATAAAAGCATGTGACACAGACAGACAGACAGACAGACAGACAGACAGACAGACAGACAGGCAGGCAGGCAGGCAGGCAGACAGACAGACAGACAGACAGGCAGACAGACAGACAGATTGTCATATCTCTACATAACTTAAATGTATAATTAGCACAGAGTGGAGAGCACACACACACAAATACACACTCACACACACACACACACGCACACACACACACACACACGCACACACACACAAAACCACACACACATTCATAGAGGCATAAGTGCTGCAAAAGACACCAACACACACTCCACTCACACAGATTTGTGTCGGGTCAAAAGGGTCGAACACAGTGGTGTGACTTTATGTTTGTGTTTGCGTGTGCTTGTGTGTGTATTTGTGTGTGTGTGTGCGTCTGTGTGTTTCTGTGTTTATGTGTGTGTGTGTGCATGTGTGTGTGTGTTTGTTTGTGTGTGCGTGTGTGTATGTTTCTTATCACCAGGGCAACAGACAAGCAGGTGATCGCTGGTGTTCAATGGATCAGAGAAGTCAGTGTGTTGCTGCTGCTGTGTGTGTGTGTGTGTGTGTGTGTGTGTGTGTGTGTGTGTGTGTGTGTGTGTGTTTAGCTCTGTCAGCCTCAGTTTAAGCTCTGCTGGAGGCGTTTCAGGGATCAGATGAGCCGTGTGAGGATGAACTTGCAGAAAAACTGACCTGACTTCAGTTTTTCAGTTTTTCAACCAAAAGGTTTCATTGAAACTGAAACTGACTCAACGTTCACACAAACCTTGTTTACAGTCATCTGCTCTTTGTTTTTTGGATTCTTCAAAGTCTCCTTTACAGGTGGATGTAACTTCATATGAAGGTTTTGTGTTAAAAAAAGTAAAGGAGAACAAAACGCTGTTCAAAGGTTCAACCACACCTGTATGTTCCCTCAGATTTCTTCATTTGGTCTCTTTGAAACTTTGTTTTGTCACCACGTTTTAAATAAAGTTCTGATGGTTTCTGCAGGAGCTCGATGTCTCTGAATAAATGTGTAGAGATGAGCGTGGCGGCGGCGGTGGCGGCAGTGGTGGTGGCGGCGGCGGCGGCGGCTCAGGGGACTGTCGGCTCACAGACGAACCTGCGTGAACCTAATTTACTCAGGTGTGATTACATAACACTTCCTGGTAACTGCTCCTCCAATAAGACGTGACGCATGGACCTGAAGGTCACCGCCCACGACGACGCCTACATCCTGCCTGTGTGCCAGGCAGGGAAGCACCGGGGAAACACACACACACACACACACAGGGAGACACACGCTAACAGCAGACCTGCACTCGTTCAGCTCCCATTAGCGGCTATGTGTTGCCATGGTGACATTTCCGAGGTAACTAAGCATCACCCCCCCCCCCCCCTCCTCCTCCTCCCACTTGTCTCTCCATCAGTCTGAGCAGCAGGACGACGAAGCTTCTCATGTCACAACACGAAACCGTGAACATGAACATGAACATGAACATGAACATGAACATGAACATGAACATGAACATCAGCGGATCCACGTGTGAGAACGAAGCAACTTTTTTAAAACTGTGTAAGAGTTTTTTCATCCGCTCATCGTCAGTGGAGACATGAAGGTTTTCTGGCAGCGAGCAGAACAAGAGAAGTGTTGAAGCTTCAGTTTTTCACTCTGTTGTGTTTTTCCTCTGATATGAGCAGATCGTTAAAGATCCAATTTAGGAATTTTTTTATGACAAATGCATCAAAAAAGATTGATGGAAAAAGCAAAAAATACGAGAAAAATCTTACTCAATTCTGCAAAAATATTCTTTAATCTCATCTGAGGGGGTTTAAGTCTTTTTGGAAAAAGAGTTCATGTGCATATTAGGAGATGCAAACAGATTAAATCGTTAATAATCAGCTGTTTCCGCTCAGAGAGGAAGAAAAAGAATTAAGAGGAGAATTGTTAGAACCTTAGCAACCAAACTTTGAACCTAATGACTTATTTTCTTATTCTTCTTCTTCTTCTTCTTCTCTTATATAACAGAGTCGGTATCCGGGCAGGTTTCCGGCAGGTGGAGGTGACTGAACACCTCCAGGCGTGGAGCTGCTGTGTTTGCCCTCGTGACGCTCGAACCTGCTGCCTGATGGGAAAAAGACGACTTCAAACGAGTATGAAAATAAACGGACTCCCACATGACGCGAAGCCGCCCGAGCTTCAGGTCCACCAGGTTCCTCTGAGGGTTTGAAGAGAAAACTGAGACCAACATCTGACACAACGGCACAAAACCGTGAGACATGATTTCAACTGAGGGTCATTTTACAGACCAGAAAACTGAAACTCTGACAGAAGAAAATGTTTTCAAGGATCTAAAGCTTCACAGAAAGTATGAAAACTACATTTCAGACACCACAGACGAGTTTGACTGATCGAACAAAACACAGAAATGTGTTTAAATCAAATAAAATTTCTCCAGAGAATCACAGAAAAACCCTTTAACCCTTTGACTTGATTGGAATTTCTTTACAAATATAATTTATGTGCTTAAAAATGTAATTTTCTAACTTTCCCAACTTACATTTACAGATGAGCTGAAGCTTTTTGACTAAAACGGACGATGAAATGAGTCATTTCATGTCTGAGCAGCTGTGTGGGTTCAGTTTTCTGTCCATGTGAATCCAAAACCATGAACACATGAAGCCTGAGCGCCATCAGGACACACACACACACACACACACACACACACACACACACACACACACACACACGCATACAGGAGTGTGTGTTCCTCTGTCACGGTGAATCACTGTGAAACACTGGAGAGAAAACGTAAAACACACACACACACAGGTTTTTCTCTCCGTTTCTGTGTGTGTGTGAGTCATGCAGTTTGAGTGTGATCTGATTATCATGTGTGAGTTGTGTGTGTGTGTGTGTGTGTGTTTGTGTGTGTGTGTGTGTGTGTGTGTGTGTGTGTCCAGGCACACAGATGATTTACATCTTCAGTGCAAAACAGAAGAAAGAGGTATAAAGTACATACAGTCGTCTGCATACATGTACACTGTGAAATCGTCCGTGAGGCCGAATGTTTTTCTCAGGATGACGAAGTCGAGTCATGAATATTTAATGAATCTGAAACGTTGCTCATGCAAATGCAGCAACATATTTCCATTTTTGAACATAGTTACTCATCATTACTGTTAAAGATGATAATTAATTTAAAAGTTACACAGAATTTCATTGTTTTTAAAACATTTTCATCAGTGTTCAGCTTCAATTGACAGTCGGGTTTTTTACCTCGATTGTAACCAGAATGCTCAAGTTTATTTTATATTTTTTAACTTAAAATGTCCAGATGTTTCCTCTCCTGTTCATTTTGACTGACACAACTCTCAGCCAATCAGACACAGCCATCATGGTCACCTGCTTCACACTGAAGCCCTGCCCCTTTATGACTGACAGAAACTTCTGAATTCAAACATCCGTCTTATTTAACGTCACCTGGGACCAAACTGAACTTAAGATCCTGGTTCTTTTCGGACTCTGGTCTGAAATAAATCCATTTTATCAAGATCAATAATAACACAGAATCAGAAAAACTGAAATCTGAAAAATATCAATGATGATTTGTTTGTGAATGTGGTGAATTTGTGAAAAAAAAAAGCTAAAATCAAGTTTGTGTGTGAAGGGTTTTGGAAACAGCCTGAAACAAACAGCAGCATGGCTGATTCCTGGCATTGGTGTGTGTGTGTGTGTGTGTGTGTGTGTGTGTGTGTGTGTGTGTGTGTGTGTGTGTGTTGTGTGCAGTTATGTGCATAAAGGAAGGACACCTCAGTAACATGCCTGTGCTGGTATGTGTGGTTTCTGCCCATGATGCCATCGCAGCGACACTATGTGTGCCGGCTATGTGGTGTGTGTATGTGTGTGTGTGTGTGGGTGGGGGATACCACAGCTTTGATATCTGAGATGGTAGATAAGTGTGTG
>JAQMCX010000002.1:24504470-24531847 GCA_029814765.1 Acanthurus leucopareius | reverse complement strand
TATTTTTTATGGGTACCCGGTACCCGCCGTTTTTGATTCGGTTCCTACTTGGAACCGAATTTCAGTACCCAACCCTAATGATGGTGACTGAGAGCACAGTTATTCATCTCCCCATTCATTTAGAAAGGACCTGGTCTATTAATCAATATAACTGACTGAAGGCTTTACCAAGATGGCCGCCGTGTGGTGGGACTTGTCTGTATTTGACGCAAAGAGAGTTGGGAAGAAAAATTCCCCCCATGAGTCTTTGGGGTCTTCATGGTGCTGTGACATTAAACAGAAATAAGAGGAATCATCTTTTCATTCATTCATCTGATCTGATCTCACCTGGAAGCAGCGATTTCCGCCTTCTGCTTGGCGATGGCCGCCGCCCGCTGAGCGCCCTCCACCGCCCGCTCCACCTTGTGCTTGATCTTGGTTCCCTTCAGCTGGATCACTCTCTTCTTCATGGCCTTCACCAGCATGTTGTTCATGTACTTGCCCTCCTCCTTCCCTCCCTCGGCGAAGGTGGTGCAGCCGTAGCCGTGCCTCTGGTTGTTCAGCCACTCGCCCTCGTACTTCAGCCCGCTGGATCGCTCGCTTATTCCATATCCTGAGCGTTTGTCGTTCTTCCACTCGCCCATGTAGACCTCCGTGGTGGTGGCGTCAATGTCCGCCTCCACCGGGGGGAAATCCTCGGCGCCGGTCATGCTCTCGTCCCCGATGCTGATGGTGGAGTTGGTGTCGCTGGCGTTGGAGCTCAGAGCCGACTCCGTCCTCAGGAAGCTGATCTTGCTCTTCTGGCTGGACAGAGAAGAACTGGAGTCTGACTTCTTCAGCTTCCCCAGCAGGGAGCCTCTGCGAAACAGGCCCTTCTTCTTGGGTTTCACAGCATCGGGGTCGACCTGAAGGGTGAGGGCGAAGCCTCCACGGGACGGTCCCAGCTGGGTGGGGGTGGCGGCGGGCGTCTCCTCACCTGAGGCGTTGGTGGTGGTGATGACGGGGATGTCCTGCTGCAGCACGGTGCCGTTGCTGTGCTCGCTGCGAAGGGAGGTCAGGGAGGTACGAAGAGGAGAGCGGACGACCGCTGCCATGCCGTACGGGACGCTCTGACGGACACCGTAGCCATGCCGCATCCCGCCGGTAAACTGACCTTGGAAAGTGCCTGGAAATAATCAGAAAACAGGAAGTCAATCTTCTCAGACTGCAACAGAGATAAAACAACAGAAGCTACTTTTAGCCTCGTTAACAGTGTGGCTTTAGAGCATCAATGTCACTTTGATCCGGACCTGAAATATCACACTGCTGTTTTATGAATGACCATGAAATTTGGTACAAACATTAAGTGCCTCCATTCTGACATTCTCTCTAGCGCCATCTACAGGTCGGAGTTATCACATGTGAAACATCTCAACTTCCTCTTCTTGTATGGCCGAACTTATGGGTGTTAGATGTTAGCATTAAGCTAACAGAGCTGCTAGCACGGCTGTGGACGTTTAAACACGTCTTGCTTAAACTATGGAGCAAAAATAGCTCAGTCCAAATAAAACTATTCACACTTTTATTTCTGCCAGAATGTGATGGATATCTTCAGTGTGCAAAGCCTCATCCGTTAATGCCCCCCCCCCCCCAATCTGACAGTCATCTTGAAGTCTGGTCTCAGGCTAAAATTGACACGAGTGCGGTGCATAGTGACAGCTAGGCCTCCGCCCGTGAGGCCAGGAGGGCATGGGGGATGTTGGCTATTATTAAATCCTGACATCTGGTGCGATCACGTCCCCCCCACAGCAACGTCCCCCAGACTGGGCTCAGAGCTGATGAGTCAGCTGTAAAGGAAGGGAACCACGGCTATTGTGCTCGCCGCGTTCACCAACATCAGTTTTCTCCGTCCAACATGTTCAGTTTCCTCTAAGAAACGGACGAGCAGAGGAACATTCACGACCAAGAAGCTCTGTTGAAGGAAAACTGGATTCAAGCTTCAGCTGAGACGACAGACTCAGTTGTTTCGGAGGAATTCAGCTTTATTTATTTACTCAAACTAATCTATTTTGTACTTTTTACTCCACTACAAATATCTATCAGCTATTGTTACTGTCATTTTCACAGATTTAACTGCACACAGTGTGTTTTTACAATAAATATGGTTCATAGTTAGCAGCTACACCATGAAAGTGCTGCTTACAGAGACAATAATATGATATATAAACAATAAATAATAACAAAACACCAAGAGGAGCTGTTTTTATACCTGTGTACTTTTGTTTTTGATACTTTAAGTACCAGCTGCTCGTACTTTTAGCTTTTCTAGTAACTGAGTATTTTCAGACTTCACTATAAATATTATTTATTTAAGTAAAAGATCATCAGAAATCTTCTTCCACCTCTGCTGATGGAGTTTAACACAATGAAAAGTTTCCTGTAGCAAACACTGAACGCCTCCTGACCGACAGCAGTAGGGTTTTGTGATAATTTTGCACAATTTATTGATCATCCTCTCATTAAAAGGTCACATGACATATAAACATGATCAACAAATGTATAAATACACAGATTAAACTAAAAAACTGCCTACAAAACAGTTTAAATTAATTAATCTACATAAAATCCTGCTCACATGTTAATACATCAGTATTATATTTTAAATTTTACAGTAATAAGCAAAATAAAACACTCTGAAGCTTCATTATGCACTGTGGACATATTTACTTTGGTAGAATATTTTACTCAAAGTATTTCAGTACTTTTACAAAAGTGAGACTCTAAATAAAAGAAGTTTTATTTGAGTATTTTCACATTTTTGTGGCTCTATGACTGTTTTTCTCCAAAGGATCAATGTACTTCTTCTTCCAACACTGTTGACGTCAAAGGAATCCAAAGCTGCACTCCACTGGGGAAATGTAACTAAGTAAGTTTACTCAAATACTGTACATGTTGACAAGTATTTGTGTTTCACGTTGATGCTACTCAATAATTTCACTCCACTACATTTGTCTGACAGCAGGAGGAACTTAACAGATTGAAATTAAATGTTAAACATGATAATCTTACAGAATATGATACTTTGTAATAGATTACACTACCCACCTGTACATAAAAAAGTTAAAATTACCTCAACCTTTACAAGCCGCTACAATAAACTACTGCTTTTACATAAATACTTAAAAATACTCATATGACAAATACAGTATCAGTATAAATTAGAGTATTTTTTCTGAACTATGTGTAACTTTACTTTTGGTACTTGATATTTTACTTTTGATACTTAACGTCGGCCCACATTTATTTAAAAGACCTTGTCAGTGCAGGACTTGTAATGGAGTAATATTACATGCACTACAACTTAAATAGGCTAATCATAAACTGCAGAGACCCAGTGGTGGAATGTAACTAAGTACTTTTACTCTAATATTGTATTTAAGTCATTATTTTAAGGCAGCTTTCCACTTTTTATGAATTTTTATGATATATACCACTTTAGATTTTACTCCACTACATTATGGGGAAAGGACTTCAAGGGTACTCGTTACAGATTACTTATACACAGCTACTTTTACTCAAGTAAAAGGTCAGAGTGCGTTAAATCACATTTAAAAAAACGTCTAATTTTGTGATTCTCACCTCCATCAGCGTAAGTTTCCGTCCCGTATCCGTCCTGGAGTCCGTTATTCCACGTCCCCTCGTACTTTGCTCCACTTCCGGCACTGATCCGGACCCCGTACCTGCCTTTGAAGCCGTGAGTCCATTCCCCTTTGTAAATCCAGTGTCCTTTGGTCTCGACTCCCAGGCCGTGACGCTTCCCCTGCGACCAGTAGCCCTCGTAGGTGTTCCCGCTGGGCCAGGTGTAGACCCCCACCACCTCGAAGCCGTAGTTCCAGGAGCCGGAGAACTCGCCCTGGCCCTTGGGTCCGGTGCAGATGCCATGTCCGTGGGCTTTGCCTCCCTCCCAGCCTCCGCAATAAGCCCCGCCGTCGTCAAACTCAAAGCGACCCCCACTCATGCCTCACCGACCTGCAGCCCCCGACCACGCACCGATGGTGTGAAAGTAAAGCTGTTTTTAGTCTGTTACCTGTCTGAAGATAAAAGCTCCGTCAGTCTCACTTCACCTTCACCTGACATCAAACCCGGTGGGAGATGTCCTCAGGGCTGAACTTGTGGGGGGTTTCTTCTTCTGGAGATGTTTTGGGGGCTTTGGGGCATTTCCATGAATCTCCGAGGCGCACTTCACTCTTACAGAAACTTAAACTTCTTTTGTTTTTTTACTCCAGTGTCTTCTTCTTCTTGGATTCGTCGATTTCACTCATCAAATCTACAAACTTCCTCCAGAGCAAATAAATGTTACAAATTTGGACTCATGGTTATTAAATCAGATTATTTTCTGTTTTTCTTCTGTCTTGTCAAGCCTGGGATCTTACATGGCTTTTTCCAAGCGGCCATAGAGAAAAGCCCCTCTCCCCCTGTCCCTGCCACCCAGCTATCTCCTGACAGTGGCTGCTGGTGGAAATATTTCAGCAGACCTAACAAGGCGACCAATCCACACACACACACCCTTCCAAAAATACGACCCAATCCTTACTCTGCTGCCTGCAAGGAGCCATGCCAGAGTCTTGCCACCTTGGGACTGAAGCACATGCCACTCAGGACTCTGCTCTCTATAGGTGTTTTCCCAGCACAGATACATTGTGCCCAGTTATTGCAGTTTGAATATCTCTAAAAATATCTATTTAGCTGAATAAAAGAGACACCTGAGAGTGTAAATTCCACATAAGAGCTCCTGGGTGGCTTTTATTGATCATATGTCTCTCTACAATATTCAAAAAGTAACAATGTGAGGTTTTAATTTAACTTTATTTAATAGTGCATTAAGCCCTAAATGTGTATCTTTAATGGTATGGTCATGTGATGTTATAGTAACAGGAATGTACCTTCTGTTTTTACTTTTTACACTGTAATCATAGTTTGTTGGAGGATCTCATTTTCAGAAATATAAGTTACTTAAAATTTGCTAAATAAATACATAAGCCTACTAATATTTGCTACTAATGATTGCACTCATAATCGCTTGTTTTACTTAAATAGTGGGCCATAAAATTAACAAACAATGGAAATTAATGTTTTGGGACCCTGCAGCACTGCACTACATACTCTCTTCACTCCCTCTGCTGGCCGATGTCGGTAACTGAATCACAGAAATGTCAAAATGTGCTAAATAATGTGAAATATCAGCTGAATAAATAACGTACTCAGACTTTTTACTCTGGTAAAACCACAAACAGGACTACATTAACGTAAGAGTACTCAGATACAAGTCCTACATTCAAAATCAAAGGCCTATCAGCAAGTATCAACTAATACTTAAAGTTTTTATTTACTATTTTATAAATGGGTCTGATCTACCCCAAAGGCTCATTATCAGTACACCACCTCTTTGCCTCTCTCTTTCAGTCTTTAATAATAAAGAATATATTAATGGATAACATAATTTTGTTAAGTGATTCCCATTGCTTGCCTATTTTTTAAATTGAGTCAAAAACACTGTTAGGGATAATAAATTGCTAGCTCTTCTTTGATATATTTACCTTTCCTGCTCTCTCGCTTTCATCATATTTTCTATTCATTCTTCCTCCCCCTTCCTCTTCTCTCAATTTGGCTAAAAAAAAGACATTTCTGATGTTATTAATGCTCTTAATGTTTGTTTCTGGCCAAGTTTGTCAGCAATTTTCACTAAAATCCAAAAGAGCAGCGATGTGAAGCTGCTTTAGCAAACAGCTCCCTCTGTCGGCCATGATATGCTCTGCACGATTAAGACGTCATCAACCGTTAGCTTGCTAGCCAAACAAAAAAAGTAGCTACTTTTTTTTTTTATTTTTTTATTTTTGTGTAACAAAAGGTTCATTTAACAACGTCAAGTCAATGGCAACTCAATAAAACATGAAGACGTCAAGTTTTTTAATGATATAACTGATTTTAACCGAGCTCTGTGACTTACTACTCACCCCGCTCGATGCTAAACGCCTCGGGGCTACATTAGCTACATTAGCCGCTACTAGCATAAATAAGAACTGCATTGTGGGTAATATTGGCGCCATGTTTTGACAAAGAATAATAATAAAAAAGAGATAATTCTCGTTATGCTGAACAGATTTTGATCGTTGAAAAAAGTGACCATCGTGAGTCCAAGATTGTTTAAAGTGTGTACTATGCTAAATATAGACTAACCTCACGTTTTACGTTAATTTTTAATTTTTTTCTTTGTTTATTTTGTTTGTGCAAAGTTTAACCTTTTGTTTTGCTTAAAAAAATGATTAAAACGAGATTTTTTTTGGTGGAACCATGAAAGTAGATCCCAACTAAACACAACATTTTTTTAAAAGGGGTGGAAGGCAGAAGATTTTGAGCTTGAATTTATTCTTTAAACCTAAAATATATTATATAGATAATATGTTTTTATGGAAAATCTTATTGCTTAAAGTTTCCAGTAAGTAACTCAGTCAAATAGGCCTTCATTTAGTGTCGGAATTTATCCATATAGGAGCAATGGCCTATAATATCTCCCTTTAAAAAGAAATGGAGTGGAAGTAAATTTTAAAATAAAGTTGTGATATTTAAAGAGTGTTTCAAAATTGCAGTATTGTAAGTCCTAAACAGTAGCTTGGCCTACTACCTAACACTAAAAAACAAAAGGCCAACACACATGTTGCAAATATTTGTTTATTTTTTTTTATATTATTATTATTATTATTATTATTATTATTATTATTTTTAATTTTTGCAGTTTGCACGTGTAGTCATTCACAGTTTCCAGAAGTGGGCTCGGACGGCAGCCTGTGGTCTGCAGCCTTCATGTCCTTACCGGGAGCCGCTTGACCTTCCACAGAAACGCTCCCTCCGCGCGCCTCCACCGCGCATGTTTGTGCGTGGCTCATCATGTGACGGGCTCTTGCATGGTTACACACTGATTTTTTATTGTAAACGCAGTTGCATGCTGGAGTAGGTAGATATTTGCATATGGATTAGGCTGCGCAGGTATTTTTTTATTTTTTATTTCATCTGTTTTCACTCGGAGGTGAGGCTGATTTCAGCACCTGAGCTGTCCCACACGCGACGGATGCTGCTGCGCGTGAACAGATGATGCTGAGCTCGAGCTGCTGAAATCTCTCTCTCTCTCTCTCTCTCTCTCTCTCTCTCTCCTCTTCTCTCCCTCCTCGCTCCTCTCCTCCACACGCACAAAACGCTCTGTCATGGCGTCTTCCAACCATGTTACCCCCACCAACTGTAGCTGGTGGCCCATCTCAGCGATGGATGAAGACGGCAAAATCACAGACGGGGAGGAGTGCGAAGAGCCGACGGCGGAGCCCAAACCCTTCAACAAAGACAGGCTGGTTTTGTACCACTGGACGCAGTCTTTCACCTCCCAGAAGGTAAAAAAAAAAAGGAGCAGAGCCTGAAAATGGAGGTGGCTCCACGTCTCTCTGCATGACATGATGCTACAGCGTGGAGATCCCTGTGTTTGTTTGTTTGTTTGTGATGTTCAAGCCATTTTTTTTTAAAATGTGCATGTTTATTTCTGCACATAAACCTCCGGAATATATGAATATGCTCCCGCAGATGGGCACATCCCCCGTCTGAGGCGCGCAGAGGAGCGCTGCAGCATGGGGCTCGTTTCCTCGACATATAGCTGGATTGCTGGTCAATATTCTGTTGTCTCCTCTTCACCTCTGCGTAAATCTACATCCACATCTCATCTTCTTCCACCTTTTATTGACACTCTGCCGCTCTATCGCTCGCAATGCTGGCAAATGTGGCTACAACCTATGTGCTCTGACACATGACATCCTAAATAATTGATTGAAATGAAGTGCAAAACAAACCGAGGGCCATCTTCCCCCTTCTGCAGCTGAATCACACCATATGTTGTTATTCTAAAGGCTTCTTTAAAGTCCACCTCTGATCACCTCTGCAGACAGTCACCTGTGCGTTTCCTGCTGAACGAGCATGTGTGAAAATGTTGTATTTTAGCTGTTAAGCTGTTCAAAACTCTGAAAGCAGACTTGATTAATTCGCAGTAATAAGTGGTAATAAGATGCAGCATGGTGGATGATAACATATGGGTCTTACAGTGCAGACAGCATGTGTATTAAAGGGGAACTCTGCCAATTTTAAAGGTTAAGATCAGTTTAAATCATATAACACATCATGTCTGTGGCTCTGAGGAGCTTTGCAGGTTTGTGAGTCTGAGAGAAAATAACTCGTGTGATGTCATAGTGATGTCATAGTGATGTCAGGCTTTGGATTTAAGACTTAAGGTGTTTTTATAGAGTTTGTCTTGAAAATGGGTGTGTGGAGTCTGAACAACATGGTGTTTACAAGACAAGGACATGACAAGGAGGGTGTGAGAGGAGGGTTCAAGTCGCTCTGCAGTTTCTGTTGTCGGTTCTGGAAAAAAAATGACACTTGTTTCTGTTTTTGTTTTTCATTTTCCAATTTAAATGAGGAACTCGCTTCTCTGCAGCAGCTGAAACCTTCATCATTTAAAAAGTTAAACAGTGTTTACTTTGTGAGGAAAGAAAAATTACAGCTCGCATGAAAATTCTTAAATCATCGCAGCTTTTTTTCCTTCGTGTTCGCAAAATTCAATTATTTTCTCAACTTTTTTTACTCTGCAGCCTCTGGAAACAAACAGTGTTTCAGTGTTTCAGTGTTTGTTTCTCGACTTCCTGCTGCTCAGTTTATCAAATAGTTCATTTAAAGATAATTGGTTGAAACTATTTTAATAATTGTTCATATTTCATTGCAAATATGGTGAATATTTTTCTACTTTCTTATTCTTGAGGATTCACTGTGTTCTCTTTTTTCATCATAAGTCTCTATAAACACCATGAAGTTGCATTGTGGGTAATGTAGGTCCCAGCCTTTATGAAAGCTGATAATATTATGGACTAGAAGTCAGGACATCTCGGCTTCTGTTGCTCGTTTTTTCAAAATCTCCAAAGGGGTTTTTCAGAGATGCATCAGCTCCTGCTCACTGACTTCCATCTGTGTCTTTTCTGTTCACATGAGTCAGACTTCTCTGATTTATATGCAAGTTTTGGATTTGAAAAAGTCAATTTATTGCTTGTATAAACAGAAAATTGATCGGTAACTAACTGATTAATCGTTTGAGTCATTTTTTTAAGCAAAAATAGCAAACGTTCTCCAATTAAACCTTTACAAAAGTAACTTCTTACATGAGTTTTTGTCCGATTGGAGAATAAACATCTTCTGAGTTTAAACTTCTCTGACAAAACAAGCACTTTAATAACATCTCTTTGGATTCCAGACAGCTCTAATGGGCATTTCTCACCTTTTTTTGACTTTTCATAAACCAAATGACCAATCAAGCCCTAAAACAAATAATTGGCAGATGAATTTACAATTAAAATAATCATTTCCCCTCTAAGTTTCACCCTGCTTGCAGTCTAATCTTCCATTAGACACCAAAACTGCTCGACTGGTTGAACATTCTTGTTGTTTTCAGGTGTTATAATGCATCGTGGTCAGCGTGTAGCAGCTCTCAGGCCGGTGTTACAGTGTGTTCCTCTCCTCCGTGAGACCAACAACCTTGAACTGCTGCTCAGTCTGATGTTGATAAGTCCGTTTGGAGGCTCGGTTGCAGCCGCTGAGCTGCTGATTGTGCTGCTTGTCGCTCAGCAGAGGGTAAACACCAGGCTCACTGTCATGATTATCACCTCCGTCCTGGAGCCGGAGAGGCTGAAGTGGCTTCGCTCTGCTGTCAATAAACAGACTGACAGATCGGAAATGCGTCGCAAGTCTGACTTTATTTATGAACGCAGCCGTGCACGACATTTGTTTCCCTGTGTGAGCTGATGTCTGCTTTAAAATGCATTTTCCTGGATGGCTTTTATGAGATTAAGAGGCCAAGCACGAGGTTGTCTGCTCCACCAGAACTGGACTAAATATTTTCCTGCCTCGGTGTAACGTGATTGGTCAGAGCAGCTCCGCATCACGCTGAAAGAAAGTGTTATATTTAGTCGAGCTGGTCCGACTTGAAAAACTGAATCCCAGCGTAAACACTTTGGCAGCGAGAGCAGGCGATGATGACAAAGGAGCCTCTTCACCAAAGAGATGAACATCATCGTCTGTGCAAAGACAGAAACGTCATCAGATTTCAGGAGGATTATTTACAAGTGTGTGTGTGTGTGTGTGAGTGTGTGTGTGACTTCCTCTTTCCCCCTTTTCCTCTGTATATTGACGCTTCATGACTAACCGCCTCGTGGCCTGAAGTGGGTCACGCCGTATATCCATCGTAACTCACGCGAGCGATGCATCGTGAACCAAAGAGACGTGATGAAGATGGAGACAGATGGAGCTCGATACCCAAGAGCAACAGCACGTTCACAGGCTTCACGGATCAATACGGCGATGGCAACTTTAAGGCCTCCACGCTGGAGATTTACACCCTTTATACACTTTCTGTGAGGCTGCAACACTCTGCTGTGTGAAGGACGGAGTGTCGAGGTGCCTTTAAGTATCTGATCAGTTATTTAAGGATTATTTATCACTGATTTCTAATATGATTGTGCACCAACAACCAGGTGGAAGAAGTAATCAAACCCTTTACCAAAGAGACACAATCACAAGAAACAAAAAAAAAAAAACAGACAAATTTCGGCTGCAAAGAGACAAAACAACCACAAAAAAGAGAAAAAAATCCTTTTTTTTGTATGTTATAGGTTTATTATAATGTTTTTTATGTTAAATCCTAAAACCACAAAATTATATAAACCACAAAAAGGGAAAAAAACAATTCTTTTCAAATCTAATTGGGGAATATGTTGTATTTTATAAGTGATTTATTATGTTTTTTATGTTAAGTCGGTAGTAACTCCAGTTGTCACTAAATAAAGTCGAGTAAAATACAATAAAAACCCTCTGAAATGTAACAGATGTAAAGAGAAAAGTAGAACAAAGAGGAAAAACTCGTGTAAAGTTCCTCAAAATGATACAGAACTTAAATATAAATGCACTTATTTATTTTTTACACCATTGTTGACAGCAAACATGACGTGCAGGTGTGTTTTAAATAATCGTAGTAATAATAATTCATCTTGTGCCTCCTGAGCAGCTGAACTACTTGGCATCATTACGAAGAAGTGACTAATATTATTATATAACAGGCTCTTGGAGCTGCAGGAGTGTTTGGCTGAGAGACGCCTCAGCGCTGAAGACGGGACCTCAAACGCCTCACAAGTTTGGAGAAAAACCTGATTTAGTGTCGAGCGACTTCACAGCTGCGTTCGTGCTGTAATTACTCCGCTTGTGTCACCGAGTCGCTCAGTTTTTGTTTTATTACACCACGTCTGGTCGTGTCCAGCAAAAAAACCCTCCCATTGTCTCTTTTTTCTCCTGTAAGCAGCCAAATGTCGCAGTTTGAGCCTCATGTGTCGTCTCCTTTCATTGGTTTTTCCTTCATCCCTCCAGCAGAAGATCCTGACTGGTTTTGTCTGTTTTTTCGCTCAGACATGAACACACACACACACACACACACTGCTCAGCATTTCATTATTTTCTCCAGACCAAACAAACAAACAAACAAACAAACAAACAAACATCTCAGCTGAGCCTTTTAACTTAATAAAACATTCACATTATAACTTTTTATGTTATTGAGAGCTGAGCTTCCATCCGGCCGCCTCAGCTTCTGCTTATGTTGATATTTAATATAAAATATTGCAGAAAAAAGAAAGAAAAACAATATTTGTTGTGTTTTTGTTTTGCCTCGAATGAAACGGATCATTATTTCTTGTTTTAGGAACAAAATGTTCCCCTGTGCTTCTTATTCAACACATATATTTACATGCACGTTGAGTCATTATTCATAAAGATGATGCAGTGATGTTAAACTTTCTCTCCTCCAGACAGTTTTGCTTTTCATGCTTTGATTCGTTGGAATAAAGGAGCAGACGTTATAATCTGCGATAAACGAACGTCTTCACTGTCTGATGCTCAGGATGGAGTCACGCTTCATGTGTTCATAATTGCAGGTGCGTCTGGTCATTAACGAGAAGGGTCTGGTCTGCGAGGAGAGGGATGTGAGCCTCCCGCTGCAGGAGCACAAGGAGCCGTGGTTCATGAGGCTGAACCTGGGCGAGGAGGTGCCCGTCTTCCTCCACGGGGACACCATCATCAGCGACTACAACCAGATTATAGATTACTTGGAGAAAAACTTTGTGGGAGGTACGGTGCAGTGCAGTGATGATGTGGTTCCTTGTTTTATGATGCAGTTTGACTTCTTTCTTCAATTATGTATTTTGTTTTAATTTGATTTTAAAAACGTCACTAAAAGCAGAGGAGCTGTGGAGCCTCGGAGCAGAAATAAGTCGTTGAATCCCAGCTGATGTTTTGTTAAACTCGTCCCTGAATAGCTCAGCATCAGTAAGAAGTCGTGTCAAACTTTGCTTTTTTACAAACTTAGGTGATTAAAAAGCAGTTAAAAGAAAACTGTTTTTGAAAGATCCCTCCACATTTAAACACACGAGAGGAAAAGTGTAACAAAGGGATGTAATGAATTGTTTATCTGCTTTAAAATGAGCTGTAATCCGGAGATTAACCTGCTGATTATACAACAGTGGAGTTTATCTTTGACCAACTACACAAGTTTAAGGAGATAAAATATTGTTATGTTACTAAACAGCTGTCAATTTATCCAAAAAGCATTTTCTTTTTCCTCTTATAGCATCAGAAACTGTTTAAAAATACAAATGATCACTCCTACTTTAATACTCCCTCTACACTGCACATGGATCATGAAAAATGACTTTTCACCTGCGACTTTCAGCTTTAGCTTCAGTGTTTTTGTGTTGTATCATGCACAGAGCTATTAAGAGCATATTTAAGACCCATATTTTAAAAAAAATGTTTTTTTAAAGAGCTTAAACTCAGCTGAAGACATCTTCTTAATCCAACTCATAAATCAAACATTAGCTGATTTAGCTAGCTAGCTGCAGCTGATATAATCTACATAATCTACCAGCTTTCAGGCAGAAAACTCATTGACTGCATAGTTTGAAATAAAGAAAACATTAGTTTGTATAACTCTGGGATCCAATATTTCAAAAAAATTACTAAGAAGGCCAAAGTTATTGTGCTGCATTTCATAAAAACAAGCATGTCATCGATTCATTTACTGCAAAACAACTGATGCACATTTAATCTGTTTCCTTTCAGCTGGTTTGTTGTGTTTCTGTGTCGCTGCAGAGAGTTAAAGTCTCAAGTCTCCCAGTTTGGGAAACTGGGGTAACAAAGGCAATTGGAAACCATTCAAGGCCATCTGTCGTCCTTGTGTAGTGTGTGTCAGTGTGTGTATCAGTGTGTGTATCAGTGTTTCCTGTGAAGCTGTAAGTCGTTGCAGTGATGCCTTTGCATCAATGTCAAGATGAACTCTTCTGATGAGATCAGATCAGATTAAAGTGCAGTGATCCTTTGGGGAAGTTTCGTGTCGGTTGCAGACGAGACACAGAAACAAACCTGAGAGCGGATTAAGTGATTAAACGAGCAACTGTCTCTAAAACATCGAGCCTGATGAGTAAATAAGTTAGTATTTCCAAGTGTGAGGCGGAAACAAGACGACACAACGGCCACAGATATCATCCTCTGGTTTTTCTGAGAGTAAGCAAACCTTAAGAGGCGCAGAGTAAATCCTGTTATCTCTGCGTTGTGTTATAGTGTCAGTGGGCGACGCGTCCTATAGAGTCATCAGCTGAGACATTATGTTGTTACGTAACGCTCTCGGAGCCTCAAACCAGCGGAGGCCGGAGGGGCTTTGGTCGATAGCTGGAGAAGTCCCTCGTCTCGGTTCAGTTTGTGGTCGTCGTTCGGATCAGCGATGCCTGAAAAGCTTTGCAGGAGACTTTATTCGCTGCTCGCTCGGTGATGAAAGGCTGTGAATTTATGTTTTGTTAAAGGTCTTGTTCTTATTCAGCACAGTTCAATTACACCGTCTGAAAACCTGCTGCATGCAGGTAATTACATAAATCTCTCTTGCAGCGGGTTTGTAGTTTCTGCTTTTACAACACCAGTTGTTTTCAAAGCTCATCTGATGTGTATTTGCTCTTTCTTGGTCCAGTGAGTGTTAAAGAATCAACCACATGTTTTAAAACCAGACCTCAAGCTTTATGTGCTTTTAGCCAGAAGTCGGTCTGCAGGATGAGGCTGACAGACATGCTCTCTCTCTCTCTCTCTCGGTGTAAATCCCTGATGGATTGGATGGCGTGGTGGGCTGCGGCCGGCCTGCACCGTGCAGATGTCTCAGAGAAGAGGCTGTTCAAGCAGCTGCACAGGGTCGACTCAGACTCCTTCACAGGGTTGTTAAGATGCAGCAGAGGACTCTCACTGTGTGAAAACTGCCAACAATCAGGCAACCAGACCCTCTTTTATTCTCTCATGTGCACTGACGTCCGGTGGGTTTGGTTGCCGTCTGCTGACCTGACATCTTTTTTAAAAACGGTGCTGCAGCAGACCACCTACAGGAGCGCCACGCGGCGTGCCCAGGTCGGGACGCCGATGCTGGGACTGATTACTCAGCTCTCTGGAGCTCTGCCAGGTGCAGCTCCACCCTCCAAGCTCCTCCAAACATCCTCAAGCAGCCAACTGATTATCTGCGTTTGTCAGCGAGGCCGTCGCTGCGTTGGTTTGTCGGGCCGGCTGCGACCCTGCACGCAGATAAAAGCTCACTCTGCTCCGCTAACCTGCCTCGTCTTTAATGTGCAGAGTCTCAGCAGCAGGTCATCGGGTTGAACTGTGCCTGGCAGCCATGCAGCATGTGGCCGGCACGCTGAGCGATAACGCTGGAAGTGGGACAGCGAAATGTAAAAACCTGCTCTCTTTAATAAAAAAGGCTTAATAAAGGAGAAGTCCCACATTTTGGGATTAAAAAAAAGTGGTCCATGGTGAAGAGTTAGACGAGAAGATAGATGCTATTCTCATATTTTTCTGTTAAATATGTGGCTAGAGCTAGCAGCTAGTTAGCTTAGCTAGCATGGAGACTGGAAACAAGTAGGCACAGCTAGCTTAGCTTTATGTGATGTAATGAAATCCTCATTTCAGCACCTGTAAAGCTCACTTACCTGTCACATCCTGTTAGTTTAAACTGTTGAAAAGTCAAAGTATAAGAGTTATAATTCAGTTTATTATCTCTGAGTTTTTGCTAAAGAAACCAGCAGAGGATGCAGGAAGTGGCTGCACAAACCCCCAATTAATATCTTTAAACTTTTTTGTATAAAATAAACAATTCATTTGTAAGTTAGAGACAATTTCTGTTCAGTGAATTTACCCTTAAAAGGAGTAAAACTGGCTGTTCTCTCATGTTTCATGACCTTATGCTAAGCTAAGCTAACCAGTCTCACATTTAAAGGGACTCGTCATCAGTTTCCTTTATCAAGCTCAGATCATAAGTGATGAGCTTGGTTCTTGAGGAGCTTTATTAAGTTATTAAGATGATACTGACTGATGTGTTTGTGGTTATCTGAGCTCGAGCTCGAGGCTTCAGAGCTCTAACAGAGAGACTGTGTCACAAACGAGCTACAAGATGGTCTAAACAACCCAAAGAGACAAAAATAACAATAAGTCAGTATATCTGTGCTGTTTTAACTCTCAAATTTGTCTTCTTGAGCCTCAAACTGTATGAAAATGCCACAGACAGAAACTAAAAGTTGCATCCGTCTTCTCATCAAACTCTCAGTAAGAAAGCAGCAGATAAGTGGAGCAGATCAGGCCAGTCGAGGATTGTTGCAACAAGCTCGCGGTGACGCCTAATTAACCCGTGTGTTTAATGAACCCGTGGCCTCGTGTTCGTGTGAATGTTGTGTTTCTGTTCATCTGCTTTGTCCTTGAATTTCCTCTCGTGGGGTTTCAAAGTGTTTTTCTGACTAAACCAATTACTTTTCCACAAAATATAAATTCTTAGATGCTTGTTTGTCTCCTGCAGGTTTTTTTTTTTCTCCTCTGGTTGTTAAAATGTGAGGCTGTTACGGAGAGCGAGGGGTGTCACCTGCTCCCAGGTTACCACGGTGTGTCTGTGTGACAGCTGCAACACAAAGAATCGGGTTATTTTTAGGGTTGAAGCTCGGTGACAGTTGCTTGGAAACATCAAATGTTCCTGGAGGTTTTTTGAAAAATGTCCAAAAGTGTGAATCTGTGCTTTGAATGTACTTTCATCCTTTTGTTTGCACCTGATGCAACAATCTGTATAAGAGCCGTGAGACGCTTCTGAGAGACTTCAGAGTGTTTTCTTTGTACTTCCTGTTTCTGACGTCGCTGTCTCGCCCGCAGACACGGTGGCTCAGCTGATCCCTGACGCAGACTCGCCCCTCCACGAGCGCGTGCAGCAGTACCGTCAGCTGCTGGACGGGCTGCCGATGGACGCCTACACGCACGGCTGCATCCTCCATCCAGAGCTCACCACCGACTCTATGATCCCAAAGTACGCCACCGCAGAAATACGTAGTAAGTGAAGCCAGCTCCCCCTACTGTGCAGGATGACTGTTTGTAACGCCGCATCACTCACAACAAGAACACAGCGGCCATGTTTGGATAAATTCAAGCTTCACACAAAGCAGATGATCAAAATCAACAGGAACAACATCTAATGAAAAGGTTCTTTGTCTAAAAATACAATAAATAAAAACAATTCCAGTAATAAAAGAAAGAAGAAACGCAGACAGAGTTTAACTTAAACAAAATTCAAATAAAATCAGATCAGATTAAGCTGACCAATAAAACTTAATTTAAGAAAAGATTTGAATTAGTTTCACATCTGGAATCTGGAATAATTTGGTGTCCAGGAGTCTCAATTCCAGTTTTTTAACACATTTAACCAGATAAAACATGTTGATTAGTGACCATCAGAGCTGCTGGATGCTTTGCACAGAAACAAGCTGAATGTTTCCCTGTTTGTCCAGACTCATAAAAACAATTCCAGTAATAGAAGATAGATAGATAGATAGATAGATAGATTTACTTTATTGATCCCAAATTGGGAAACTCCACTGTTGCAGCACTCCACAAACTATACAACAGTCATTAGAAGGAATCTTCAAGTGAATTAAAAAAGGGCATTTACAAGGGAAATAGAGAAGTAAGTGTGCAAAAAAAAAATTAAAACCAAGGATGCCCAGTGGCCTAAAACAACATAACACAAAATGTATGCCAAAGAAAAGAACAAGAGCAAAATGTGCAAATGGCAGTCAGTTGTGCAGAAGCATGTAGGAGTGTGTATGACTATTCTGTATGTGTCTGTTTATGTGTCTGTCAAACTGAGGTCCTTTTTTTTTTCCCCCTACACAGGCTTGACCCCTCTCCATCTGGCTGTGCTGCGTGGCCACAAAGATTTGGCCAGAATGCTCCTGGATGCAGGAGCCGACATCAATGCTATGGTCCGTCCCTGTGCTGCGCTGAGTCAGGGCTGACTAAGTTAACAACATCACAAAATTTTTCATTTACCGTTACTGCATCCCCTGACTTTTCCCATGGTGTTTTTGTTTTCTAACTAGGACATCAAAAGTGGCCAGAGTCCTCTCATGCATGCAGTGGAGAGCAATAAGACAGACATGGTCCACTTCCTCATTGAGGTAATGAGGTTGTGTGGGCAGGAGGAAGAGGGAGGGGGGATTGTGACTCAGCTGTATTTGATACGTTTGGTTTTCTCTTTCCAGCTTATAGGGTTAGTTTGCACCTTGAGTTTGTCATTCTTTTCTAGCTAACAGATAAAGTATGGAGAAAAATATTCATAGCCTGAGTTTGATTATCATTGCCCAGCAGGTGTGTTGCTCATGGGCAGAATGATCTTTCCTCTTTCTTTCATCTACCATCTATCATTTAAACTTCTTCTATCTGATCTAACTCACCCTCTCCATGGATCTATCTTTTGTTCCACTTTTCACGATGAACTACGTCTACTCTGACTTTCTTTATGAATCATGTCTGTGTCAACTTCTTCTGTTTTTCCTGTTGCAGAGTGGCTGTGATGTCAACAGCCAGTCATACAGTGGCAACACCGCCCTGCACAGCGCCTGTGGCCGAGGTCAGGTGGACACGGTCCGGATGCTGCTGAAGAACGGAGCTGACAGCAGCCTCAAAAACTACCACAATGACACCCCAGTGATGGTGGCCAAGAACAAGAAAGTGAGCAAAGAGATGAAAGAGAAAGACGATGTGCATAATAAAACAGACTGTACTGATATTCCAATTCTGCTAGGTTGTTATTATTTGCTTTTTTTATGATTGTGAGTTGCTGCTTGAATCAGATAGTGTCCAAAAAAACAAAAAGTTTAAAAAAAAATTGACTGCAAAAGACCTTCTCATGATTGCCCAAGCCGTCAATCACTCACTGAGATTTTATAATGGAAAATTCCATTAATTTACTACTTCAGTTACTTAAAAATTAATGCAATTCAAAAATCTACCTGACTCAGCTGTGGTTAGGATAGAAAGAAATGGATAAAGCCACAAACGGAAAGTACTAATGTGTGTATCCTTCCCTCTAGAGGTCAGACCTGAATGGTGCAGTGTTTTCTCCAGCAACATTTAATTCTTCTTGGACTCAAAAGTGTTGTTTTGTTTTGTTTTTTTGTTGACACTCACTTCAGGTCATCTAGATAAAGTTGTAACATGTTGTAAATCTTCTGCAGATAGCAGATGTGTTACGAGGGAGAGGCTCCAACCAGATAAGAGTTCAAGATCAACACTGTGCGTCTGTTTCACCGCATAGGAGCAGCTTAACAGAAAATGGTAAGAACAGGCACACAGATTCACACACGAGAACACACACTCACTAATATCACAGTATGTCATGTGTACTCTTATTCTCTCCTTTAGGGACTCCATCTCCCAACCACAGTCGTGGTTGTTCGCCTTCAACCACACCACACACCTTTCATCATAGCACCTCCAACTCTCCAAAGACTCCATCTGGGCTTTTATTTCCATTTTACTAGCTCAAAGTTATTGTCCAGTGCAACTCGCCTCCAACTACCTCCACACAGCCAAAGAGATTCTGTGCCAGAAAGGACATCCAGGACAGTCCAGTCAGTTGGATGACACACGAGCAAAAGCCTGCACCTTAAGTTAGGCTCCTCCACAAGCTGGCCTTCTCTTCCTGGACTCCATGACAAGAGACAGTCATGGTTGGTTTCCCCCTCTCCTCACCTAGCTGCTGTCCTGGACACTGAGAGCAAACTGCTGGCCTACAGCTGTTGTGGTGTTCAGCCAGATTTCCAAAAATGGACAAGAAATGTATCACTGCATGCAGCCAAGACTGAACAGAAAGGACTGTTTTGAGGTGGAAATGATGGACATGGATCCAACCTCTTTGAACTCAATGTCCCCCTCTTTTTTTTTAGTATTTTTGCCTCTACATACATATTAATAGACAATAGTAGAGAGGTGGCAGGAAATAAAGAGAGAGAGAGAGAGAGAGAGGGAGGAGGAATTCCATGTGACAAATGCCTCAACTTCAGATTGAACCAGGAAAATTTTGGCACCTTTTAAACTATGCTTGGTAATGCACAGTACAAGGTTTCATCTGCCATTTTAAAAACCTATGTTCACATTAACTTTCAGGTCAGTTTGTGTGCATATGTGTGTATTGTTGTATCATTGACAAAAGCTGTAAATATTATTTTATATAAAATTTGTCAAATTTACTTTTGTCCTTTTTTTGTTAGCTCATCCCATAGTATTGTGATTGGTCAGTGAAGGTGGTGGCTTTTGATCAAACAACTGGTGGATTTTTCAAAACAGAAAGGATTTACCAAACTCCCTTCAACTGTTGATTTAATGTTAGGTAACAACACAACAGGGAATACTTTGAGTGGGTGCGGTGATGGGCACATGAGAGCTACTGAAACTTTGGGGCTTTCTCTCTGTCTCTTATGGGGAAAAAAAAAACCTTTGTAGCTCCAAGACTTCAAACTCAGAGAACACAGTGACATCTAGTGGATTTTACAACTAACAGCAGCCCTTCAAGGCTGAGGCAAAAGCACACACCCTAATAGTTTTAGTCTCACATGTGAGAAATAAAAGGGTAGTAGGTCTGCATGACAGAAGAACATATAACAGGAATGAGGGTGTAATTTAGTTTGAGGCTCATGTTTTAAAACTTTTAAACTGTCATTTCCTATGACTGGCAATGTGAAGTGATTGGGGAGTGACAATCACCGGCTTACGACTTCTAATACGTCAATTAGAAAAATCACAACGAAATTTTGTGATATGTATTGGCATTTTTTTTTTTTTTTGTCTTTCGCTTTTCGGAGAGACGTGCCAACTATGGGGGTTAAGCTGTGAAACTTTCGAAAGCGTCAAACTAAATGAAGCGCTTCCTGAGACGAGAGTGACGTTTGAGCCTGAGGGCGTCGGCCCTATGAAAACACAGTTTGCGTCACTCGCTTTGACGAGCTCGGAGGATGCAACGCCGTGAATGCAGCATCTTTCTCTGACTGGGAAAAGGGCATGGATGTATTAAGGAGAACTGATTACAGTGTCGGAGGCGGAGTCATGTATATCCCTATGAATGTTGCTCAGTGGCCCATGACGCAAAAAATGGATTATAAGAAAAAAAAATATTATAAGAACTCTTATAATACATCCATAGGCAAAATATACGCCTAAATATCCGACTAAAAGCTAACTGCGCATGTTCCACGGGCCTATAGGGGTCGAAATTTCCTAGTAGCCATTTATTATCACTATTGACATATGTCAGGTTTTTAATCATAAGATATAGAATATAAATTGCTAATAATTACAGGAAAGGGTACTCAAGACATCTCAAAAGCTATTAAGCTGTAAGCAACAAACAGGATACTGGTGATAGGTTCCTGTATGAATACACAGTTTTGAACAACTTAATTTATTTTACATAAGAGATTTATGTGTTTCTGTTTTTGACACCAAATTTTCTTTTAAACTAAATATATTCCTTTTATTTTTCTGACAAATTTCTGTGCTGTATATTTTATATTAATGATTTCCAGCCTGTGCCAATGGCTAGAAACATATATACAGCCAAAAACCCTCCTCTGAACCAGCCTCCTGAAATCTGTGCTCAGAAAACTGTCCCTCCACTGAGGTAGAACCAGGCTTGTGTCAGATGCAGGAGTCTCTGCACCTGAGAGTCCCTCCTCAGCTCCAGTCAATGAAGAGATGCCTGCAGAGAACCAGAGAGCAAAGCTGTCAGTCATCACCAACCTTAAGGACCTCAAGAAGAAGAGAGGAAGCTCATCAGAGGAGTGTTTGTGCTCAGATATTAATGTGTATTAATGTGAAGGCGACTGACAGGAGTAGAAATACTGAGAGTGACTACCAGGAGATTACAGGAGAGCAAACCTTTAATGGACCACCAGTCTCCTACACAAGCACAGACGTGAGAGTGGGGTACCTCAGGAGTACCTCCAGTCTCCACCTTTTGCCCCAGGCTACTGACCCACGACTGATTGTTGAATGACTAAAACAAGTGAATAGATGCAAAAGAAGGTGGAGAGTGTGCAACCAATTGAACCAATCCCAAGTGGGTGCAGGTGTAAAAAGGTGGAAGAAAAAGTGGTAGTCTGCACAACGAATATTAAAACCTTACAAATTTTAATTGATATTGTTCTGTTTCATCCAAACAGAGGCTCACCTGAAAAAAAGGTCAAAAAAAGGTCAAAAATCTGCAAAATTCAATCATCAAGGCAGTGATTGAACATTTTTGAATATAAATTTCTGATAAATATAATGTTACATTGAAGTTATAATGTTACATTGAATAATCCAATTAGAAAAGCCTCACCTTAACACTAGAAAAGTTGATGACAGCATGGACAAAATCTACCAGCACCGGTAATTCTAAATAAATATGCTGTTACTCCTTTGTTTAAGTCATCCAAAAATCTGAACCTCAAAACAATTTGCCATTTTATGGGGATTAATGTGCTGTTGTAACAATGGAATGAAGCAGTGAAGTTCAAGCTGGCTAACTCTAACTCTAGCCAAAAGATGGCTGTCTCCTTGTTGTCAGTCTTTGTGCTGAGCTAACAGGCCGCCAGAGGAAGCTCCATGTTTACCATGCATCTCTCTACAAATATTACCAAAAATGTTAAACTATTCCTTAAAATTGTTTAACTCTTGCAGCATACAATAGGCAAACCACCTCACCCTTTCCTTCCCACAACTATATCAACGCTTGAGTTTTCTTTGTTCGGAAAATAAGGTATAACTGCTGTCTTCATGTGACTGTGGTGAATGCCAGTGACTAGTGAATGGTTTATTTTAATATTTGTTAGTTACAAAATGCAAAAAATGTTGTCACAAGAACAAGCAATCTTAACAGGCACCTTGCTGAAATTAATCATTAGCCTCTCCCGGGCAAAAGTTACGTGTTCTATGGCTTTTAAGGTATTAACAGGCTTATGTACATCAGAAATGACTTTGTTAATATCAGCTCCTTTGAATACAGGAGGCATACTATACTGTAATGTAGCATCACATGCAATTCTGTTCTAATCAGCATCTTTGTGATATAATTGAAGTAATAAAACTGATATTGTTAAATGTTTAATCGGTGTTGGCTCTTTTTACAGCTCCTCTGCTGTACTTTGTTTTATAGCACATCGGTAATATCACTCCACTATCTGTCTGCAGCTTTAAATAATCCGTAGAGCTGGTCCTACAGGTGATTAATGAGGACTCAGGTAATTTACCCTCTCAGTGCTACAACCCTGTTTATCTCAACTTCGTCAGTTCAGTTATGCAATTCAAATCCTCTTTTCAGCCTTTTGTCTATCTGCAGACCTGCAGGAGAAACATTAAAAAGATTTAATTGAATAAAAGGTGGTTAATCTGCACCAACGCACACACCCACACACATCCACCATCACTACAAACCAACAGCCTTATGTAGTGCAATACTTATCTGCATGCAAGTACACAGCAAACCAGCCAACCAGTGCCCCCAACAGTGCAGTCAGGATTAAAAACTACAAGGAAACAGCAAACTCTGCATCTGCAGCCTGCAAGTAAAATAAATATGTCACTGAAATAATAACGTGCCTACCTTTACAGGTGGAATTTAACCTGTCTCACATCACACACACTCAATCCCGGGGACTCCATGGCTAACATTCACAGGTAGTATTGTTAATGTAGGTAATGGAGGACTTAACATCACTTAACTAAACAGGCAAGGATGCACATACCTTGAATAGAGGAAAATCAACCTCTCATCCATCATCTGATTTTATAATAGTAATGTGTGTAAGGCCACATAGGCACAACACAGGGCAACAAGCAGTTCTGAGGAGGACAGCATTTCCTATTGTGCAGCCCGCCATGTAATTAAACTGTGTCAGGAACGGCTGGGAATTTGGCTCATTCTGTGGCGTCTTCCTAATATGGTAAGTGGAAGCTATGCCAGCGTGACAGAGAGAGAGGGAGAGAGATGCGGAGGGGCGGTGAACAGCCAGCCAGGTAAAAAAATGACAGGGCTGAGCCAGGGAAAACAAGGTGAGTGTGGAGCCTGGATCTAAGGGGCCCCATATATTTGGTAATTAAATGGGAATAATTGCAATTGCTAAAATTAGAGAAAAAATAGGCTCCACTTTCTGGTTCAAATGGAGATTGTGTGTATGGAGTGGAAGCTAATCAAAATATGTGTACAGAAATTACTGTGTTAAATTGGTACCTGGTGTATTTAGAATGCTGGAAATATCAGAGCACTCCAGCTTAAAAGACAGCAAATGCTAGCAGCCCTGCAAGTAGATAATATCCTCTTCTTTCAAGAAGATTACCTTGAGTTTTACAGGATTTAAAGGGTAAGGGTTATCGGTTGTCCTCATGCTGCACAACAGAAGTCAACAAAGATTTGGACAAAGCTGATGAGTTCTCACTACCAGCTGTCTGCTCTGCAGGTAAGCTGTGACTCATTCACAGGGTGGTTTTCAAAAGTCTCACTTGGCTTTTGTGGATTTTCAGGAGAATCATGACTTTGGCATTTATCACAAAATAATGGCAACACATTAAAATTCCAAGAGAAGATTTCTGTTCAATACTTTGTCACCGAAATGGTATATTGATCTATTTAAAATTTCTTTAATTTGAGTTTACAGCAAACTGCAGTTCCTGGCATACGGCAGCACACTTGTATCGTATCCAGTGAAAACTAAATGGAGATGTTAAAAATCTAAGAATGAAAATGTGAAGTCAAAGCTAGAATTGCCATCAGATTCCACAAAGCACTGCTCTACTGTCTTAGCACCGCTGATGGAGCTGATCTTAGCCTCTCAGACAAATGCTTATGATCCTACCACTGGGATACAGTTTAGAAATGCATCTGAAAAAGGTCTCTATTCTGCTCTAGGGAGAGCATGAAGGAAAGTTAGACACATGAAATTCACAGAGAAGCTGTACAGACTCTTGATTGATAGTGAGCTTGCATTTCAGTATTTGCTACAAAATAAGATATGTAAAGGTAAGAGCAATGCCAGCGACACTGCAGTGGATTTTCTCAGATCTAACATTGACAGTAGATCAGAATTTAATTGTGACATGTCTTTAATCCCTTTAAAGACATAATACCAGGCAGCAATTTCTCATATCTGGAGGTTATTGTAACATGACAGGATGAGGGGGGTCTTAGTTAACTCTAAACTAACAAGCATTAAAAAACTGTTCAACTTGTTTGGTCATATTAGTGTGATATCTTGGTCTGCTCTTTACTCCAAAGTGCCTTAGGTTGAAACTCTTCATAGTTGTAATTTTTTTTCTTTTTTTTTTTCTTTTTTTTATTTTAGATCAAATTATTCTTTCTTACAATTCTTTTCAATGAAGCATATCAGTGACAGCTCCTTAAAAACAAATGATATCCAAATGCCTAACTCTTGTTTTTTTGTTTTTAATCCCTGGTTTTATTTGTGTTTTAGAGCTGCTCAGACTGAGAAAACCATGAGCTCGTCTCACACAGTAGAGTACTAGTCAGTGTAAAACCAACACAAAGGACCTGTTCAGTTTGGTTGGAACTGGTAAAGTTATGTACAAAACTGTCAACCAGCTAACTAAATATTACTGCTTGGTGAGACAGGAGCCAGTTTGAAACCGCAAAGCTCACAGTTTACAGTTGCATGCAATTTAATTAGGCCTACTAAATATTTAATTATACCATTTGCCAGCTAAGTTAGTTTAAACGTCCGTCCTTCTCTTAATAAGCTCCACAAAGATGCACATGTTTACGTAAGTATGTTTTGGTGACATATGGCGATATACATCTGTAATTTTGCACATAAAATCATACTATGGCTCCAAAATAGGTGTACCCTTGGAATGTCATTCAGTAGGAGATTGAATGAAGCGAATGTTGAGCGAATGAACTCCGTCATAGGTCACCAGGAGCGGGCTGTCCCAACAGCATTTAAGCCAATGGCGGTTGAAGTATAACGTTCATTGGCCAATCAACGAATGAGTCATGGAAAATAGGCGGGACTTGTCAAACTACGGTCGCGGACGTTGTGGTGAACTTTACCGGCGTTGAAATACCCCTGGACACAGACCGTTAGCGTGAGTAACGTTAGTTAAATCAAAATGTTTCATGATTATTTTCGTAAAGAAAGGATAGTTGCTAGTGCAGTCTTTCACCCACTGCATTTGTAATTACCGTGTCTTCCATATACAGAGCAGCAAATCTCGTGGTCGACTCCACATGGCTACCTAGCCACCCAGCTAACCAAGCAACCAACCAACCTTGCTAGCTTGCGTTAGCCTTCACAGGTTAAATGCTGCTAGCTCCTAGTTTCGGCTGCTGGCTAATCACAGATAGTGACATCTGTAGTAAACCACGAGTCACATGTCAATATTTCATGTGGTTGAGAGAATTTATTGGTATTTGTAATATAAGTCGAGTGTCTGACTAAACTGGGCCTTAGCTTCAACCAACCTGCTGTTTCTAACAGGACAGTAGGACAAATCACTCACTCCAGCTAGCCAAGTTAAGCAACGTTTCTAGACCTTACTGTGTCAAAGTGCATTGGATACACGTTACTGTATGAAAAGTGGATAATGCTGATCCTAAAACAAATCTGTGTAAACCAAACCTTGGAAGTACTGCAAACCTTTGTGTATTTAAATGCACTAACATGTTTTGATTCTCAGGGATTAGCTTAACTATCAGTAGCCCGTAACGGTTCATTGTAATACATTGATATATTACAAGACCTGGATTGATTACTGATACACTGTCTATCACTTTACTAGTCTGTTACAGTACCAGAGTATGGGCAGTGTGTTGGCTGCCACCTCCCCCAGTCCTGCCCCTGCTGCAGCTGGGGGAAGTCAAGGGGTCCCAGGTTTGGTGTCCGTCCCTCCAGGGTTCACTATGCCCTCAGTGTCTTCCGTCCCTCCAACATCTGGGTCAGGCCAGGAGACATCAGACTCAGATTCTTCACTCCCAAACCCAGGCACATATGAGGAGTGTCATCGCAAATGTAAAGGTTAGAAAATCTGTAAACTTAATCGATACACATCTCAGGCAGTTCTTGAGCAATATAGTTTCTTGTTTATATTTGTTAAACCTGGAGTTTAAATCACGGAATTGTAAAAAACAGTATCATGATAGTAATATTGTAAATAACTGTATGAATTTATGTGACATAGAGACTTATGTTGCCCTTTGTTGGTTTCAGACGTGTTCCCTCTGCAGATGGAAGGTGTGCGGTTAGTTGTCAACAAGGGCCTGAGTAACCACTTCCAGGTCAGCCATACTGTTACTCTCAGCACCCTGGGTGAATCTGGTTATCGATTCGGTTCGACCTACGTTGGCAGTAAACAGACTGGACCAGCAGAGGTAATGATCTTTTTTCACATCACATCAACAAAACCTGTAAATTATGTTAGTATTTAAACTTTGGGTTGTAAATCTGCTTGGCTATGGCTGACACTCCCCCCCCTTATTGATGGGGAAAATAAGTTTCCTCTGATTTCATTGCCAAATAGTCACAAGGCTTGACTCCTGAATGAAGTCTGTGTTCATGTTTTTATTTAGCATTTAAAACAGCATTTTTCTGGAAGCTTTTATTAAGATTTTGCATAAATAAAATTGCTTTCTTTGTGTTGTCTGTCTTAAAAAATATGAATTTAAAAAGAGAAAGAAGGAAGGACTGTGTTTGCCTTTGGATACTTAAAAAGGGACAAATGTATGCTGAGGCAGACTGCAGAAACATGCATGCAAAGCAACTGGAAAAATGCAAATGTTATGATTAGTGGTGGGACTCGATTAAAAAAATGAATATAATTAATTAGAGACTTTGTAATTAATTAATCTCAATTAATTGCATATCAATATTTGACACGAGAAGCAACATTTTTTGTCATTTTGTTGT
>JAQMCX010000002.1:24468284-24504370 GCA_029814765.1 Acanthurus leucopareius | reverse complement strand
TGCGTGCGTGCGTGCGTGCGTGCGTGCGTGCGTGCGTGTGTGTGTGTGTGTGTGTGTGTGTGTGTGTGTGTGTGTGTGTGTTCAGGACACCTGGCCAACGCTGCGACGGAGCTGATGAAGTTGGACCATGAGGAGCCTCAGCTGATGGAGCCGTATCTGTCCAAGCAGAAGAAGCTCATGGTGAGTTCATGTTCGCCGTCGTGTGATTTAAAAACATCAATTCATCTGTTTTTCTCATTTTACTGAAGTTTTGTTTACATGAGAGAAACTATGAGACCGAATCCTTTTATTTCTTTTCCTTACAATTCTATTATTTTATGCATTTTTAATCATGTAATCAAGGTTTAAGAGTTAAATTTATGGATGAACTGAAGGGTTAAAAATCATCCTTTTGCTCATATCTTAAGAGCCTTCAAGTTTCATTATATTTAAATTTATTTTTTCTGTTATAATTCAAAATATAACATTTTTAAGTTTAAAAAATAAGACCCTTTTAAGATACAAATTAAAGAGGTACTCATATTTCATTTTCTATATTGTGACAGAAGGTTATTGAGAATAATAAGAGTCCAGTAATTTAATCTGAATATCATTAATTTGAGCATGAAAACAGTCCAGACTGAACTGTCTTTACCCAAAACTAATGGAGATATTATTTTGTAGCTCTGTTGTCTTATTTAATTCCTTAATATGAAGAGTTTAACTCTCTGACAGATACTTAATTTTCCAAATTGTCTTGGATCAGATAATCAGATTTCCGAGTGTGTAGCTGAGAGAAATTTCATCACGACTCGCCTTCAGCATTTCTCCTCTCTGCAGCATGCAGATCCCGTCTCTCTGCACCTTTGACCCACATACAGCTCATATTCCCCGAGGAAAATGTCCACATCCACCGACTCTGTTACAGCAACGCATTTCACAGTTTCACTCTCTGCCAACAGGGAGACAGAAACATGTGAGAAAAAAGTTGTTGAGCAAAAAAACTGTGTAATCTTTGGAAGTGATGACTCAGCGAGTGTGTGTGTGTCGTGTCTGCATGTTTGTTTAGCCACAATAACGATGTGGTGCAACGAACGCAAGCGTGTTGATTGGTCGGTTAGTCGGTCCACATGATCCAAACTGGTAGCTTTTCCTCATTTGGCCAGTAGCGCCACCATGAGGTTGATATCTGTGGTTTTGGATGGAAGGAGCTGGCAAAGAGATATTTCTCTTTAATATTAAATGCACAAATTGTTACCATCACTATGTTTTTGTAATTGAGTCTTATGACTCTTAAGATGGCACATCAGTTTAATGCAACATGTAACACGGAAACATGGCTCACTGTTAACATTTCGTGCTAAAAATGAGCATGTTAGCATTCTCAGTGTCAGCATTTTAACATGCTGACGTTAGCATTTAGCTAACATGCAGCATCATACAGACACTGTGTGACTCTATACTTTTTGTGTCTGTTTTACTCTAAAACATCAGTTTTTTTTACATTTTTTAATCCAACATGGGTACAAAATGACTTTATATGCAAGAACAAGGCATATTTATTTAAAGTGTATTAGCATTTTAATAGTAGTCACTACAGATCAGCTGTTATTTGTGATTAAAGCAAGAAAAAAGCACTCTGTATTAAATGTTACTTACTGACTTTACAATGAAAGAACTGTTTGCTTCTTGAAATTTGAGTTTTTTTGTCTTTTTTTATGATTTCCAGGCAAAAATCTTGGACCACGATAATGTGAACTACCTGAAGAAAATCCTGGGGGAGTTAGCCATGGTTCTAGATCAAGTGGAGGCCGAACTGGAAAAAAGAAAACTAGAGTATCAAGGTTTGTTTGAATAAATATCACCCTCCATCATAACGTCACCGAGACTTATTCCAAACCTTTCCAACATCGTCCTCATGATGTGTTTCTTCCCTTGCAGGTCAAAAGTGTGAGTTGTGGCTATGTGGACCTGAATTTACGCTAGCTGATGTCTGCCTTGGAGCCTTGTTGCACAGGCTCAAGTTCTTGGGACTTTCTAAGAAATACTGGGAGGACGGGAGCCGACCCAACCTGCAGTCCTTTTTTGTGTGTGTCCAAAAACGCTACGCTTTCCGCAAGGTCTTGGGCGACATCCACACGACCCTCCTGTCGGCGGTCCTACCCAACGCCTTCCGGATGGTAAAAAAGAAGCCGCCGTCCTTCTTCGGGGCCTCTTTTCTCATGGGCTCGCTGGGGGGGATGGGCTACTTTGCCTACTGGTTTTTAAAAAAGAAATACATGTAGTGAATGCCCTCTTGTTGTGTTAAATGTCTGTGTATTTGTGTGATGTTTCAACTTTTCTGTAATGTTTTATGACTGCAGGAAAACATATTGAATCTATATAGAGAACACTATTACTTACCTGGGTGAACAAAGAATATTAAAACATTCCATAATAAGAAATTCTTGACAGCACATTTTCCGGTAATCAAGGCCTTCATGGAGTTTGATTTGTGGCAACTCGCCTTGTTTGACTTTTGTTGGAGGCATGCATCGGGTCCACTTATACTGAAAACTTAAAGTAGAAACCCAGACAAAATGTTCAACACAATAACACCAACAGGGGTTTACTGACCTTCGCATGCCACTATTATAGTCATTACTCATATTGTTACCTGCTCTTCACTCCTCCATCTGCCTGAGGTTTAACCAGTAAAACCACAGGAAAACGTTCGTGACAAACACTCTCTGATAAGTGCTGTGCTTCCAGAAACTGCCACAAGAAAGGATGAAAGGATGGAGGAAAATATTTAAGGGAATAGTTCGACATTTTTGGGGAAGTTATTCATTTTCTTGCAGAAACTTGGATGTTTAGATTGATGCCACTCTCACGTCTGTGAAGTTACAGCCTGGAGCCCGTTAGCTGAGCTTAGCTAACAGGAGGAACAGGCTAGCCTGGCTCTGTCCAAAGGAAAAAAACTCTGCCTAACAGCACCTCTGTGTATATCTCATTTATTTAATTTGTACAAAAAGTGTAAACAACTGTTTGTGATTTTCACCCGCAATGTGAGCTTTAAAGGCTGATGTTGTTACCTTCAAACAGATCCAGGTGAGCCGTTTCCGAGTCTCAGCTTGTTGCTCTCATGTTCAATCTTTGTATTTAAGTTGCATCTAATTTTCCCTAAAATATTTACCTAGGAAGTCTTTGAAAACCCAGAAAGTTGTATATCAACACCTTATTGCTTTCCTAAAGGTATTTGTTCTGTAGCTAAACATGAAGCTACAGCTAGCGGCTAGTTAGCTTAGCTTAGCTTGCGCCAAGTATTTCTATAACGCCCAAAGACTCTGAATTTTTTGGATGAAAAAATATTTGATCTCTTGCACAAAAGCAAACTTTTAAACCTGTTTTTCTAAGTTTTGATTGAACAAGGCAACTCTTTTACGTAAGAATACCAAATATTGCCGAGACACATATAAATAAATCTACGAAACTGCATATATGATTTTTAATTTCCTTATTATTGCACAATTTTATTCTGGTAACTACTTTTGCATGTTTTAAAGAAAGATGTCGTCTTAAAAGTGGGTTATTTATTTGTTTATTTATTTTTTATTGTGCATCAAACTGAATATTTATTTCATCCAAATCGTTGCTGGCGTCTCTAATAACAGCACAATGTTTTTTTTCCTGGTATATATTTTCAGGAAAATTGGATTCTTAGCGCCTTGATTGAGTTTAACGCTGACACACAACAGGCACAAACTGGGGCTAGCAGTTTCCACCTGTTCCCAGTCATTATGCTAAGCTAAACTAGCAAGCTAGCCGACTGTAGCATCATTCAAACAGACATGAGACTCACATTGATCTTTGCATCCGATTCAAGAATTTGAACTCATGCATTTCCCCCCAAAAGTGTTTGAAATTGTTCCTTTAACCAACTGAACACCCGACACACAATAAAACACACACACACACACACACACACTCGTGCGCTCAGTCGGTCGGTTTATTTAGAGCACCACAGATCACACAGCACACACTGGTACCACGGTCACTTCGTCTCTGTTACAAAACTTTGGGTGTTTGAAAAGTTACACTTGGCCGAACTGGTAGTAAAACTGTAAATTCTGCATCTTTGGCACAGTAGTGTTGCATTAGGTTTATATGTGTATATTTCATTGCATGGGTACTTTTCTTATCGTGTGAGCATTTCGTGGCGGCTGGAGGTTTGTGTGTCGACCAGAGGCAGAATTTATGATCCCTACCAAACGTCATTGTAACCTTTGAAGCACCTTTGCTGTGCAGTGTGTTGGAGATGGTCCCTCAGCAATACTGAGCAGGAAAAACAAACAAAAAACAGACAATTAACCGGATTTTTTGCTGCTGCAGCTTGTTTGTCGTTGACTCCTCCTGACAGATGCAAAGATTGTTTTTACAGATAGATATTTTTAATTCTACGTGATTTCATTTTATTTTACAGTGCTGAATTTTTAATGAGCTCAGAGTTTAAATATAGGGGAGCGAGGGGGGAGGAGCTGACTCGTCTGAAGACATGATGCAGTATGATGAGGAGGAGGAGGAGAAAAAGCCTTTCCAGCTGTCTCGTTGTTTGTTGATGCAGTGTTCTCTGGCCTTTCTGCTTTTTCTTGGTCAGACCTCCAGGGTTAAACATGTCATAATTTCTGCTCTTGAATCATGCGCTCTTTAGGTTTTGCTCATTATGTGAGAAACTGGCTGGAGTTGTAAGCTGCTTTTTGGGTTTTATGGCTGGTTATACAGACATTCTAGCAGTAAAGACTCACAGTTCAGCGTTTCTTTCTGTCATAAAGGAGGAAAACTGTCGAGCCTCGGGTAATAAAGGTAACTGGAGTTCTTTTAATGAAAGGATGCGCCCTGTTTTCTTCTGCTACTAAAACTCGTCTCTGCAGGTAATGATCAGCAGCACGCTGCCGCCGTGGCAGGTTACGTTGAACCAAAGACGATGATCGAAACTCCTTTAATGGCAGCATCTTCTTGCTGTGTCACATCTGACATTAAATCTGATTTGCATTCAGAATAAAAATTAAATGTAGGAGCTGTAGTTCGTTGTGTCCAGTTAAATAGAGCGAGATATGGAGAATGCAGTTCAGCCTCATAGATTTAAGTGTTTGGGATTAATCTTTTATGTCTGGAGGACGTTTGAGACGACTGATCTTGCATGAGCTGTAATGATGTTTATAGCGCTAAAGAGAAAATTTAAATAATTACATTGAATTTTTTCGAAGGTTTGAAGCTAACAAGAGGACACAAAGTGTAAAATACAACTTCCTGTTGCGATTAAATCATAAAATCTCTTATTATTTATTTGTGGTTCCTTTTTTTTGTTAATAACCAAACAGCGGATGACACTGAGGGAGGATTACTTTAAAAAAAACGTCATAACCAGCCAATCATTGTGAGCGCTTGGTACATTTTGATTACTGCGAGCTCATCTGTTGTGACTCCACTGCTCCTTCTGACTGACGTCGTGCTGCCTGAGGGGTTTGGATCTGTACTTCTTGGAACACACAGAGTTCAAGTCGAGAAATCCTAGTTGTGATTCGTGGCCATATTTCACTATAGTATTTTTTTATTTTTTATGTTTTATTTTTTATATTTATATATATATGCATTTATTTATGGTGCTTTTTATGATGTTTGTTCATAAGCCTTAATTTATTCAGTTGCCATCAATGACAAATAAATAATGAAAACGGAAGACACGGATGCTGGTTTTTATTTCCATGTTCATCGAACAGCTCGTAACTTTATGTGTCACATCGTAAACAGAGTCAACAAACTGCTGCAACTTACATGCACCAACGTTTTGCAACATTCCCACATTTCCCCATAAGGCTTGCTTTATTCTGCATTACTCTCAGTCAACCCCATGAAAAAACCAAAACCAACAACAAATGAAACCGTCTTTTAGACTAATTTCATACCACGTCTGTGGCTCTCAGCCTTAATCTCATTAGTTCCTCCTGAGGACACAAAGTTTACTAACAGCTTACACATAAAAACTTTCAGCTTTTAAAATTAAACTACTTTCAACAAATAAACATCTGGGCACTTTTGGGGTTCAGAAAAACTTAAACAAGATTAAATAAAGCTTCTGTTTGGGATTTTCAGACTTGGTTTAATACTTATCTGATGCTTCAGTCAGTATTTACGGCAGCAGGACGGCGAAAATTAAAAACAGAACCTGTTTTAATCACGTGTGTGTTAAAACAGCGATTAAGTTCTATGGCAACAAGAAGCAAGAAATTACAGATTTGGCGACACTAGAGATTAATACATGTAAGGTTGATTTCAGTTCTGGGTATTTAGTGTTTTTGTTGACAATAAATGAAATGAAACTGACACAACTTGTTGATCTGTGAATCAGCTCATCAACAGAAAATAAATCTGCAGGTATTTTGATAAAACATTAACTGCTTTCAAGCGCAAAAGCAAAAAATTAGTTTCCTGGTTTTTACTTAAAAGAATTTGTTGCTTTTCTATGTCGAACAGTTAGATTTATCGAGTATCTTACTGAAATTGATACTTTTCATTATTCAAAGTGTAAATTCTACATTCTCTGAGCAAACATTATATATAGCGTTGACACACACACACACACTGATCCCAAACCTGGTGATAAAAAAACAAACAGTCCATCTAAATAAAACGTGGGCCCACTGCAGGTACAGTGTCTTGTCTGACTTTGTTCTGTAGGTAGTTTCCTTTAAAAAATATAATCAGATACTGTGCGTTAATCTGCAAAAATATACATCAGTGCTATACAACAAGTGCTGTAAATATGCTACAGTGTTCCCACTCAGATATCTAAAAAACTGTGAGTAAAGCACGACAAAGGCAGCGGTTCTCAAACTGAGGGACATGAAGCAGCTGCAGACTGAAACTAAGTTGAATTCCTGTGATTTCGGTCGGCTAAATAAACAAATGATGCCACTGTGCCGACATTATTTCACTAAAATTCATCTTAGATTAGGGAATTTCTGCTTTTTTGTTATATTAATTATACTAATTGATTAAATTGTGAGGTGGGTGAGTGTCAACTTTTTTCAGCATCTTGAGGAGGCCATGCCAGAAAAAGTTTGAGAACCGCCGCTGTAAGGCAGCAAAATGGGAGACAATGGTGCAGCGTGTGAGCCGCAGAGGCTGAAGCTCAGCAGAGGAGCAGTGTCTTACTTTCATCTCAGATTACCGAGAGTCATTTTGGGAAGAGCAGCTGCCAAACACCACGGAGGAACTGCAGGCCAGTCATCCTGTGCTTTTCAGGGAATAACTTAAAATAGCTTAAATACCATAACCAACTTGGACCCAAAGACGGATAACCTCGGCTGTAGTGTGTTGTTTGGAGGACGGTTTGCAGCAACGTTACACAGGAAAGTATGACTGCAACCTAGTTGTGTTGTTTATGTTCCCTTAGGTGGTGCTGAGGGTGGAGTACTGGTGAAAAGGGTTTTAGATACCAAACCTGATAAGTCAGATACCATCCCAACAGGCCACATATGGTCCCTACCAGTTTGTCGGTGGGAGAATGAAAGTAAACAGAGGTGCATGTAAACATCCAAACCCAAATGATCACTATCACATTCAGGGCCACGTACAGCAGTTTGAGGACCATCCTGGGCAGAGCAGAGAGACTGGGTTTCTTCAGGGAGGCCATGGGTGCTATCTCCTCCTTGATGAAGAGAGCGGAGTAGGTGAGGATGAAGGAGTGTCCTGAGATGTCCACGCCGTGCCAGAAGAAGCCGGCCTGCCTGCAGCTGGCTTTAGATAAGAACTCCTCCTTGACGACTTCCTTGGCGTCAGTTTCAAAACACGAACCAGTCACATCCTCAATGTAGAAGAAAGCCTCTGTGCAGGCATACCAGATGGCTGTTGCCACCACCAGAGACAGCAGCCGCCGGCCAAGTAACTCCACTCTCCTGTTTGAGTTGGAGAGGAGGATGAAGGGTGTCAGCAGCAACAGCGTCCAGCCCCAGGACACTTTGACAAAATACCTGTAAGAAGAACCAGGAATTCACAATAGCACTTAATTAATGTTGTTCATTGTAAGAGCTTTTTTATGACTGCATTTATCATCTCAGCTGCACTCTGAAGAAAAACTTTATCATGGGTATCGTTTGCTATTTGTCACTTTACATGGATTACTGACCAGGTTTTCCTGCTGAGTATTCTTATATTATATTTATATTATTTATGTCTTAACCTTTAGTATTTACTATGGTCTTAACAAAAGTCACAAACCAGAGACATTTAGTTCATTATCATGTCTGACTAAGAAAAGCAAAAGCATAAAATCTGAGCAGCCGAACTGTCAAGTATTTGGTATTGTTGCTTTAAAAACGACAAAAATTATTGTACAACATTCAAAATACTAATTTTCATATTTTGTCTCACTTTTAACTGTGGAGCTTCAATTTTGTTCAATACATGGGAAATTTCTTTACCTAAATTACTACTTAAATAGTTGAATTTAAACACAATACAGAAACTCTGAATAACATCAACAAAAACAGTAACAACAACAGCATCACGCAGGTCAACCTACAGTTTACGACAGGTGTGCGCATGCGCTGAATCTCTTTGGCTCTGTTAGCTAAACCGGCTAGCACACACAGAGTTAGCACTACTCACAAATTCAGGACATTTCTGCTGCTGCTGAAATACGTCTGCGGGACGAGTTCCAGCTCTTTCAGAAGCGACCCAACGGCTGAAAGGACCAGAAACATCCGGGGAAAGTGCTGTCGGACGGCTGGGTTCCCCCAGAATCTCACGGAGTTGTCTACAATGACATCTAACGCCGCCATGTTTACTCCACTGGCTCAACTCAACGGGCGGGAGTGACTGTGACGTCACCACAACGCAACCAATGGAACTTCTAGATCGGGCGCTCGTGCGTGTACTTCTCTTCTTCGTTTTTTTGACCGAAAGCTGGTAAATTCACGTACAATACCTCCACCTAGTGTTGAGATTAGTGTACTACCTTATTCCAAATCACACTGAACGGCAGTTTTGCGACTAAATTTTAAGTTTTATGTTAGAGAGTTTAGAGAAACGCAGTTTTCTGTGCACAGCTTATGACAGATGGATCTAACTTAAACAGTTCTTGTTACACTTTAGATAGCCTAACAAAATAATACCAGACAAATTATATGATGCCAAGTATAATATTAAAAATTATTCACAATTTGCTTTTACTGTTTTAAGACAGCAACTATCCCAGTGTGAAGAGGCTGAATGCAAACACTGTCCGGACCCTCTTTGAAAAGGAAAATCTCATGCAAATATGAGAGAGGGGGTGAAACCAGAAACTCTCCTGCAGACATCTTGGCTGGTTGAGACTTTGCAGAAAATTTTGCTGTTAATATTTAAAAAACAAAAACTGTTAAGATATTTTTTAGTCTAATAACTTGTTGGCACATTTAACGCTTTTGTTGCAGAATGTTTGTGTTCTTCTCAGGGAAATAATGGCAAAACAATGATAATATTTTTAAAATATTATATATAAACATATAAATCTTTATGTAAAACCCGACATTCATTCCTCTTCATCTTTCAGACCCAACAAGGTCACACTGTCTGCGAGCCCCCTGCAACTTCTCAAACCAGACAGATGATGTCATGTTGCAGGGGTCTCTGGGAAAACTGTCCGCTCTCATCTGGCTGGAGAATCATCCGCTTCCTTCTGCAGCCAATATGGAGTTCATGGTGAGGAAGCACCAGGCAGTAAATCACATGAAGGACACGTGGTGGTTTGAGTTTTTGACTTTCAGGTCAAATATTTGAATCAAACAATGAAGAAGTAAATTCCAATCTCAGGTGAAACAAAACTAAAAAGATAAAAACAGGAGTGGTTAATAAGTTCATGTCTTAATGTAGAGGAAGTCAATTTGAGAGCATTTCTTTTCCGGCACGTGTGATTTTATGTGATCTGCTGTTTTGTGTTCCAGCATTTATAACAGCAGGTACATCATAAGTTCAGTTTATTTGTTCTTATTGTGGACACATGTTTTGTTTACTCTATGGAAATGAGCATCACAGTGTGTGTGTTGTGTTCCTCTCAGATGGTGAGGGTGGGATGTGCTGTCAGGAAGTGCTGTAACATGAGTGTGTTTGAGGACATGTGGAGGGAGGCGACGCTGCCGATCTGCAACTATCCTGTGAGGTGAGAGGATCTTCATCTGCGGTTCAGAGACACACACACACACACACACAAACACACACACAAATCCAACATTCAATCTGGCCACTGGGCTGTTTGTTTTCTTGCCATGGAGCTCCACTGGTGTTCAAAAATGATTAAAAATGAGCCACAAGAGCTGCATGACACAATGATGAAGCTGTCCAGTTACCACGATGTTCAAAGTAAAAAATCTTTATTTGTAAAAGTTTCACACACAGGTGATGATCAGTATGTGTGTGTATCTATTTTTACTGCTGTTTCTCATCAACATGTAATTAAAAAAAAACAATTTTTACAATAGAAAACGTAATTTTCTGTCTCCGAGTGAAATATTTGCCTGTTTTTAGATTTTTTTGCACCGTTATTGATGAACTTGTTAGCTTGAGTGAATGTACAGATTAAACTCACTGTAACATCAGATGTTTTGTTGATGCTTTCTCTAACCAAATGGATTTTTTTCGGTTTTGTTAAGTCATTCCTGCAGTGAACTCAGTTTAATTCAGGGTCGTCTGTTTGCCTGACTTAAATGTTCATTATGTTATAAATAACTGATGATACTATAAATAATCTATCGTTTACTGCTTGTGTTTATTGACTCCTGCTGCAGGAAATTTTCTGTCCTGCATTTCACCTCATTACATCTGTCCATTGGCCCCTCAGAGACTCACTCTGCCATAAAACAGGAGGCAAATGCTGCTTTTATGGTCTGAAATATGAGGAAATCATCTGTGTCTTGCAACAAAATCACGAAAACACACACACACACAAAAAAAAACACACACACACACAGACTCCTTACACAGCCACAAACAGCGAACCTGTAAAAAAAAATTACAGGTTTTAAGACAGTTTTATTCTTTTTCTTATTTTTTCCAGCAAACAAACAAAGTTCCCTTCAAACAGGTGTAAAGACGAACCCACTCAGCACTTTGGTGACAGCAACAGTTGTTTATTCGGCAGCTCTTTACCCAGAAACGACACGTGGCTGGAATTTATTTTTTTATGTGAGAGAAAAGTTTTGCTTATTCTTCCTTTTTTGTACAGTTATGATTTTTTATAGATGTTCACATCTGTGGTTTCTGAGATTTCACAAAGTTACTGGCAGCCTTCGAGTAGATGCTCCCTGAGGACTGCTCTCGTGTGGTAAATATGAAGTTAACGTCTGGGGACAGCTAGCTTAGCTTAGCTTAGTTTAGCTTAGCTTAGCTTTGCACAACAGAGGGAAACAGCCTGACTGGAAAACAACAAACAAAAAACTGCCTGCCAGCACCTCTTAAGCTCACTAGTTAGCATGTTGTTTAATCTGTTCAAAAGCTGAACAGTAAAAAAAATTGCAAAGTGCTTTGTTTTTGGTGTTGTTGTGTTTTGTTTTGTTTTGGGTTTTTTTGTCGTCACAGTGAAGTTATCGGCTGAGAAAAAATAATCACACCTTCACAGGTTTTCTGTTAATTTTTTGTACAGATCACATAATAATATCTAGAAAGTGTTAGCTGTTAGCCACATTTAGACTCTTTTGGACAGAGCTTAGCTAGCTCGTCCCTATGTGTCTCAATGCTAGGCTAAGCTAAGCTAGCTAAATATCCCTAAACATCTACTCCTCCCAAGCTTGTGGAAGAGCCTAAGTCGGCAGTTGAACATGTAAATTAAACACAAAAAGCCATTTTAAAGCCAGTGTGTTGTTTGTCCCCTCTGGGCTACTGTAGGAACATGACAGTGCAACATGGCTGCCTCCATGCAGGAGGACCTGCATCCTCTGTAGGCTCATTGTACTGTAATGAAAACACAATTCTTATTATACACTAATAAAAACATATTAATGAAGATTATATTTTTATTTTTATTGATGTTTTCTGCCAGAAGATCTCCCTAAAACCGACACATTGGATCTTTAATGTACAGTATGTGATAAATCCTCAACATGTCTTATTTTTACTGCTATCACCTATAACACCACCATTATCTTTTCAGACATGAAAACCTTCCTGTTCAGCTGCAGCTCGTATCTGTGAGACGAGGCTGCACGCTGCAAAACTGCCTCAGTGGGATGAAACAGGTGTGATATTTCACTTCCTGCTTGAAGAACGTGGAAATTACATTTTAAAATTAGAGTTTTCAGTGGGTTTTCTTTCTCTTCACAGGTGATTCAGGCCCTGATGGTGACAGCTGAGCAGTAAGTGACTTTTTTTTCCCCCTTCAGTCAAAACAAAACTGGTGACGTCACTCGGCATGCAGTTTGCTCGCTGCCACCCTCAGTACATTCTCCACTCCTCTCTGTCTTTTATGTCCCTCCCCACCCTCTGGCTTTCTCTGTATTTTTTTTTCTTTCTATGAACTAAGTTCCTTATTCAGGGCTCTTATTCACTCCTAATCTGTTTCTGGAGTCATGGCTGTTCGGTGATGAGAAAGAGGGAAAAGCACATGATAACTTTATGTCTATTTGAGTTTCTATCATCATGTTGCCTTAGTTACAGCTGCTATATAGATTGGTGTCCATACGAGCCTGGTTACTGTTTAACCTCCCCACCCACATTTGCCCAGATTAGGAAAATCAATAAGATAACAGCGGCAACGCCGGCCTTACCTTGCACCAACAACACCCTTCTCACACTGCAGCACCCTGCGCCAAACTTCCACATTTTACACCTCATGGTGAGGAAGGAAAAAGTGGATTTAGGACAGATGTTTGAGGGGAAGCAGAGGACGACATGGTCAATGTAAAAATACAAGTCAGTTCAAGTATGGACCATCCGTTTGGTGAGTACACACTTTTTCCTTTTTGGTCTTAACGTTGAGGAAGGGAAGGCGGAGTGTGGCAGCTGCTCGCTGTGTCTTTCTCCTCTCCGGCGGTTCGTGTGGCAAACGTGTCGAGCTCCGCCGGATCACGACACGTTTGGATTGGAAATGTCCTTCGTGTCTGCCTCTTTCAACGCGGCTGTGATCCAGGAGGTGTGTCAGAGATACGGAGGGTTGTTAAAAAGGCCCTGGGAGCCGGGCCCGACGGCGGTGGTGATGATGGCACAGAGGTTTTGAGTCTCAGAGGGTTTATGGGGACGAATTCAGGCTGATTTGAATGTGAAGGTGATGATGGTGGGAGTTGTGAGAAGCTGCGTCGGTGGATGAAAGCAGGTGTATTTTTACTCTCAGTGGTGAGAAAGGAAGAAATACTCAGATTAGAAAGAACCTCCATTACCAGCAAACTACTTTAATTCATAACAGAGTAGTTGTTGAGCAAAATGTGCTTAAAGTAAATAAAAGTAAAGTACTTATTTTGCAGACTGGCTCCTTTTAAACTTTTCTAACATTATAGAATATTTTACACATCTGTTTTTTGGCAGAAACTTACACGTAAGAGCCAATTTTATTTTACATAGTTGTTTTTTTTTACTGTCTACATTCAAAGAATAATCCTGCATCATTTCACATTAGAATATTTACTCTTTCTGCCATCTAAAAGAGTATTTAGTAACTATATCATGTAAATGTTTTGGAGTAAAAATACTATATTTCCTCTGGAATCCAGTGGACTTTAAATATAAAATAGCACAGACTTGAGATACTGAAGTAAAAGTAGAAATGTGTCAGAATTGTTCTTAAAGATTTTACCTGATTAAATGTGCTGTTTTATTCTGAACCTGCAGGATTGAAACACTTAAAGTAACTGTGAAAAGCCTGAAACATGCTGAAGCTTACATGCTGTCAGAGCAGCAGGACACAAACATGGTGAAGTCTTCAGTATCTCACAAATCTCCATCAGTCTCCTCCGTCTTCGCTCTGCTGTTACAGGCTGCTTCTGCTCCGTGTGTGAAGTCTGTTTTAAAACCCGGTGAAAGCTTCGCCGTGCCGCCTCTTTCCTTCAAACTCAGCAGTTAATGGGGGGTTTTGCTTTTACTCACGGTCGCTGAGAGATTTGCATGTCTCAGTGGGACGTGGAGATGCAAATTCATCAGAGTTTTGGCAAAATGAGAGAAAAAAAAGAGATAAAGAAACCTATTGTTGCTGTTAAACAGGTGGTTTGACCCTGAATGTTGCTGTGATCCGAGTTATTCTGTGGAGATGAAGGTTTTCTGAAGCTCTCTGGTTCTTTCTCACTCCAGTGTTTTGAAAAAAGGTTCATCCTGCTCCACCTGTGCATGACTGCAGCGTTCGGTGATGACTAACAAGTCCAGCTGGTGATTTATTGCTACCTGTGAGCTAACTGCTAACCAGGAACATGCTAGTTACCATCATTTTGTTCTTGGGATTGCTCATTGTTTTAGTTGGTATAAACTAAAGCTCTTTGTTAGCAGCTTCCGTCTGCAAATTAAAGGTGTATCAGCAGTTTATTTTGTCTCAAACACAGTTCAGTACGAAGCGCAGAAGGAGAGCAGTGTTTGCTAACGCTCTCACGTTAAAGCAGTTTGTAAGTTTGAGCTTTGAAGGCTCGACAACATGGTGACCTACAATGACCTGAACTAATCGAGCCGCAATAATTTTCATCCCTCCGGAGGCTCTGAGAGCTTCTGGGCTCCTGTCCACTGCACCGGCTGCACAAATGATATTAAAGCGGGTGGAGGAGGTCAAATTAAAGTGGATGGTGCAGCAGAAGTTAAAAAAGCAGCAGTCGCCTCCTTTAGTTTGCACTCAAATATCCTCCCACTGGAGAGATGGATCCCTTTTGGGAAAAAGTGCAAGTTTATGTCAAAATTGACCAACTTTTACTTCAAACACACATTTTAAAAAGTATCATCTCAAGAAAAAACATGTAGTTCCCTTATTTAAGACAAAAAGCTTTTAATTACACATTATTACGCCTCAGATGCCTGTAAACCTGCACTGCAGCACTTCCACTCATCAAATAAACACCAGTTGCATTCAAGTCTTTGTCAAACCAGTTTACACGATGCTGAATGAACCCATCACCACCATGTAAACTCAGTGTGTCGCTGTATAAGAGTCTTTAAATCTGGTGTCTGATACATTTCAACCAGCATTGATTGATTGATGGGAGAAACTATAGTGAGAGAGTCGATCACTGCAGACTCAAAGCTTATGATGTATTGACGAAGTTAACTGTTTAACAGAGAAAAACATGAAACGACGTGTTTGTGTTTTACTTAAAGTTTTGTGTTTGATATGTTTTTATTAGGCATTTATTCGGCGATATTCAATATTAAACTATCACCAATGCTGGTTTTTACATTCATATATTTAGTTTAACAGGATTCTTCAGTGATAGACGCAGTATCATCCAACATTTCTGTCAGCAAGACAATGATCTGATGTTTTTTGTACAAATGAAATATAAAATATGAAAAATATAAAAAATATCAAATATGAAAGCTCCTGAATATTTAATGTAAATTTTTAAAACGCCATTTAAGGCATCAATTAACTCCACAGTTGTGTTAAGAGGCCAATAATCAGCTTTGATCTGGATTTTTAAAGACATAATCTTTGTTTTTCTGTCTAAAAGACTAAAACTAGCAGCGATTCGTCAAACTAACAACCACTGTGTTTTTATCAGAAGGCAGAAATATCTGATTAAAATTAAAATGGACTTTTCTTGTCTGAATACTTTAACAACAAATCACCACTCGTTTGCTCTGAGTCACACGTTCATTATTATGATGAACACACACACTTTGGTTTATTTTGACTCAGTCACACACACACACACACACACACACACACACACCCTGCTGCTGTTGATGCTCAGAGCATCAAATGTGTATTCATCCGCTGCTGAAAATAGTTCCCATGCAAGAGACTCTCTACTTACTTCTAGACTACTAATAACATTTGCAAAAGAACTACTGTGTTTTAGGAGATTACTGAGCCTTTTTAAACATGAGATTTTATATTTATGACATATTTTTTAAAGATTTGTAGCTTTAAGGGGAACAAATTGGCCACAAACAGAGTAAAATAATCCAAAAGTACGACAGGTGGACTAGTTTTTGGTCTTTTTCAGCTTTATTATTTAAACTAAATGCTATGAAAATGACTCTGGACATAAAAAATCAGAGGATTCACTGTTATTTTGATTTTTTTGTGCACTGAGTCAGGTGACAGTTTGGCATCGAGGTTGTTTCATATTTTCCTCTCGTTTTCAAAACAACTGTAAATTGCTTCGGTCACTGATTAGCCTCCTCTTTCATCCACCAGCAGAAAAACCGTCTCACCTCAGGCTAAAATACTGAGTTGCTCTGTTTTTCAGCTCGATTGCAACATTTTCTGGAAGGATTTGTTTACCCTCCACAGGATATGCTCGACAAATCTTTAACAAATCTAACCAAAACTGGGACATTTATGTTACAAATACATTCTTTGGCAGCCGCCTGCACTAAGCTCCTTTTTGGCCTAGTTGAGTTATACTATGCTTCTTTGTCCAGATAAACTGCAAACGTTGTTCTGTTTTCTTCAAAACTGAGCTGAAGTTTTGTCTCTGGAAAGATTTAAAAATCCAACACACTTAAATTTATATGCATTTGTGCCAAAAAAGGGTTCAAATCTCCTCTTTTTTTGTCCAGTAGAATACAACTTCCTCTTTAAATGCAGATGTGTCAAAGATTTGGATCATTTTCTCCAAAGCCTTTTTTAAATTTCTTTGAACTTATCTGAGAAAACTTGCTCTCCTCTGCAGCTCAGCTCTCGTAGCTTTGTGTCAGACACATGGGATTAATTGCTCAACGGTCACAACCTGGACAAACTCCCGAGCTCTGCTGTTGGCAGAGTTTCTTGGTGAGTGTAAACAGGACAGCAGCCGCTCAGCAGCTCCTCGGCAGATTTCTGTTTGCATACAAAGCTGAGTGGCAGACGGCCTCAGTGAGGAACCTTCACGCCACCGTCTGAGTGAAAATGGACTAAAATACAAAACACACCGCTGTCTCTGTCGAAGTAACACAGCACACGTTCAAGGCTCAGATTATTAATGATGTTTGTGGTGTATTTGTCTCATTGTGGCTGCTGAGGAACAAACAGTGTCCACAATGAGTTTTAAATAGTTGTATTTACGTATTGTTTAAATTCTAATGAGAAAAAGTTTTAAAAAAATTAATCCTAACCAAAGGCAGCTATCTAAAAATCAAAACTACCTTTTAAAACTTAAATTAAAGTAAAGTTCTGTTTTCAAAGTTTTATTTAAGCAGATTAAAATCAGCAAAATCCACTTAAAGGTGCTAAATGTTACGTTTTTTTCACTTAGAGATCAAATTAATGTTTACTGAAAGACATCAAACTGTAAAACCAGGAATCCTAAATATTAATTTAGACCATATGGGACCTTTGTTTTGTAAAACACTGTATTCATGTTGTGATCTGTTGAGATGGTCTCAAATGGTTTGAAAGAGATTTTTAGCCACAATCAAACAAAGTCATCCGACATTAGATGAGAAATTGTTCCGTTTTTGATGCTCAAATGTAACTTTTAACACATTTAAATGATTAAAATTTGATTAAGATTTCTGACAGTTTTAAGTCTCATCTCCTACTTTAATCACAGGGCATTGAGATGCACATTTTGTCCCTCAAATTATATCAAATTGGCTAAAATGAACTCAAATGTATCAACAGAATCTGAGACTTGATGTATTTCAATACAAACTATTTTTGGATTAAATCATTACAATAATCCATATGTGAATTTCATAAAGTGTAACAGATCGAATCCCTATAATGCAGCCAAATTTTAACTTTTACTTTCATTTGCACAGTTTTTTTTTTTCTCTGTGATGGAAGAAAAACTCAAATCCCTTATTTTAACTTGCAAATACTTGAGCAAATTTACTTTCCAACACTCCTTTTTCCTGATGTTTGTCATCTGGATTAACGGATTTTTTCAGTGTAAACTTGCTGTTTCAAGTCACTGTGACAAAAGCAGCAGCAATTTGAAAGTATTTTTAACCTTCAAACAGTTTACGTTATGACACATCAGCATGATATCTGGAATAATTTATCATAAAATGGGATTAAAAATAAACAGCTGCAGCCGTACAGACAGTATGAAGCTTTCTGTTGCAGAGAAGTTACAGTTCAGTGTGTTTGTGGACAAATAACACTAATGAAGTGAAGCTTTAATCCGTACTGTAATAAAATATCTGGTGTTTAACGGAGGCAGAAAGCCCAATTAGCCTGTTCGAGGGGAGGGAATTACACTCTGTTCACTTGACACTATTAATCCGGGTGTTCAAGTCTCCAATCAAATCTCATTGTGACAGGCATTAGGGGATTATCCCAGGCTGCCGTGGGCCCTTACAGCCGGCCCGGTGGCCCCGGCAAACAGCTCTATTCGCCAACAGGGGCCCTGCTTCTGCCTCCCAGCCTGCCTCAGCCTGGCCGGGCGAGCCGAGAGAGCCGCCGAGGCTCATGGGCCGTCAGTCAGCTGGCCGGCTCACTGTCAGGGCTCGGCCTTCAGAGGGATGTATGGTCAGGATGGGACGCTGCACTTCAACGACGCAGGTAAAGGAGGAAAGAGGACGGACAGGAAAGGAGGCGAGAGAGTGTAGATTATTTCTGAACAAGCTGCTGTTTGTGCTGTAAAACCTCTGAGCCGCTCAGAAACAAACACAGTGAAAGTGAGGCGGCGCAGATCTGTGTTTTCTCTGTTTTCTCTGTTTTTAAAAAGAAATCTGAGGCAGAACTTTTTACAGAGAGGAAAGTTTTAAATGTTGAATGTTTACAAGAGCTGCTGCTTTATTAAGGAAACAAATTTAAAGGCAGAAATAGAGATTAAATTCATTAATATTAAGTGAAATGATCTTTACAGCCTTGATTATTAGACTGTGTGTGATGAATGTTGTTATAATTCAGAGATTCAACAGTTTGTGGATGAAACATGATGTGAGTCTGTTTGACGGCACAGTGTGAGGACTGCGTGTGTCCACATGGTGGCAGTAGTGAGTGGTGATTTTAAACAACCTGTCTGGCAATTGTAGAAGGTAACTAAGTACAATTCCTTCTGTACTCGAGGCTTTTGCGGTACTTTTACTTTGTTTAGGCGTGAAAATGATCAAAACAAATGTACTTATGTACTGAGATTTATTACAAATACACTGAACTTGAGTTTTTCCAATTTTTTTATGCTATTTGATCCTTTTTTGAGCTACAAACTGAAGAGAAGTGCTGTACTTTTTACCCTAAAACATTTTTCTGACAGCTTGAGTTGTGATTGTTTTTTTATTTAATGCAAAACCTCTTGTGAGCTTTTAAAATATAAAGCTTTTTATGGATTAAGTGAACCAGCTGTTTGTAAATTAGTTATAATTAATTCTGCATCAAAATGCTTCTTCAGTGTTTCTTTAACAGTGACTCAAAAAAGGATATGTAGAATCATAAAACTGAGAGAAAAACATTTCATATTATCATAATGACAAATTACTTAAAGTTTATTGATGAAAATATTCACATTTTCCTTAAAGTGACATTTTCATTACTTGATTTTCACTTGTAATGGAGTACTTTCATATCACAGTACTGCTACTTTCAGTTTAGTAAAGGATCTGAATACTTTTTTCACCAGTGCAAAGATCAGCGTCCGTCCAAGTTTTGTACTTTTAGTAAGTTTAGGACTTTACTCAGAGTCGTACTTCGACTTGTAACGGAGGTTTTTCTGTGACATTAAAATAAAACATTGGACAGAGTTGGTTTGTTCAGCAGGAAAATAGACTTTAGAGAGAAAACGAGTGAAAACTGAGGAAAAAAATGGACCAATGAGGCGTTTAATAAATTAAACTGATGCTGTTTGTGGGATAAACTATAATATGTTTGCTGCCTTGAATTAAGCAAAAGAAATCACAAGGATTTAAGCTATTATTTAATCAGTGTTATTAATTAATTTCAACCTTGGATGAAGCCCTTTATGGTTCGGGCTTTATGTTGGATCCCTAAATATTTAGTGCCTTGTTATTGAAGCCGCGGAGGTTAAATGTCTATTGATTGGCTGATGACTGAAGGACCTCTGGAGAAGCGGAGAGATAAAGGCGCTCGGAGCCGAGCTGCTGACAGAGGTGATTGGCCGGCAGTCAAAATGAATTCTCAGCAAAACAGAGTTAATGATTACAGAGTCTTATCACGCGCTGTGATTGATTTACGTCTTGCATGGGTTTTCATGTTTATTGATGCAATTGTTTACTTATTTGGTGCACAGAGGCTACTTTAGTTTTTTTTCGGCCGGTCTGTCTGGATGTGGAACAAGATGAAGCCGGTTTTAGTAGATTAAAGATTTTTAGCTTTAGCTTTTGTCTTTGTTGCAAATATGTGACATGAAAACTCGTCTTAAGTGGTTTAAAGTGCACCAGAAACGCAAAGTTGTCATAGAAAAAGTTGGTTTCTGCACAGAAATGCTCCATCATGACCACAGGAGCGTTTTTAGACGGAGAGGCAGAGCTCACAATCTCAGATATAATTTGAGAGAAAATAAAAGCTGCATCCCTCCCTCATTTATTTACCTACAATTTTTATGACCCTGTTATTCTTCGAGATACTGAACAACTAAATAGGCACTTGTGGTTTATCATTACCCCGAGACCGGTTGTCATCATGGGTGAGGACGATATGACAACTCCTCTGTCGTGTCAGAGAAAAGATCTGATTTTTTTTTAACTTTATGGCATTTTCCATTTACTGAAATCGTGTTTTTAAAACCTGTTTAAAACCTGTACGGCTGTACGGCTGAAGAGAAACCAAACAGAAAACATGATACAGCACTGATGATACATTAAATCTCTTTTAATTAACATAGAAAGGCTTCTGCTTGGCATCCTGGTTATATGTCACATTATCATTTCAGCAGAAAATCCTTAAAAAACTGTGAGGATAAAATCTATAAAGGGCCTGTTTGGATTTGGTTAACAGAGTCTGAAGGCCTCTGAGGACAGATGAGCTTCACTGCAGGTACAGAGTTAATTAAAAGACAGGAAAAAGATAAAATAAATGAATTAACTGAGCTGTAAAAACACATTTTGCACCGTGAAAGCAGAAGAAAAGTACAACACAATGTGTCAGATTAACCACACAAACATACAAAACTACTGGAAAATTATAATATTTGTAAAAAAATGTTTGATCTCAACAAAAAAAAGTCAGTCTGTGATTATTTTGAGGCAGAGAAAGTAAAAGACAATAATCCAGATGTGCAGAAAATATGATATTGGTGCGGTCGGCCGCGGGGGCTTGCATAAGCTGTGTTATTTGCAGATAGTTATCTGTTGACAAGGTCTTTGCCATGACACTCTACTCACCTATCTCCTCCATCTACTGCAGGAGAGCAGAGCAGCAGCCTCAAATCTGCTGCAGCCAGCACATTGTCTCCTTCTGTTTCACTCTTATCAACATCAACACGCTCCTGGATGTGATGTACAAACACTCACATTTCCCCCCGATGATGTCGCTCTCTTAGAAAGAAACAAATACGTCCCCGGACGGTTTATATTCCACGTCTTATTAACTCTTCCAGGCCGCCATGATCGTCTTTTCCTCCCGGCTGCTGATTCATTTGATTTTACTGTGTTGCTTCCCAGACGCCTGCCTTTGAGATCGGACTTGGGGAAATGAAATGTAGTCATTGAGGAGAAGGTACAAATAGGCAGTGGTTGCAAATGGAGTTTGGTCAGTGGTCGGAGATTCCTATTCAGAAGATAGACAGGACTTTGTTCACAAACTGGAGTTTGAAGTTTCAAAGGGGAGAATCACACAAGTGTTACATCAGGTCTCAGCGATCCTTTGACTTTTAGCCCCGGGGCAGGAGTTTGGATGACTGATTATAAGACAGCGCTCTCTGGTCCATCACATTTCAACATGGCAGCCTCACAGTGTGTTAAGTGTGTGTTAAAACATCTGCACGTCAGGCAGCTGTTGTCATCTGTGGCCATTAAGTGTTGTGTTGTGGAAAAGTTCGGCTTCGGATTGAAGTGCTGCTTATCGCCGAATGATTTCATGCTCACAAACAACACACACTCACACACACACACACACACACGCACACACAAACATGCATACACAGAAAGAAAACTAAAAAGACGTAGATTTAATCCAACACGGGACCCGGACAATGAATATAATACATAATAAAATAAAGTAAAATAAAATAAAAAAACAAGCTTTAAATAAAATGTAACTCAGCCAGTGTTTTATGCATAAAACTTAAACATGATGCAGGATTAAAAACATTTCAAAACATTAAATAATTAAGCAACATTTTCATTTCGGCAACCAGATTGCCGTCTTTCCTCTGTACGGATTTGTGTGAAAACAACAAAGACAGATTTAGTTGTTTATTTTTATACAAATTGTACATATTTCATTGATGTTTAGCATTTCTACATTCAGCACTCTCTCCTTTTTCAATATCTCTAATATATTTACTTTGTCAAGCCTTTTATTATTAAACAACTTTAATTCTGAATATCTTTTTATCTTGCACATTTTGACCTCCGTACATTGAAAGTACTAAGAACCAAACTCAACACTTAAACTCTATTAGCAGTGTTTAGCATTTTGATTATTTAAAGTGATTCATGCTTATAGGCTCTCGTACGATCTGTGTGCAGAGCTGTTGTTGCTGAATGATCGTGGTAATAATTACCTAAAGGTCTGCAGTCATTGACTCAGCCCTGTCAGTCTGTACATAGACACAGTGCTGCATTTAGCTAAATGCTAACATCAGCATGCTAACACAGTGTCATTACTAACATGCTGATGTTAAACTTGTGATGCATGTTTAATTATATACATTATATCTGAGGCTAATGTTTTGGTTTTGCAGAACTAAAAATAAACTAAAATACTTGATCGGTACTGAATGAAAAGTGGAGGGTTTAAGTTACAATTCATCCTGAGAGGGACATGAATGTCTGTTTTAATTTGTTTAGTGATCTATTTAGTAGCATTTAATAAATTTAAGTAAAAAAAACGACTGTTAACCTGCTAATGGTGCTAAAAGTAAATGCACAGGATCACTAAATGTCAATGGGATTCATTCTCTGTGCACCACAAAAGTCCAAACTTACATGTCAAGCAGTAATTATTGGTATTTTCTAATTTTGACCACAGTGGAGTTACAAGCCTACATTAGCCTACAGTCATAGACCCATGTAGCTAGCATGGCTAAAAATTACATGAATGGTGACCTTTAGTCATAACTATATCAACAATTTCTTCACACTAAGATTAAAGGATTAGTTTGACATTTTGGGAAATATCCTTGATAGTTTGCCAGAGTTTGTTTGATTGATGTTACACGTCTGTGCAGCCTAAATATGAAGCTAATGCTAGTTAGCTCAGCTTAGCAAAGCATAAGGACTAGAGACAGGAAACCAGCTAGCCTGCTTCTGATTAAAGGTAGCAAAACACACTTGCTAGCACCTTTAAATGCCACTTATGATCATATCATGTCCTTTATTGCTTAATTTCAACAAAAAACAAAATGAAAGAGGCTATTGCTTTAATACAGCTAGCTTGTTTCACCTGTTTCCAGTCTTTGTGCTAGCTAAGCTAACTGGCTAATGACTGTAGCTTCATATAGTATACAGATGTATGAGTTGGTAATTAATCTTCTCATTTGCAAGAGAGGGAATTGAAGTATTTTTTTAAAAAATCAAGCTATTTTCTTCTTGAAAATTCTCCTTTTTAATCAGCTAATTAGACATTTTAGACTTATAAACATTCTTTCTCCCACAAACAGCATAAGCTAAAGGTTTTTATCTCTGTTGTCTTATATTTGAATTTGTCACCAGAAAGTACAAAAGTCTGTGAATGTAGGTCTGAACCTCCCCCGCCTCAAAGACACAGATAAGTTGTGGGAGAATTTTTGAGCCGAGCTATCTGAGACATCAGGACAGTTTGTCAGTTCGTGATTAAGAAAGCTGTAACCGCGCAGATTATACTTTATAGTCCTGTATATGACTGTTCCTTGAGGAGGAGTTCGCAGAAATTTAAGATGGGAGCAGCGATAAAAGCACTTTAATGACAGAGGAGATAAGATTTGCTCCGGGTGACTCATTCGTAGCTCCACACTGATTCTCTCTCCCATCCTCCACCCTTTGAAATAATCAGCAAATATGGGCATTGCAGAAGAGCAGCTCGGATCGAACGTGAAGACATGTTGTAACGGACGACCTCTGTACACACTAGTGGGACGACATGCTCCAATTTGAGCTTGCGTTTGATGCTGGAGGGTGTAAAACTTCCAAAAAGAAAAAAAGAAAAAAGAAAGAAAGAAAGCTGCTGATCAATTTTGCTAATCACTTTTTTGATTATGGGCGTAGTTTCCGTTGAGTTAATCAGGTTGTTAAAAGATCTCTGCAGCGTTTGCTTACTGTTAGCTAAAGATCAAGGAGTCAAAAAGCTGTGATCACATCTGACAGTGTGAAAAAGAAGAGTTTCTGTGGGTTTAATCAGGTTTCACTTCTGATTGGATCACTTTAAAGAAAGCTCTTTTTCTTTTTTGGTCAAGTATTTAATCATTGAACAGATTATCTCAGAAACATGCACAGAAGCCTCGGAGAAGGTTATGGTGTTTGCCCACTGGTGGAAAAATAATTTTACAAGCTCCCGTTTTAATGTGAGCGTACGGTTAACAAGTTCACCTACGTGGGGGTTTACTGCTGCTGAGGTCTGGCTGAACTTGGGATCGTTGACCTACTGCTATGTACTGGTACTTTCTCTTCAAATACAAGACTACTGTTTGCTGTGTGACATGCACGAGGAGGCCACTCTGTGCAAGCAGTGGATGCAGTTTTGAAAACAAATGGGTTCAGGAGAACGTCCTCAAAAAGTCGCATGAGAAAAACCACCGAAACCTGAAAGCGTTTGGTTGTTTTTAACACAAGAAGACACTTTTTTACTTTAATAATTAAAAAAAAAAAGCACTTTATTACACACTCACATTTTCTTGTAACCAGAGTTAGTGAATACTTGTGAATTTTGATTACAGGTGGGTTTAAAATGTGTTCAATACCCATAAAGACATATTGAGTTTGAAAGTTACGCTTGTTCAGTTTGACCAAAAATTTTTATAACTCAAGATCCTCTTACGAGACTTAATCCAGAGATTTAATCCACATCTCTGGTCTCTCTTATTTTGTACAGTCGGGGTAACCTTACTACTTAACTTTAATCCCCTCTAATAAGTATTTATGTAAAATATACAACACTTACAGTCAGTAGTTTATAACCCACTGTCATACAGCAGATATTTATGTATTAAATATATTATCCTTATAAAAGTATTTATGAACACTGTGTTATATTACATGTTTACGAAGGTAATAAAGGTGCAGTGATTTAGCTTTGACTGACATTTAAGGAATCTTTCCCCCATGAATAAAATATATATATACATATTAATAGATAGATAGAAACATTTTAGATACATTTTGCATATGTGCATATATACAAACACACACACACACATATATATGATATATATGCTTATTATACAATGATATATTCACATTAATAGTATGTATGTAACATAAAATCTCATATAATTACATATATTTTCAAGCAGAACTATAATTCTTCTAGAAATGCTCCTTTAAATATGATTTTAAAATCAGTTTTCTGTTATTGTCTCACAGTGGCTCCCAAATTTTCAACACCAACCATTAATAATGATAAACCCGTTACAAAAGAGACTGAACTTGCAGTTTTTAAACTGTTTTAATATGAAATAAAGACCCTGGAAGTTTCTGTGTTTACACTCTTTGTGATTTTTCAGCAGCAGATCTCATCACAGCACATCATGGCGTTTCCTCTGTGGTTGTGACAGCACATTGTCTTCATGACTGACCTTTTTTTTAATCTAATTAAATCATTTTAGACATGTTAACGACTCAGATCTGCAGAAACTGATTTCTGTTCCTGCTAAAGAATGTTTAAAGTCTTAAAACGACGGTCAAACATGCTCTGAGTCACAGAGGAGCAGCTGCCTTTCCAACGACAAGCGCTCAGCTCTCAGATCAGCCTCACGTGCAACCTGCATTTTCACAAACAATGAAGTCTTTTACATAAAGGCATCACTTCGCTTCGGCAGGAGTTATTTTCCTGTTAATTACGTGAGAATTAACTCAGATTTACCAGCAATGTAAAACACATGGAGGCAGGTCTGAATATGACAGACTGACATGATCGGAGCAGCAGGTTTCCTTTGGTGGAAGAGGAACATTTCATTTATTAAAAGTTAAGAAATCATCAAAATAACAAGTAAAAGTACAAAAGTATTATAAACAAAATGTTCTTTTGAATTCAGAAGGAGTCATTTTTACAAAAACAAGCTATATATCATTATTTTTAATAGATTTTTATTACTCATTGGTCCTTAAACTCCCTTAAGAAGCATTTAAATGTGGCAAATGGATGAAAATGGAGCGTTAAATCACTTTTGTTGTTTACTTTTATCCACAAAATAGTTTTTCATATCAGTTTTTTTAAGTCAATTCTCTGCAAGTGTTAATGGATCACTGAACTGCCTTTGTTTATTGTGAATGCTTCTAATGTTCTGATTTTATTTTGGGGTTTTTTGTCAAATCCAATCCACTGTGTGTTTATTTTAAATCATTATATGGCTGCACAGCACGCTGAGACTTCACACACATTTCATTAAAGCTCAGTGAAATCAGCAGAGCAACTGAGATCAGTTTGACAGCAGATGTTCTTAGAATTAAGACTTTTCATCTCAGACTTTTGTTGATGGTTTCTTGTTATTTTCTGTTGAGTTTGCTGAGCAGATCTGCTTGTGACAGGAAACCAAAAAGTTCAATTTCAGTTTTTGCACAGCTGAAACTGGGAATTCTGCTTCACCTGAAAAAGACAAAAAAGGACCACAAGCATTTTGTTTAATTTAAGCTGAGAGTCTTGTGAAGGCTCCTTGTTTAATGATCCACTCATGATTGTCAGATACCATGTTTACCTGGAAAGTTAAGTCGCATAAAAGTTAAATACTCGAGTAACTCAGGACTGCAGTGAGTTTCCCTGCAGACACATGAAATACATTTAATTTTGGTCTTTAGAAACTAATGTGGATGCTGTTAATCGTGTGCATGACAGACAGAAAGTGTCCGGCTGTAAAATAAGAAAACGGTTTAAAGTAGCGGCGACTTGGCAGAGTAGTGACCTGATATCATGTAGGAATTGTTGATCCATTACTGACAGAGAACCAAGAGGAGATGGCGGATATCAAAGTTGTGCTATCTCCTCTCAAAAAACAACAAAAAAAAAAACAAAAAAAACAAAAAAACCAACCCTGTGATTCTCCATTGAAAGGGTTTTGCTGGTTAACCATCAACCAGAGAGAGACACTCCACCTCTCCTCTGGTTAGCAGCACGAGGGGAAGGTGGAGAAGGAGCTCCGCTGTCAGTCACTGGTTTCCTCTCTGACACCAGTGGGTCCCCATCACACTCAACTGGGCCAGGGAGCTACCTTGTTACTGGGCGGAGCTAGGCTTTAATAAAAAAAAAAAAAGAAAAAGGAAGGGAGGGGGGTTAGCAGTGGAGGTGTGTGGGGGTGTGAGAGGTGGAAGGAGGAAGGAGGGTTGGGGGGGGGACACATCAGCTTCTTGGACAAGTCTTTCTGCCCCGCTGTCAGGTAGTTGAGAGTTTTGTTTGTCCAAAGCGCTGGCAGACATGGACATGGCAGACTACAGCGAGGCTCTGGACCCAGCCTACACCACGCTGGAGTTCGAGAACATGCAGGTGCTGCCTCTGGGCTCAGGTGAGTTGCATATATGCAACCCCGGCGTTGAACTTTGAGACTTTTACTGATTTAAAACTTTGGTCGGGAGAGCGTGGACGGAGCGAGCTCTGGCCTGAGGTGATAAAAAGGGGTCATTTGTCCATCTTCTCCCGCCTGCAGAGGGATGATCCTGCACAAGTGGTCTTCTTTTTATCACCTCCGGGTGCGATAGTGAAACGTTAAGAGGGTTTTTTATTATTTATGAGATTCTGCTTTTATTAAATTCTCATTCTCGATGCACTGGGGTCATCTGGTCGAAGCAGTTTGAACCCGTTTGGGCTTGCAGGCTGATGTGGTGTCAGATTGATTACGGTGGAGTGATATTCATCCCCTGATGAAGCACTAGTTTGAGTATCGAGATCTCAGAGCTCCTGTTACAAACGTTGTGTTCCCACAGAGTCTAAAATGAGGAAAAAAAAGCTCAGTTTTTTTTTTTTTTGGAGAAGTTTTCCCAGTGACACCAACTTATTTACACAGGCTGTCTCCCATGACGGCCGGCTGTGATCCTGCCTCTAAAATTCCCAAATGAGACTAAAGAAAAAAGGGGGAAGATTGCACAACATTCCCATCACTCACATGTTGCTTCTCTTGCATGTAAAGTCGGCGTGTCGTTTTTAATCTATAGCGTGTGTCATGACAAACCCTGTGATTGATTGACCCAGTCTGGTGACCGTGTGAGTGACTGGAAACTGTCTCCGGTGATTGCCTTTCAGAGGTAATCAAGACCACATCTGTTACGCTCTGTTGACTCTTGTGTGAGTTACTCAGGCAGGTTCTCATGAAGGCCGGGGTTTTTTTTTTTTGATCAGCCGTCAATGGAGCTGATCACTTCACTCGCTCAGGTCGTTCACACCCGCTCAAATCAAAGCAGCTTGACAGTGTCGTCGTTAGAAACACTTGATGAGAGCTGCCTGACTTGTAGCTGAGCTCGTATGAAAACCCTCTCCCTCTGGTTTCCTGTCAAACTGTTGATCTAAAAGTCGGCCTGCAGATCTGATCAGACCTCCTCTCTCTCTCTCTCTCTCTCTCTTTCTCTCTCTCTCTCTCTTCACGTCAGACTCTTCACCGGCTGAGAGCACCAACATGAACGCCACCGGCCACCTGGGGGCGGGCAGCCTGTGTGCCATCTGTGGAGACAGAGCCACTGGCAAACACTACGGGGCGTCCAGCTGTGACGGCTGCAAAGGTTTCTTCCGACGCAGCGTCCGTAAAAACCACATGTACTCGTGCAGGTGAGGAACAGAGCTACAGCTGAGGACTAGGAAGTACTCTATTACAATAAATACTCTTTACTTTTCACTCACAGCTGACGTGTCACCAAGTAAAGCACTTCACATCTGGCCATGAAACACTGCAAAATCGCTTTCCTCAGTAAATAAGCTGTAAATGCTGCAATAAACAGTCTAAATAACTTTATGGTTGCATTTTATAATATTTTTTTATTGTCAATTAATGTAAAGATTATTTTCTTTAATGAAGTTTTCATAAAAAATGGCAGAAAGTAGGAAAAAAATGCCTATTTTTATTTGATATGGCTCATTATAACATCTACAAATGTCACCTTTTGTCCAACCAGCAGTCCTGAATATTAACATATTTGTTAACTTTGAACCAAAGAATCCAAATCTCACATTTGTGACACTGGAAACACCATTTATTTTGCATTTCCAGCCATGAAAACTGTTGCAGATTAAGTTTCTGCTCATGAACCAATCAAGCAGTTGCAGCTCTGACTGCTTCACTCACTCAAGCTTCTTCATCAGAGCACAAATAACCTCATTCAACTCATTTTCCAGGTTCAACAGACAATGCATTGTGGACAAAGACAAGCGAAATCAATGCAGATACTGCAGGCTGAAGAAATGCTTCAGAGCTGGCATGAAGAAAGAAGGTAAGGAGACGTTTTTTTTTATCTTTTTCTAAAGCAAACTGACTGAATCTATAAATTCAATCTATATGTTTTTGAGAGACAAAAAACAGATTCTCTCGAAAATACAATTCCTCGTTTAATCAGCAAATCAGAGGGAAGAGTGTGAGCTGTTTCGTCTCAGTGTGTTGCAACACCCACGAGAGTAGTGCTTTGTTAATGTTCACTCTGTGGCCCGCCGAGGTCTCTAACCAGCTTATGCTGAGCAAACATTTCTGAGCAATAATAGCCATATACTGATAAACATGACAACCCGGGAAGACTTATTTTTCTTTTTAATGACTCTGCGCTCTTTGTGCAGCGAGATAATGGAGAAAAATCACACGTTTTTCATTGTTTTCTGGGTTTTTAGTTCACTTGGCTGCATGAATGTTTTTTCTTCTTCGTGTTTTAACTGAGTGAAGCTGCAGTGATGATACGACTCGTGTGTGTTTTTGTGTGTTTTTGTCTTTCAGCTGTGCAGAATGAAAGAGACAGAATCAGCACCAGGAGATCCAGCTATGAAGACAGCAGTTTACCCTCCATCAACGCACTCATCCAGGCAGACGTGCTGTCGAGACAGGTAACGCCCGCAGAACCACATCAAACCGCCACTTAATCACATGCAACCGGGCGTCAAAATAACCTCACACCTGCGCCGTTTTCCGTCCAGATCACCTCCCCTGCTCCAATACTGAACGGCGACATAAGGACCAAGAAGATCGCCAACATCACGGACGTGTGTGAGTCCATGAAGCAGCAGCTCCTGGTCCTGGTGGAGTGGGCCAAGTACATCCCGGCCTTCTGTGACCTGCCCCTGGACGACCAGGTGAGGCTCATACGCAGACACAGTGTACACAGTCGTATAGACACTCTGGTCACTCATCAACCACGGAGCGAGCAGCAGGAGCACGTGGGCTTGGAGTCGGTGAATGTTCCTCCTAAATAAATACAAACGTAGTAGAAAAGAGTTAAATGTATGTCTGTAGTAGTTAATTATTTGTGTTTAATTTTTGTGGAATGAAAAACTGGAGTTAGATTTTATTATGAGCTGATTAAAATCCTGATAATTTTTTAAAAAATGATCTCCAGAGGTTGTTTTTTTTTAATCATTTAAAGCCTCAAAAACTCACAGTGTGTTTTAATCCTGAGTTAGAATATGATGTCCTGGTTTTAATGTTGTATCCTCCCAAGAAAAAAAAGGTGCAGAATCATTAACAGTGTGATCACCAGGCTTTGGTAACTGATTTGCTGATGTGACATCAGTGAAGGAGCCTGTTTCTTCCACCAGAGTCTTTCTCTCTTCAGTTTTCACAGCGAGATGAAGGGAGAGAAGCATAGAAATACAGACACAGACTGCAGATTTCACTGATTGATCGTCACACAGCTCATGAGTGTGAATGAACTCTCTGTATTTCAGGTGGCGTTGCTGCGAGCTCACGCTGGAGAACATCTCCTGCTCGGTGCTGCAAAGAGGTCCATGCTCTACAAAGACATCCTCTTATTAGGTAAAATCAACTCACAGAAAAAGACCGTTTCCGTCGCCTGACTCTGTTGAGACTGAAGCAGTGGTTTAAATCTTTCCCCCACAATGTGAATCTCCTGCAGGAAATGACTACATCGTTCCCAGGAACTGCCCGGAGTTGGAGGTGGGCAGAGTAGCGGTGAGGATCCTGGATGAGCTGGTGCTTCCCTTCCAGGAGCTTCAGATAGACGACAATGAATACGCCTGCTTGAAAGCCATCGTGTTCTTCGACCCAGGTACAGCTGCTGACCGAACATCTGGATCTGTTCAAAGCAGAAATATCTGATACACTTAAAAAGCTGAAAAGAGTATTGATGAAAAATTACACACACTTCCCTTTATTCACCCATAGATGCTAAAGGTCTGAGCGACCCTGGGAAGATCAAGCGCATGCGGTACCAGGTCCAGGTCAGCCTGGAGGACTACATCAACGACAGGCAGTACGACTCGCGGGGTCGCTTCGGAGAGCTGCTGCTGCTGCTGCCGACGCTGCAGAGCATCACGTGGCAAATGATCGAACAGATCCAGTTTGTCAAACTCTTCGGCATGGCCAAGATCGACAACCTGCTACAGGAAATGCTTCTCGGAGGTGAGTTCTTTCTGACCAACATGACTTCTGAACTGAAAAAGCTTTGGATTACTGCACAGACTTCACTTGTTTCAGTAATATAGACGATAAAGAGGGCTGTGGCATGAAGACTTAATGTATATTTGTGTGTTTTGTTTGTCAGGTTCTGCCAATGAGGCTCCACATGCACCTCACTCTCTGCACCCTCACCTGGTTCAGGAGCACCTCAGCAGCAACGTTATAGTGGCCAGCAACATGCCGACGCCGATCCATAACGGTCAAATCTGTAAGTGCACAACACATCAGCATCAATTATCTGTCTTCACCCTTAAACATGGAGGGTTTTTTATAGTGCTATGAACAATTCAAGACCTGGAAAAGTTTTTAAATCCAGGTTTGATCGGTGTGGTCAGCAGCATTAGTCCAAGTGAGCTGAAATCAGTGCTGTTTTGATTCACAGAGACTGTCAAACTCCCTCGCACAGCTCCATGTGCAGCCCGGTCAGGTAGCCGCAGGGACAAACAGGCTTGGCGGAATAATCCTCTAAATTCTTCATGGAAACTAATCTGGCTTATTTTGTCAAAGAGAACTTCTGTTATTCTTTCTTAACATGTTTAATGCTCTGAGAAATTTCACAAAAGTGCTTATTCTTTATCTGAAAAATTGTGCTAACCCCCAAGACGTGTCGTCCCACAGAGATGGTAAAAAAAAAAAAACCTACACCTGCTTTTTACTCACTCCTGATGTTTTTCTCTTCTACTTTTCAGCCACTCCTGAAACCCCCATCCCGTCTCCACCTACTGCCTCCAGCTCAGAACATTATAAAATGGCTCCGGGGGTCATAGCCACCGTGCCCAAGCAGCCCACCTCCATCCCTCAGCCTGCTATTACAAAGCAAGAGGCCATCTAACGATCCTCTGAGCCCTTATTCCTTCAGTTTTTTACCGTGTTAAACCAGGGTGTTCATATGTGAGTTTGTACGCGATCAGCAGTGAAGCTGTTAACTGTACTGAAACAATAAAGTAGCTAAGTATGCAGAATGTTATTGTAATTATGTCCCTCGCAGATTTTCCCTTCAGGAGTCTGTTCGTTCACACATGCAGCTGCAGTCGAGCGCCGCAGCTCGGCGAAGGCCGGACGAGACCTTTAAGATCCAGTCGTGCTGTTGTTCTGTAAGATCGACACAATGTAGAAACACATTTGTTGTAAATATAGTTTATTATTGGGTAACATTTAGCATGACCTCGGTGTGTGCTGTGAGGCTTGTGTGAGACATGGTGACGCGATCATGTCAGTATTTTATGAATGTTACAACAGGCCTTACTTTGTCATGTATTTAGTGTTGCACAGTATTTTATTTTATGTTCATTAGTGATGAAATGTCGTCAACTTTCAGTAGGAACTCAAGAGAATTTTCATTGCATCAAAGCTGGAAGAAATCCCTCACTTTTAAAAGAAAGAAAATATATCTGTAGTACATTTTATGTTCAGGAAAATGCAAATTCACAGTAGTAAAAAAAAAAAAATTCAACATGTAAAAATTTGACTCCAAGAAATCTCGGTACATACGGTGAAGTCTGCGGCGCCACTTTGTGAAAGTCGCGTTCAGACACACTGAGGAAGTTTCCAAATAAAACTGTTGTATTGGTTTTTAAAAAAATATATATTTTTGTTTAGTACTTTGTTGTGGTTTAACTGATGGAATAAATTGTGCCTTGTAACCTGTACTGCCTTACAAAAACAGGCAATGTTTCGCCTTACAATGTGAAGATGATTTAATAAATCTCAAGGTCTATTTTTAACATCGTACATCTGCAGGACTTTTTTTATTCCGTCTTTGATTATAAAAGAAGAGTTTTCTGTCGATTAAATGGCCATTTTGCAACATGATGAAGAAATCAGACATGTTGGAAAGTTTTCTGCAGGAAAAAAAAAAAAAATGGCTCCAACGTGGCAGTGCGGTATGTTCAATGACCTAATGCAACATGTGGCTTGAGACTGATAAAGTGCCATAAAATCATTAAGGATAACACTGATTTGAGAGGGAGGGAGACGGGTGTGGACGCCTCACAGATATGTTTTCACATTCCTGCTGAAAAAATCCACTCAGGATTCATGAGCACAGAGTCTGAACGAACACCAGCGTGTCGCATTCAGACTCAGCTGTCTGTAAATCGACATGAAAAGTGTTTGACTCATGAAACGAGAGGAAGCTGCAGACATGAAGGTCAACAGAGCAGCTTTCCCTTTTAATAAAAAACAAACAAAAAACTTTATGAATGTGAATGTTTGTGTTAGATTTATTATTTCAAGTGATTCATTTTTTTAAATTTAAAGTAGGCGTCATACTTGAAAGATTTAGAGACGACATGAAGGTCATATGAGGGAGATGCAGGCTGAGCGATATGTGGGAAACTCTGCCATCTAGCTGTTGTGAGTGGAACTGCATGTCTACATCCACTCTGTAGTTAGAAAATGGAAAAAAGACATTTGGGTGAAATCAAAACACTGGAAAATATATTTTAATTAATTAACAAACTACTCGGACATTTAAAAATATATTTTGAGTATAAGGATGAGAAGCACACATTCAGACTGTGCAAGAAATACAATTCTTTGCATTCGGCTTTGCATAAACTGCTGTCTCCTTTTCTGACATTTTTTGAGAAATTGGTCATAAAGTTTATTTTAACAAATGAAATATTTGCATGTCAGTTAGTCATTTGTCAACACTTTGTTTTTAAAGAATATAAATTATACATTTCTAAGTGAAAAATATTTATAAAAGCTAAAGTCCAGCATTGCAAGTCTGAAAGTCTGCTTGAGCAAAAGCACTTTTATCAACAAAACGTACTTTAAGTATGTAAAATAAAAGAATAATGCCCCTGTAACACATATTTTTATTATTTTATTTAACTTTAACAGCCATAACTGATGCATCATGTTGAGAAAGGCGTATTTTTAAAAGTCGGTTCAGTGACCAAAACTGGTGGTTTTTACTTTCTATCACAGCCACTTCTGGATGAGATTATTCTGTACTGAACCTTCACACCTCCGACCACCAGAGGTCCCCATTTATTAACAAATAACAAATATGTCTCTCTTCCCACAGAGCAGCACAATGATGGCGTAAAAACAAGTTAAGGGTTTAAATTAAAATAGAATCTGTGACTAAGCATCTGTTTCAGGTAGTTTGTGATAAAATATGAAAAAAAACCCCATTTTTTTCCTTGTAAATCAGCACAAAGGTAAATGTTTATTTACATAAAAACTAATTTTGTTTCTGTCTGACTTGGCTGCTGTAACACTGCATCCTATTTTTATTACTTAGCAAACCCCTGTCTTCAAACGTCACGATCATGTGATCTCCTTTGACAGGCCTATTGATCAGATATCCTGCGTATTATCTGACATGATCAGGTCAGTTGAATTACCTGCAAAGTTCAAATTTAGGCATTAAGACATTTTATAGCAAAAGATCAAAGACAGAAAACTGCTATGTTATAAGATTATACCCTCTGCAGTCAAGTAACACCTCCTCACATCAGAAACCAGTTGATGCAAACACAGAATTTTTAATTTATCAAGCAGTTTATTTTACTGGCCATCAAACAAACAAATCAAAACAGTTCCAGAGTTTTTTGCACTTTCAACATGTTGCAGGTTTCCAATCGTCTGTTGAACATCACTGCCTCCAGGTGACCAATGTAAGAGGGGCAGGAAGAAAACAATTCAAAACACTTTCAATATTCCAAGGGACAATCACATTAATTTAAACCTTTGGCAGATTATGTTAAATGTTATGTTGAATGTTGAACAATGAACAGTAGAATACAGGGTGAGCAGAGTAACTGTCCCTATAGAACAAAGAATCACTAAAACAGTTTATGGTGCAACAAGCAAACAAATGGACACATGCTTTTCAATACTCCTCTTCGTCTTTCTCCTTCAAGAGATCCTTCCCACTTCATGAAACCACATTACTCCCAATGAAATATATTCACCCTTGAACATAGTAAAGGAGGGAGCTCCATAAAACAGTTAAATAACTATTTACACAGCAAAATTTATGAATCGGGCCTACTCCTCCCCTTCCTCCTCTCCCTCGCCATCAACAGAGTCGTGGCCAACCTCCTCATAATCCTTCTCCAGAGCTGCCATGTCCTCTCTGGCCTCGGAGAACTCTCCCTCCTCCATACCCTC
>JAQMCX010000002.1:24419738-24468184 GCA_029814765.1 Acanthurus leucopareius | reverse complement strand
CATCCTCCTTGCCTGTGATCAGCTGCTCAGGGTGGAACAGCTGGCGGTAGGTCCCAGTTCGCACCTCATCTAAGGAGACAAAAACAGAAATTGCATCAGAGGGAGTTTATAATTATGAGATAATTTTCCTAAATTCTGTTCAGTCAGAGGAAATTACACTCACCAATGACAGTGGGCTCCAGGTCCACAAAAACAGCCCTGGGAACATGCTTTCCAGCTCCAGTCTCACTGAAGAAGGTGTTGAAAGAATCATCTCCTCCTCCAATGGTCTTGTCACTGGGCATCTGTCCATCTGGCTGGATCCCGTGTTCCAGGCAATAAAGCTCCCAGCAGGCATTGCCGATCTGAACACCAGCCTGACCAACGTGCACTGAGATACACTCACGCTGGAAAAGAAAAAAAGAAAAAACACATTCAGAAGCATATAATTATACCTTTGCTCTCCAAACTCTCACAATATAGTGATTTATATTACACATATATGCTCTGTGCCGAACATTGGCTTTTGAATGTGTGACATAACAGGACCAAATCTATCTTGTCCAATGTGTGTTTTTAATATAAGAGTTTTAGAAATACATAGACATTTCCTGTTGTAAAAATACCTCTGTAATGGCAAATTTCACAGAGGTACAAGTCAGTATAGCTAAGGTTTGACATATGAGGGCGCATTTTACAAAATTATTTTAAGAGGAGAGCGCTTTAATTAAGGGCTGGAGACTATACAACACATAAAAAGGACTTATATAGAGCGAATGCAATTATCTTTACAATAGTAAGGCCTATAGAGAAAAGACCGTTAGGTTACACGAGCCCGCGTTTTCTGTCATGGCGGCCAGAGCGCTTAAAACAGGCTGTTGCTAGGTGACCGATGCGGCTAAAGGCAGATTTATGTCCATAGCCTTGACTGAATTTTAAATAAGGCTGTTAATGTGGAGCCAAAATTACACTTAACTTACCTGAGTTCCAGTTAAAACGGCTAATTATAGATGAAGTAACCTAAACAACTTTCCTCTTAAGTTAACTTTTTTTTTTAAACAAAAGCTAACACCGAACATGGACAGTTAAAGGTAAGGTTAACCGTTAATTTTCTTAACTGCTGATGAAGGATTATTTGCCATTATTTCATGACACTGCAGAGCTTTAATTTGCATAAATAAATATATGGTGAAAAAAATAACCGTATTTTTATACTCACCATTTTCACTGAAGCTCTGAAATAAGAATTTGTACTGAAAAGAGAAAGGTTTTGCAAGTTACCGAACTTTATGAAAAACGACTGTTAAAGGGACGTTGGCTGTTGCTCGGCGGGAAAATATTGCCGAACCCGATTGGTTGTGAGGGTCCCCAGGGAGAAATCCTATTGGATAGAGTGAACCCATACGTGCTGTCAGGAAAGATGTTAAGCGCGTTGACGACGAGTTACGTCCTGCATATGGACCAATGAGAGAGCACGATTTCTCTACCCGGAAAAAGGATTTTCCTGACCAGGTCGGTTGTGATTTTTGACACTGTGGTTTTGGCTTGTCGCGTCTGTTTTTTGAATATTTACCCTCGCTTGTCAATGGATACTCACAAAAGCTTTCTACGTGTGCCCTTGCCGGTTTATATTAAACGTATTTTCGGGTTGTTATTCAGACAGTGCTCCTGCTCCAGTTCTGTCGCATCGGCTCTGCTTAAGATCAGGTTGTTATTTGTCAGTCGGTGTCGGCTGAGGCTCTGACTCATTATGAAGCATTTTGAGTCAGTGAGCATGTTAGCGCTGTTATAGGGATTTCTCCCACTCTTCTAAGGTTTTCAGTGGGTTATTTCATTTCCAGTATCTGTTAACCATTTTAGGTAAAGTGCTAACATTAGATGCTTGCTATGTTTATGACAGCTGCCAGAAGCTAACGTGACAGCCCAGTCAGAAACTAATCTATCATTTAAGTGCTGCTTCGTCGCCTTTCTAAAACCTCTTGTGTGTTGCCCCCCGACGCAGCTTCACCTCGTCAGTCCATGGCTGATCAGCATGAGTCCATCGATCTTAGGTCTCCTCCAGTGGACCCATCAGCAGCCGCTGCACACAGCTGGTTTCCTGGACCCCCTCCACCCATGTATTCCTGCACCCTCACTCCAGAGCTGGTGGCAAAGGCACGGGAGGAGCTCCAGGAGAAACCAGAGTGGCGACTTCGGGATGTCCAAGCACTGAGAGACATGATTTTGAAGGTTTTGCTTTGTGCTTTTTTCCCCATATGTGCAATCATATAACATAAACGGTTCAGTTTCTGTTTGTATGTTATTAGTATTTGAAGCAGGACATGACAGTTAAGTAGGAAGAAAATTAAGTAGTTTGGCCCTATAATCCCCAAAACTTTAATATATTGAAAGCTAATACTTAATGTTTTTTCAATCCCAGACTTGTATTGGCTGATTTACAAATGCCAACAGTGCAAGAACAAGACAATTACAGTTGTGTATTGCCTTTTCTTTTGCTGCTTTTAAGTGTATATATGACTGAAATAAACTAAACTAAACAAAGAGTTTACCTGAAAAATTTAAAGAAAATTGTCACTATGAAAATCATTTGAATTACACGCTTACAACAAAGCAATAACCCAAAAATCATAAGATGTGGAGTAAGGAAGCTAGCCCTGGCTTCATAGCCTTTTAGAATAAAGTCTAGTGAAATTATTCATTTTTGTTATTCATGATATATCCCATCAATATATATATATTATGTCACAAGTTAAGCTTTGTTTTCCAAATTTAGCAGAATTGGACTGTTTTCATTTAACAGCTTCTTATCTGTGGAGTAAATAATTGTTTTTACCTGGATTTGCAGGAACAGCCCAATCTCAGGACCAGGCTGGACGACACCTTTCTACTGCGCTTCCTGCGGGCCAGGAAGTTTGACTATGACCGTGCCCTTCAGCTGTTGCTAAATTACCATGCGGGCCGTAAGGCTTGGCCAGAGGTGTTCAAGGACCTGAAGCCATCCACAGTGAAACACGTCCTGGACCTGGGCTTTCTCACTGTCCTGCCACAGCCAGACCCCAACGGGAGATACATCCTCTGTCTGCGGCCGGGTTGGTGTCAGCTTCATTTTAGAATCAGCATTTTTTAATATATTGCTTGTCGCAAAATCACTATTCCATATATTGTTTATATTATTCAGTAGACCTCGAATCAGTGTGTTTTTTAAGTACAGACTGCATGACTAGTTGATGATTTATGGTTGCTCAACTCATGCTCCTTTGCAGGAAAATGGAAACCAAATGATTATCCATTTGTTGACAATGTGAGGGCTCTTTATCTGACTCTGGAGAAGCTGATCCAGCCAGAGGAAACGCAGGTGAACGGTATTGTCATCCTCGCCGACTACACCGGAGTGGGCATGTCACAGGCATCCAATCCAGGCCCGTTCCTCGCCAAAAAGGTTGTGAGCATCCTCCAGGTATGAAATCTGCCATCCAGTGACCTTTTTAGTAATGACACAGTGGTAAAAATAAGTAGCTCTGTAAACTGTGAAAAAACCTCGTGCTTTACCACAGTTGCTCTTGAGCACTTCCTCTTGAGTTTTATCTTGACTGTGTGCGTATTTACTCAAGCACACAAAACAAAGTGAAGTGTTTGATAAGAACCAGCTGTAACTGTTCTACTTCTCTTCTAATTTACAGGATGGGTTTCCAATCAGAATCAAGGCTGTTAACATAATAAACGAGCCCAGGATTTTCAAAGGCATCTTTGCTATAATTAAACCTTTTCTAAAGGAGAAGATGGCAGAAAGGGTAACTATTGTCCTTGAATTGACTCTGACTCTATTATTTTAAACAAAGGGATTTTTTTGGACTGAGTGCTGTCCTTTTATCTTCAGCTCCAAAATAATTGTCTATTTTGATCTTTGAAAATAGAATGCCAGGCCTTTTCTTTATCGCAGGAATAACTCAGACCCTCAGAAACACAACAGCAATTTTCAGAAGGTTTGCTTTGTGTTTGTTTAGACCTGCAGTAATTGATTGTGTTTCATGTGGAAACAAGCTGATATGTTATCACCTTTACATTAATAAGGCAATCTTTCTAGCATATGGCTCTGATTTATGTAATCATCAGATACAGAAGAAACATTAGTATTTAAACTTGAGGGTTTGACCATATGCTGAATGGAAGTCCAGTGTACAGCTCTGTTTAGCTCCATCAACAAGAAGACATGAAGAGATGCTCCACTGTGTTCACCAGCTATCAGTTAACTTTGCTTGGCTGCCAATTAGTGCTGGGCAGGTAATATTCAGTTGGTATTAACTTCTTCTCAACTAAAAACAGGCAGTGTAAACCATAACAGTAATTTGTGGGTCTTTAAAACCAAACATTAAGCTGAAAGAGACTATAAGCTCTGTAGAGTTGAGGCAAACTAAAGAATAGGGTGATAATTCTTTGGGTGCACCGCTACAAGTAATGTGAAATATTGCTTGTAGCTACTTTAAAGAAAAAAAAAAAAGGCAGGTGACATCACTGATGAGGTATCTGTGCCGCCTCCTCATGCAGTACATCCTCCATGGCTCAGACCTGCGCTCTCTGCACCGGAACATCCCCCGCTCCGTTCTGCCGGAGGAGTATGGCGGCACCGCCGGCCAACTGGACATGTGTGCCTGGTCGAGACTGCTGCTGGACTGTGAGGAGGAATTCATCGTGGAGTTCTGCCAGCCGGATCCACTAGAGGGCGTGGTGCTCCCGGACTCCATGCTGTATGAAGGGGAGCAGGCGGGCAGGCAGGATGATGACAGCTTCAGGGGGCTGCGCTCTCAACTGTACTACTGTTACTGATGCACGCTGTGAGTGCAGACTTCACCGAGAGGACATTTTCTGTTTCATCTGAAACGTGTGTAGACTTCTGTAGGGGAAGTTGCCAATATTATATGTGATTTATTTTACTAACTAAGCAGCATTACTATAGATAGATAGATAGTCTTTTCTAGTTTACACGTAGCCCAGCATTTTACCATGGTACCAAGGCAGCTGCAGGCCCACGCAAAGAGGCTTCTGACACGAGCTGATGCATGTTCAGCCATGGTGGCCTCTATGAATTCATTGTTATATATTAAAGTTTTTCCCGTAGCCAAGCACTCGTATATTCAGTGAAGCAGGTTTTGCTTGATTTAACATTTCCTTCCGTCCGTACTGGCAACAAAAAGATGTTTTTCTAACAGGCTTTCAGTGTAACGGATGAGATGAAAAAAAAAATCTGCTGTCCTTGTTTTGTGTTCAGCTGAAGCTAAATTGATGCGTCATCATTACCAGTCACATAAATCATGTGGGAATCTAAAAACACTGTCCGGGGAATTTCATACAAAAAAACACTACATTTTAAACTTTGAGACACATTCTTGTTTTGAACGAGGATTTTCCCCCAAACTCCTCCATTAAAGGCAAAGTAGTAAGAGTCTGCTAACGGCTCACATGAATAAGAGGAATGATTAGAGCGAGGACAAACTGCTTCAGTATACATGTGGGTGCGTCAGAACTGTTTTAAGACACACACAGAAAATATGTGGACATCAGTGCTCTGTCTGCATAGTTACAGCCCCCCACAAATTAAAAAAAGAGACATGTTTTGTGTTTGTAACGGTCTAATACATTGCCTTAATGAGTAGATTTTTTCTGTGTGTTTTAAATCATGTTGGATTTGTGTGTACCAAAGCAATATTCATGTGCATCTTAATCAGGGCTTGTCTTGCTTAAGAGCGAACATGCTTAATCATTAATGTGTGGAAATAGGTGGTGAAAGAGTAACATCGTAGATTTACTGATTGTTTTTATTTTTAGCTGAATATCTTAACTCATACACAGTGTTTCCGTGCCCTTGTTAAGTCGATGCTTTAGTTTTCTGTAGCTTGAATTTTCCGAGAGGATTAATTTTTTTAAGTTCAGATTATCTGCCTTATGTTATTTGAGACCTTTTTTGACCTGTTTGCCTGTGTTTCATCACTCAGTCTTAACACAGGGCCATTTCTGATCACAGCAGTCACATGGGGACCAGAACGTTCAGTTCTGACGGTACGGACGTCTCATTTGCCAAATTTTACATGTACAGAAATGTGCAATAATGTTGGATCTGTTGCAGCTGCAGCCTGAAGCTAACTTGAAATATTTCTGTTGTCATTCTTTTTATATTTTTTCTTTTAAGCATGTCTGCCACTATAAGCTGTATCGTACTGCATTATATTTATCGTTGGTAGTGAGGACAGTCGAGTAAATCCTAAACAGAGAATGTACTATATTTGTGTCTTGTTTGTGCCTGGGATGCTGTTCTTGGCGGAGGGTGGCGGTATGCTGCAGGCTCTGGGGAGGTTCGGGTATTTTCACAACATAGTTGCGACTGACTTGAGCAGAGTTTCCCAAACTGGCCTTATTGGTCCCCAGAAAAACATAAATACAGTGGTGGAAGAAGTTTTCAGATGTTTTACTTCATTGCAACAAGTAATAAGTGTAAAAGTAATCTGTTACAAGTAAAAGTCTGGCATTCAAACATGTGCAGAAGTCTTAAAAGAAAAATACCTTCAGAGTATCGAAAGTAAAAGAACTTGTTGTGCAGGATTGGTCCTTTCAGTTTACTGTTACTGTTACACTCAACTGCCAGTTTATGAGGTTGACCACAAAAACTGAAGTAGTCTGTTACTTTTAACAGTAAATCAGTAACTATAACCTAGATAAAGGATATAACGTCCCAACAAGAACCAACAATTATAACATTCATGAAGATTGGAGTTATTGTTTAACCAGATGTACCTCATAAAGTAACAAATCAGAGTATATTATGTTAGATTATAATAGATGTGTTAATATTTAAGCAGCATTCCAGTGTTCAGCTGGCCGAGGTGCTGCAAAGTTTAATCATTATTTGCAATAAACTGTTAACATAACTGTTTTTCTTTCTGAAATGTAGTGAAGTAGACGTATAGTAAAGTGGCAACGTAGCAGCACAGAAGCAAAGTTTAACTAGCTCATTCATAAGCTCGTTTACAGTACATGAATATATAAAGGACTGCAGAAATATATCATAACTCCTGATCAGTAATTCTCAATATGGGCCTCAGTGATCAAGTGACAATAACAGAGAACAATCAAGTGGTTCAACATACTTTAAGGCTTAAAAAAAGATCACTTTAGAAAATAAGATGATCTACATATTTTAATCAATGAAGAAGAGCTGTGTCTTACAGTCCAGATTAAAATCAGTTTGAAAATGAGAGTCTCCAAATTTGATATTGGACCATTTCCATCTGGAAGATAAACACAAACTCATTAATTTGTTCCATTTCCTTCTTGAGATTTTAAATGTATTTTAACTCCACACAGCCCACACTGTTGGATGCTGTCGCTCATCTGTTCCCATGACATTCATTTAGCAAACAAGACTTTTTGCTAAAACAGGGCCAACATATGAATACATAACAAAAAAAGAAAGACAGATCAATTAAAGGGGCTCTGCAATGATTTCACATTTAAATAACCTTGATTATGTCATAGTGATGTCATCAGGGTTGTCTCAGCTTCAGCTTGAGTCCCACAGTCTTCAACAGAAGGTTTTCATTGCAGATCGGAGGTGTTGAAGGACGTGGACATCTAGGAGACTCGATTATTCTTTTCACATCTCGCCATTATAAACTAACAACAGAAGCATCTGTTTCCCTAAAAATTTATACCCAACAATATTTGAAAAATCCAATAGGCCAACAAAACCTACTGATGTTATGAATCTGAATGAAGTTTGTTGCACAATTAACACTATTTATTACTTCTTTGCAAAGTTGCAACTGTTTATTCTTCATGAAAACAAAGATGGCAGCTTGGAGTTACATGTCTTTGTCTTTGCATAATCTATACAACCCAAACCTTCTCTGTAATAATGCTTATTGCTATTATTCTAGTTTTATTCTACATGTATGGCAGCAATTGGAGACAGTTCATCTAAGAATTAAATATCCATCAACGAAAAAGTTAATAAATTATGAGAAATGTTTTCTAATTCTGGAAATCTCAAAAAAAAACTGACTTAAATGTAATTTTCATTGAGCATGAGAGGCACAAACAAACTGAGGCTATGGAGGGTGTAAAGAAATATCGAGTTGCATTGTGGGAAATGTAGGATTCGGCATTTTTGGAACTTAACCAGAAAACGTGAACATCTTTGCCTCAGGTGCATGATTTGTTTGAAAAGTCTGCCTGCTTTGAGTCATCAGAAGTTATTGAAGTGCAGTGATACATGTTTAAATAAAAAATGTGCTTACATGTTAGTTTAACCTCTTACTCTCCATCACTGATGATGTATGCAGTCAAACAATCATACTAAGAAGAAAAAACAACAGAAGAAGAAACATCTGGGGGTTTCCTGTAAGGAAATCTCACAGATTTTTTTTTTTTTAGTGTGGTGGTTTGATGTGCGACTGAATAAAGCTGCCGTGACTTGAAAGCAGCAGTGAATCTCACCCCTCCAAAGTGAAAAAATAAAACACACACACACAGAGAAAGGAGAAGATGTAGGCCTGTAATGTGTGAGTGTGTGATCTTCAGAGTGCTGCTGGCTCCAGCCCACAGAGGAGTGGGAGCCTCCGCTGCCTCGCTCTGATTGGCTCGCACACGGCTAACTCCATTTTGGAAAAACAGCTGTTTGAAGACACAACCTTTTCTCGTTGTTTTACCGACGGTATCCTGAGAATAACACACCCCGGGGCTCCGAACGACACACACTCCTCCACCTCTCACGGTTGTGTTCCTCCACGCCAGCCCCGCTCCGGTTCCCGTCCAGTTCGGCGTGCCGTGCTTTTGTCCGACTGCCAGGAAACTTAACTGGGATCCATGGTGTTAAATTTCCATTGTAACAAGTGGATAACAGGAGGCGACCCGACCAAGGTTAGTGGCGGTCTTTTCTTTTTGCCGATGTTAGCGACACGTTAGCGGCGGGAAAGCGGTTTCTGGATTGATAGTTTGCGGTGACCGACCGCAGGGGAAGCCGCGGAGTCACGAATCGACGGTTTTGTGCGTGATTTTAATGAGACATTTTCTCCAGCCTTAACGTTGAAACGGCAGACAATACATCTCTACGCAGAGCCGTTAGTGTCCACGCGCGCACACACACACACACACACATAGAGAATCTGACCAACGGCTAAAACCAACGTCTCCGACCGTTAATGTCAGTTAATATTGAGTGACATTACGAATGTTAGCGTCAATGTTATTAACATATTCGCTCGAATGGCGTTCAAGTGTCTCCATTATTCTCTCTGTGTGTGTGTTATTGTGTGTTATCGTGTGTGTGTGTACAGTTTGCAGGACTGGCATGCACGTCTTCCCACACATTAGCTGCTGCATTCAGGGTAGCTAATGACAGCCCGGATAGCTTTTGGAAGCTCTCATCTCCTCCTCTCATCGACTGCGCTGTATTGCTCCGTCAATGCACCCAGCCGAACCCCCCTCCAACCCTCCTCCACCCCTGTAAACACAAATCAACTTAGTCTTCTATTTCATAACTCCATAACATAATGAGACGGTGATGACAGCAGGGTTTTTTTCATGCAAGAGAAGAAGAAACATGCCAGTCCAGGTCTTTTTTTAAGGAGGAGTAGTTTTGTAACATGCCAGGGCTGGATGGAGATGGTGCTTAGAGATAAAGGCTGGTGGGGAGCAGCATGGGACCCCCCCACTATGTGTGTGAGTGTTGCTGGGGAAAGGCCAGCGTTACTGGGCATGGGCACTGGTGAGGATAAATACTGGCCTCTTGCCTGCCTGTGGTGGTTTGCTTCGCTGCCTGGCTGTAACCAAAAACAGTGTTCTCCCTGAGCTCAGTCGGGGGTTAACATGTAATCTAGGCATTAAAATGTACAAACAATTCTGCTTCTACATTTAAGCGATGCAAGTTTTGCAGTATAACAACCTTATTTCAGTCCAGCGTCAGCAAACAGAGCTGGATTTTGACATGTTTTAACAGGGGAGAGCTTAAAGGAAATAGATTGGAACTGGAATATGCAATGGTATTTGGTATTTCATGTCTCAGGGAGGCGGTTTCACACTTAAAATTACACATTTTGGAGAGAAAAGTAGACACCTGTGTGATTATGAGTCTGGGCTAAAAATGTAACATGATAAAAAGGAAGCCAGTGAAACATGTATGGCTGCAAGTAATGATTATATTTAATTTGCTGCAAATTATTTTCATGATTTAGGGCTGGCCTGAATGGTGACACATGATATATAGCTTTATATTCTCTATAAAGTGGGCTAAATGTTCAGTTTTAAGTCAATGGACTCATTCGAGATATTACAGTAGCGCTGGGTGATATGGACAAAATCAGATATTGCAATATTTTTGATCAGATACCTCAGTACTGATATTGCAACCGCACCTAAGGATTTAATATTGGCGCTTTAACAAAATATATACGCAATAAGATTTTTGCTAAGAAATCATCAGTAACGTGGTTGTAATGACAAAGTGGCTAAAGGCAAATATTAGAAAAGCTAGAACAGTTAGTAAGTTTAGACAATTACATCATCTGACTGTAATGCAGCCTCAGAAATCAGGAAATGTGACCATGATAAGATAATATCCAAAATTTTATCTTATCTAAGTCTCATATTTTGATATAGATATGTGTATATATCGTCAAGCCCTATTTTTCTTATCAATTTATTACTCAAAGATCCTTAAAAATCTTTAACACATTTCCCTATTGAGACAATAGTACCTTTTTTGGTGCCTCACATCACTTCAAAACCTCAGGATATTTTGTTTCCTATCTCACAAGATAGAGAATAACCATCGCATTTCCTTTATTTAGAGGCTGCAGCTCAGGAATGCCTGTCACTTTTGCTTAAAAAGTGATTAAAAAATTTCCGAATAGTTGCATATTATTTCAGATGAACATTTCACCTTGAATAGTCAAACAAAAAACGGATGCACCTCATGTGTTGAATGTATTGCAAAGAGCTCCAGCTGAATGTGAATCTCCGTGCGTACTTCAAAAGATTACATCATTCTTGGATAAAAATTTTAAACGAAGGAGCATTTAATCATTTTAATTATTGGTGGCAAAATCTCATGTCACAGGAGATTAAGCCACCTGATGAGCTGAACCTTTTTTTTGTGCGATCTGTACACTCTGATATAGCCTTCTTTGGAATAGCTCTCTGCTGCCTCGTCCCCCCTCTTTGTACCCGCTAACCAAACATGGTCTGTTATCTGTTATCCTTCAAAATGGCCAAGGGTTGGGAGGGTGGAGAGCAGCCAGAACAGAGAGCGCAGTGATGTAAGAAAACCCCAGCTACTAGTAGGACACAGATGCCCTGCTGACCTTGGACAGAACCTTTCCTCCTGTGTTTCAGACATATTTACTGAAACAAAACAAGTCTGCAGAGAGGAAACAACATATCACTCGCTTTAGGATCACATTTTTTGGCTGTTATGAAGGCTCGTTCTGCGGGGCCTTTGTGCGTTACGCTTCCCGCAATCTGTGAAACTTGCTGCTCAGAAAACACCTAGATCATGAGTAATCAAGTCATGCTAGTACAGTTATGATTATCTTCAGTTCTGCATGACCAACACTGTTACAACAACGTACTCCTCCTCTAACTCCTTCAGTAAATAGAAGTCATATCTGCTCTTGCTGAGGGCTGCCAACAATAACAAGATTACCCTGAGAACATTTGGGCCCCTATATCCCCGTGCTAAGAGCCTGAATTAAGTATACACAGCAGGGGCAAAACGGTGACTTGTCAGTTGTTTTTCCATAAGTGGTCATCAGACTTTTTCCCCAGATGCCAGAAATCTGTCTCTGCATTACACTTGTAGCAGCTTAAATGAAATAAAGCCCCTTTGATATGTTGTGATGCACATAGATCATTTAATTCCTAGTTTGGGAATACTGTCCTTCCGCAACAAGGCCATGACATTACCTGCTTCCGATAAAAATAGAAATCTATTCTCAGAATTGGTTCAAGTGTCTTCTAGATTTCTTTGTGATTACACCCACAATCAGTCACCTGCCCAGAGACCTTCACATGTCAAAGACATCGGGGGTCAGAAAGCAGCAGTCTGTAGCCGAGTCCACTGCGGTACAGCTGGGTTTTGGTACTACGTGACCACACTGCTCAGGGTCTATTTTTATATGTGCCCCTCTGTGTAATCATGGGTTTAATGTGTACGTATTTTGTGGAAAGGGATTTGTTGGTCGAACTGCGTTGACCTCCAATCACATTCTTTGCCCTGTGTGCAGAGGACTTAAGCTCCTTTTGTTTTTAGCTCCACATGAGAAAAAATGAGTGCCATCACCCCAGCCTCAAGTGTCCCCTGTATCAGACAGAATAGGCAAAAAAAGAAACATGTCAGACCACCTTTAGAGTCTCGGGTTATAAGAATTAAATAATTGTTTACTCTGTGATTTTAAGTTTCAGTGATTTTCTGGAATTTTTGCTGTGTGTATAAATGAAAGGTACATTTAACTTAATTGGATTTTTTCGTGAGCAATTTTGTCGTCCTTTTATGAGAGGCATCGTTTTATGGGTCTTGTTTAAAAGTTCCATTCATTTTATCTTTTTTTGTGAAGCATTATGCAAAGACTGTGATGATATCAGCACTAAAAACTATGTCAGTGATTCTGATCTTTTGTGTTTGATAATGATTACTGAGACATCCCCACCTGTGATGATTTACAGGTACATTTCATAAAATAATGATACGGGTGCTATTAATAGCCACAGCGGTGAGTAATGGTCGTATGTAATTAAAGCTGCTCTGGCATTGTTGGATGAGATGTGCAGATGTGGCACAAATTGTAAAATTGTACTTTTTTTGGCTCTCTTATAATTACCAGCTCTGACGTGTGGTGAAGCGGGCTGAAGTACTAATATGAAAACACTGATTGTTTACGCCTATTTATGACTAAGTTTGTGCCGGTCTGCTGGTTTAACTACAGTGGGTCAATCATGAATGTGATGCGTAAATTCCTTTTTGAACATTCTTGCTTGAAAAATGATTCAAATAATTAATCCGTTATTAAAATTATCAACAAATTTTCTGTCAATGATTTAATTAAATGCAGCACCATCTCCCTGCATAATATTGTTTTGGCACATTGAACTGTGCTTTTTGTTGTTGTTGTTGTTATTGTTTTTTCAGTTACCGTAGACTACATAAGTGGCTGTGGGCCGTCATGCTGGAGAACAGGTATTTGGATACAGAAACACTTCAGGACAGACTTGTGGACCAGTGAGTGATGAGGCTGCAGGATTGTGTGACAGCAGACAGATCTGTCATCTTGTTACACTCCATTTTCATTCTCTCTAGACTCGGTCAGATAAACTTGGTGGAGTGGGCGGGTACAAAAGTCTGGACCCAGGCAGGGAGCAGAAGGCAGATGCTCCAAATAGTGAAAATAAAAATACACAGCTCCTTGCAGGGTCAACAGGGTTGAATGAAAGGACTGAGGCAGACACAGTGTTTTTAGCTAAATGTCAGGCCAAATATGAGGGTTTTGGACATTTTGACAGTCAGGAGAGAAGACAGTTATTGTCCAGGAATAGTCTGAGAACTTTCTTGGACCTTGTTATTTGCTGTGAAACTGGGTCACCATTGAAATATCCGAAAACCACTCTGAATACAAACTGACCACAGCTTCTGCAACTCCTAACTCAATATGCCCAATGGGAGTGTGTCTGTCATACTTAAAAGACAGATTCACTTAAATGTTTTGTAGACTTTCTTCCATCTGGCACAGAAAATGGTATACAGACTCGGCCAATTCAAATGGCTCAGTCCAAAGCTCTGTTATAGACTGGCAACCAGTGTGGCTACAACTGCCAGCGTGCCTGCCCTCACTCTTTATAGAAAATGGATTGATATTACATTTGTCCATTAGTTTTTACTACAGTTCTAAATCCCAAATCTGTGTCCTGATGTATTCCCTCTTTCTGATGAGTGACATTGTTTGGCGATGTTACTATTTAGAGTGGCAACACATCTGATTTTCAGCATTAAGCCAGTTGATTTAATGTAGTTACACCCTCTTACTTCAGCTGGATTGGACCCACAGCATCAGCATTCATTTCCCAGATAATACTGAGGTGTTAAATAAACTCTGTTTTGAATCTGTTCAGTGAGAGTTTTTTAATCAAGCATTATTATCTAAATGGATTCTCATCTGTGTGAACTGGTTTGGAAGTAAAATACACGTGTACTTAATCAGGAAAAGGTGATTTGATGTGAATCTCTCTTGATGAAAAAATAAAAATGAGTTGAAGTAATTTAGATGGAGTGGTCCATTTCAAATTCCATGTGATATGAATAAAGTGCTGAGGTCATTTAACTTTAAAGCAAAGTGAGAGAAAAATGTTTGAGGATAAGAGGAGCGACACAGCCTTTACTGTTTTTAGTGGAAATCAGAGGCTTGTGATCTGCTTTTTGCTTTAATTTGATCCACTTGGGGAGTTCTCGGGCTCCGTTTGCTTTTAAAATACTTGATTGTTTTTCAGAAAAGATTTTCTTCCAAATCCCAGAGGAGCAGAAGCGATGCGCTCTGTTGACAGGAGGCAGGCTCACAGGAACCAGAGAGCAAATCACTGACTATCATTAAAATTCACTTGACATACATTAAAAGTATATCCTGTTTCCCATTTTGCTGATAGAGAAAATTAAGTGTGGTAATCATAGTAAGACAAATAGATTGTAGTTGCTTCATGACCTGCATTTAAGCTCTACATAATAACTGACTGATGTTTAACAGAAGGCTTTTCTCAGGCTTTTAAAGACTGACATCTCAAATTAAACAGTGCTGATGTGGTGAAGTACAATCACTCAAGTGCTTTGCTAGAGTACATTGCAAAAGTACTTCATTCTCTGCTGCTTTTTACTTCAGCTTCACTACATTCATAATCAAAAAGTAGCATTTTTTTAAACTCTACTGTATTTTTTTTTCCAGTTGTAGTTACTTTTTTCATTTGCGTGCAAAACACAGCATAATTTTGATAAAATGCACTGTCAACCTCTTGAGCTTGTGACCCTTGTTTAAGTGTTGTGTTGGTGCTGTCACATTTAGGTAATAATATACCAAGGATGAGTATCATCTCAGATGGCTTTATTTAAAAAACAGTTTAAAGCCCAAAGAGGTAAAATTGTCTTAATTTAAGAGATGAGAAAAAAATAAGAGAGATTGGAGATAATGCAATGTCCTACATATAAATCTTCATGCCACAACTTTGCTTTTTCTTCCTTTCCACCTCGATAATTATCTCACAACCCAGTCCAGCTTCTCAATGTGGGATTTGATGCGTTTCTTTTTATATATGATAATTAACTGAATATCTTTGGATTTGTAGGTTGACTGTCATAATCACATTTTGCTCATAATACTTGTGTAGTTTACCATAAGTAGGTTTTGAATGAAGGTCTTAAACGTGTAGCAGAGTATTTTTACATTGTTTTATTGGTGCTTTTGCTTGAGTAAAGGATCTGAACACTTCCTCCCCCACCTTTACTGACTGTTGAAATATACAAGCTGAAGTTGTTTGTTCTGCACACCAACATGAACGTTGCGTATTGTGTAGAGGAGAGTGAAACGATTACCTCTGCTCTTTTTTATGTTTGCTCATGAGGAGGGTTATGTATGTGCCTTTTCATCCCCGTCAACTCAGCAAATCGAATCACATGACGCCCACATCCTCCTGAACTTGCAGGAGAAAAGTGCGATGATGCAGCTGAGTGTAATTGCTTGGCAAACCTCACACACACCGTGGCCATCAGTGCAGGTGAAGAGGAGCAAATTATACAATATCTTATATCAGCATAAACAGCAGCTGTGGTTAAAGTGATCAGATTTCTAGCTTTGTAAGTGAGCATGTGGCTGAATGTGGTTTCTGTTGTGTGTATTTCCTATTAAAAAGAGCACTGGGGAGTTGTGAGTGAAATCCCTCTAACAGGTGGTGCAGAGAGACGTAGCCTGCAACCAAATCTTATACTCTTGTCACAGGTTGGCTAAATGAACGGTGTGCTGCGGCATAGCTAAGGAGGAGGATGTATTATGCATCTCAAGTTCTGAAAAAAAGTAGTGAAAACGCTGGAGCCGATGCTAGAGATTTCCTTTTTTAGAAAGCACAATAAACATGCATGCATTCTTTCTCTGCACCTTTCATCCTCCCTCTGTTCCCGTCACGCTCTGTCTGTCTTTTACTTGTCCTCAACTGCCTTCCCTCCAATCCTCATCTTCATCACCTCATCATCTCTCTCTCTTCTTTCTCTTCATGGTTCTCCATACCTCCCTCTCACTGTCTCTTCTCCCATCCCTTCCTCTCCCTCTTGTCCTCGCTTCTTCCTCCTCCTCATCAACCTAAGGGTCTCATTCAGCCTCCAGTGTGTTTGCAGAGAGCCTGGGAAAAGACAGGGTATAAACAACACAGCAAACAAACCACCTGCTTCCTGCTGAGGTCTCGTGTTGTTAAATGTGTGGACAGAAATAGAACGAGGCAACCTTGCAGTAGAATTAGAACAGATAGAATGAACAGTGGAAGGAAAAATCAGACCAACACAGCAGCTATCCACAGCACATCAAGCCCTGCATGCAAATGGTGACGCCTGAGGACCTGTAGGACTTGAGAAACCACTAAAAATTGATTAATCAATTAGCTTATTGACAGAACATTTATTTGCACCAATTTTAGCAAAATGACAAAAAATTGCATTTGATCTGTTTCATTTTTCTCAGCTGTAAATACTGAACTGATGTTCAGTCAGTTTAAAGACGGTCAGACTAAAGACTAAAATCTCCAGCTCACATAACTTTTACTAGATTAAGAAAAGGTAAATGGACTGTATTTATGTACTGCTTTTATAGTCTTTTGACTACCCAAATCGCTTTACAACACAGCCCCCATTCACACACTCATTCATATTAGCTTCTTATACAGTGCCAACCTGCCCATCAAAAACTTATACACACATTCAAACAGCAATGGAAGAGCCATCAGAAGCAGTTTAGGTTTCAGTATCTAACCAAAGGACACCTGGACTGAAGGAATGGGGATTGAACCGATAACCAGCTGACCTCCTGAGCCACAGCAGCCTCCTGTTAAACTGCAGTTACATTATCATTGTCATATCTGTCAGTTGTTTAATTATCTTAAAGAGCAAATCTGGCATTTCTTCTGTTTGCTGAAAAATGACTCGGGTATTATTGAGTATCAAAATAGTTTCAGATTAATATCTCTTTCAGTTGATGAAATATTAAACATATTAAAATGATGACATTTCCAGATAAACTTAATGGATTAACCAACAAAGAACAGACATAAAATATAAACACCCTTCAAAACATTTTTGAATAAGGGCTTTTTTATGTGTCCTTCCAGCTCTCTTAGTTCTATTCCAGATACATAGCCAAGTCATCCAGATGTAAATATTTTCAGCTTGGACGTGGCACCTTAAAAGAAATATACCAAGGCCACATCCTTAACTTAAAAAATCCCCCAGAGCTGCTTTACACAGTCATAAATTAGTCTGGCTCTTTAAATAAACAAGAGAATAACTGTTCATAGATTTCTGTCTCAAAGAACATTAATCTCTGTTCTTTGTTTTAATGTTGAGATATGGGAAATGTTCCATATGCGTGCTCTCTGTGTTATATGCTCAGTCATTGTAAAGTCTCGTCTCTTCCGGCACATTTGTTTTTGTGAAAACTCTGCTTGTGAAGAGTCTCGAGAACGATGAGACTCCAAACAAACAGTTGCGACGCCGTCCGGAAAAGGGAGACGTGAGAATGTTTTGTCGCGGGTTGTAATCACGGTCTCATTTTGGAGTCCAGTCGAAGCACCTGCTCCTGACTCAGCTGTGAATCATGGGTGGTTGATGAGACTCAGTCACACCCATCCTATTCCCACACACACATAAACACACACACAAACACAAAGCAGGGGATTCCCTATAGCTCGAGGCAGGGCATGCTGTTACAGTAAACTCCTTCTCTTACAAAGTGTCATGCTGTCTGGCCACTTGTCTCCGCAGCCTGGAAAAAAATCGATTGATCACAGCTCATTTTTAGTTTTTGGGGCACAGGGATATCAAACAGAGGACGTGCTGTTGTACATCCAACACCTCGGGTAATATAACCTTCGATTGCCTCCAAACATGGATATCTGATCCTGCATGTGATCCTGTTACTTTGCTGTGGTTCTGTATAATGTGGAGGCATGATAGCACTATCATGATACACTGGTTCTTGGCTAAAGAATTGTTATTGATTGACTGAGCTACTGCCATATGAGCTGTGCTAACAAAAAGAGACATGGTCTGACGTAGAAGTTGTGTCTGTCTCTTTAGTGTTGTTCATTATGCCATCCTGCTTTCTGTTTAACAGGTGGGTCAACGAATTTGCAAGATTAATGGCATTAATTTAAATGCATGTCTGTGCAGCGGTGTTCTGGGTTCCTAGTTTGTGCTGTTGGTGTCACTGAGGGTCTTTTGCCACCAAAGTAGCTCTGATGCTTAAACAGTTTTGTTCAGGATTCTTAGAACCTCTGTATTTTCTAGCAAACCTGCCCAGAGCCAGACTAATGTATTTCTTCTGCTTTTAGACTTCAGACCCCATTCAGACCAAATCAGGCAATGCAACTCAAGTCTGTCCCGTTTATTTTAATGTAGATTGTCTGATTACACTGAGGCAGGGCAGACAAACATCTTTGTGTTTTGGGTCGTTCAGACAAAACATCTGAAGACTTCACCTCAGGCTTTGAGACATAATTTTTCTCTCTGCCCTAATATTTTAACAACTAAACAAAAAGTAATCCACAAATTAATGAATAATAAGAATAATACAAACCCACAACCTGACAACAGTTAACATCAGAGAGTGCGTGTCATTTTTTAAAAGGTGAGTAACCCTTTTTGAAGGAAAGCCATTCATATTTTAGATTTTTTCCAGCTCTGATCTCTCCTTTGAGACGAACACTGGAAATTGATTTCTGTGCTTCGACTTGTGAAGTCAGGAGCCAAAACTCTAGCTGCTCCTCTGTATTTCCCCCTGAGATAATCCGTCCAAGGTAGATTGATTTTTGATTTTCGCTGTAGCTTTCTTAAGAAGCAGCCTTTTCCGGACCTTTTGTTTTATTCATTAGTTCACTCGACTTTTCCACAGCAGATGATGCTAATAGCCTTGGTCAGGCTTCTTATCTTCTGTTCTTAGGCTGATTCATAATGCCTTCAGGCGCAGGAGCTCAGTACCCTCATTTAGGATGGCAATTATATGAGCCTGGCAGTGATCGTTCACCGTATCTCCGCTCATTGAAAAAGAGATAGAGAATTGCATTGAGTGTCCAGCGTTATCAGTGATAATTCTGCATATCTGACAGAGAAAATGGAGACTCCTCCTGTGACCTGATGGTAAGCTTAAAACTAAAAAAGTTCCAGTGAGATTGAAAGAAATGGTGAAAACCTCCTTTGAGGGAAGGAGATTTGTGTCACCTTAAATGGCTGACTGCTCAAGAGCAAAAGCTAGTTGGCAATATTCACTTCACCAGGGGAAATCAGGCCTTCACACCCAGCCCCATAAGAAGAGGAAGGATATGGGGCAAATATATACACAAGCTGGGAATGGACGGCTTTTATTTATTTATGAGAGGAAGGCTGGAGAGGAACAACAATGCTAATCCCGATGAGGAAGTGCAGCTCCCTCGTGTTTGAAGTAGGTTCGTTGTCAACCAAGCAGCTGCTGACATCATGTGAATAGACAGTGCCCAGACCACATTTGACTGTGCTGAGAGGCAGCGAGCAGGAGGGCGAATAGCTGAGGCACACTGGTGTTATGGTCCTCTCTCTGAGTAACGCTTAGCACCGGAGGGTGAATGGACGTCGATGAAGCAGTCTGGATCTGCTCGTAGGCAGCTGAAGCAACTCTGATTACTTTGGTAAGAATGTTTTTCAAACTTTTGCTTTATTTTTACAAGCGTTGTTTGGCCACAAGAGCTGTAACAGCTTACTGCTCTGTTTTAGTGTTAGTTGATGAAAACAGTATGTTTTTGAAAAAGCAGGAGACTCTGCAGCATTTTTTTAGAGCTGAAAAGATTAATTTGATTTATTGATTAACTGTTCATTTTTCAAACAGCATCAATAATTTGCCAAACATAATCCAGTTACAGCTGAATTAGATGTGAAGATTCAGTGCTTTGCTCTCTCCCATTTCATTGTATATTGAATATTTTGGGATTTTGAACTGCCTGTTGAACATAACAAGACATTTGAAGACATCATTTGTGACTGTTGAACTTAAGGATGACCACTCAGCAGGAGCTACTGATTATTTTCATCACTGATTAAGCAAATATTTATAATCTTGATTGATCAGTGAATCCTTTTGTCTAGTGGAAGTTAAATGTAGTGAAAAATGGCTGTGCAAAGTTTATGGCAACATCTTAAAATGTCTTGTTTTGTCCAATCAACAGTCCAAAACCCCAAAGTATTCAGTTTACTTTCATACCACAAATCAAAGCATCACGTCTTCACATCTTAGTAGCTGAGACCAGCAAATGTGAAGTGTTTTTTGCTGAATAATTACTAGCTGATGATCTCTGTTCTTTTTCTTTTTTTCATTATATAGACCAGATATTATTTTAAGAAGATTTACAACAGATTGATCGATAGTGAAAATAATTCTTTCACTTTGGGATGTTTGTGGACTCGATCACATCAAACGATAAGGTTGAACTTAAAGCCAGTTTATTGAGCATTCCGGGTTGAGAGGCCGATGGAAAAGTTTGGTTCCCACGAGAGGCAGATGAGAGGCTTTTTGCCTTGTCAGTAAATGCATCAGAATTGGTTGACAGACTTGCAGTGGTGCTAATGGATGTCAAAATCAGCATTGAAGCCAGTCTTTGTGCGGGTTATTGCAGATAATGTCAGTGTATTACATACAAATCAGACTTAAAAGGCTCCACTGGGACAGTAGTGAGCCTGCCTCTCTAATGGGCCCAGTATAAGTGGATGTGCTGACTCATCTTCCTCCAGTGATCTCAAAGGCTTTTGTTCCTAATATCTTCATGCCAAAACCTCTCCCGTTACATGTCAACTTGCCCATTGTGGTCACTGTTCCTGTTTGAACCTGTCATGAGGGGAACCTCTCTCTGCATACAGCATGTATGAACTGTTTATTCTGCCTTGGCTTCTATTCACAGTAAGGTTGCAGTGCTTTTTGTGTACATTAACAATACGGCTCATTTCTAACAGAAAAGAGGGCTGATCATAGTTTGACATATGATGTGTTTCCGAAATAACTTGTGTGGAGAGAATGGCCATGTTGAAACGATCCACACAGACGGTGCAGAGCAGGAAGGGCAAGAGGAAAGAGAGCGAGGCCGAGCCGAGTTCAGCTCTCGAGCTGAGCTGCAGCGATGTCCCTTTGAGGTTTGAGTTGTTATTGTCTCAAGTGAAAATACACACCTGTGACATTTGTCGTGTGTTTCCAGCAGCCGCAGCTGTGTCGAGTTTTCCTGCCTATACACACACACTGGCCTTTCACAATAAGACAGCATTTTAATTTAAGTAGGACGTGCACTTTAAGAGAGCTATAAGTCATAATCGCTGGAATGTGGTCATGAGATACTGAAACGATAATCTAAGAAAGCTGTAAACGATACAAGATTGGCCACATTACGTATAACATGTCAATATCATACTTGCTAATATATCAACATACCATCTATAAAGAGAAATAGATAAAGCATAAAAAAACTTGATTATTAATTAATAATTTTAGACATTTATCAAGCAAAAGTGCCAAACATGCAGACTGTTGCCTCTCAAATGTGAGGATTTATTGATTTTTTGGTTTTGCAATACTGTAAAATCTATAAATTCATTTTTTGATTGTTTGAAAACATCCTTAGGATTAGACGTTTGGTAGGTATTAAGTTATAAAGATAATTTTTCATTGCACCCTACATGTGGTGCTTGATTATTCCTTTTTTTCTTTTTTTTTGTGCTCAACTCGAGCTGCAACTATTTTAGTCACACAGAAGGTCACCAGTGTCTTGAGCATATCATCTGCTTCCACTTTGCATCTCAATTTGCATTATACAAATCACTGCAGGTGAACAACAACAACAACAAAAATGCAGCTTAAGTCAGTCAGCCTGCACGACAGAAACAGGTTCACCATCACGGTGCGCTTCGTTGATATCAGGGGACAAAGTGATTTTTTTTTTTAAAAAGCTGCACCATTAAACTGCTTCTGCCACAGCTGAGACCAGCCAGGGAGGCCGAGGAGTGTGTTAGCACATGCTGAAGAGCAGGAGGCAGAAACACCATCATCACCACCATCATCATCATTCCTCCATGGAAACCTGTTAATGATCTCAAGGCAGGATTTGATCCTCATGCGCAGGCAAGCCGACTAATTAAACAAACAAATGGCAATTAGCCGGGGCTCCCAAAAGCCACATAACTACTGGGCCAGTGAAGTAGAAAAAGGCAAACAACGCAGCACTAGATACAGAGTCATTGCTGGTTGTTTGTTTTTACAGACAAGATACATCTTCCTCAGAATCTTTCAGTCTGTGTGGAAAATGTCTGAATGTTCATTTCTAGATAAAACTTGTGACTTAAAAGAGTCCAGTTTCACAATACAGGAGCTGTAATTTAAAGGAAGTTTGATGTTTGGAGAAATTTGCTTATTCACAGTTTAGCTAAGAGTTATATGAGAGAATGAACGCTGCTCTAATGTCTAAGCAGTAAATATGAAACTGCAGCGGGCAGATGATTAGCTTAGTTAAGCAGAGACGGAAACAGCTAGCGTGGCTCTTTCCAAATGTAACAAAATCTGCCCGACAGCACCTCCAAAGCTCTTTAACAATTAGTAAGTGGTTTGTTTAATCTGTACTAAAACTGAATTTTAAAAACGACAATTCCCCATTTTACAGGGAGACTTTTTCTTGTCTTGGATCATTTTATTGCCTTTGGACAGAGCCGGGCTAGTTGTGTCCCTGAACTTAAACTGACGTAATTAACAGCGTCTTAACCAGCTGAAGTAACTGAAAGCTTAAAGTAATTTGACTACTATTGATTTTTCCTTGCTATAAGAAAAACTGTAGCCGGTAACTTTGTCACAGCTATAGTTAATTAAGTTAATTCTGTCTGTTTCATTAATTCTCTGTCTGCAGACTGTTGCATGTACATTTAATCTTTGCTTGAGAGTAAGTAGAGAAAAGCAGCAAACATTTCAGGCTGTAAGCGAAGGATGCTTGATCATTTTTAAGAGGGTGATCGCTAAATACAATAGCCGTTGTTTTTCTTATTATTTCAAGATTATCTTTTTGTTCATAGACTATTCAATTAATCCATTTTCATCTTAAAACAGTATCAGCAAATGTTACGATACTGTGACGCAACATGAATAAAACTTTAATACATCACTGTTTATAGTCAGAAAACTTGCAATTAGATATTTTCCTCAAATTGTTCAGCACTTAATAGCAGTTAGTCAAAGCCTCAGTTGTTTGAACTTAAGGTTGTGGAAAAGGTAGTACTGTAGGTGTAATTATGAACCTGTGAGACACTGGACTCCCACTGTGATATGACTCACTAATGACTGTACAACCTGGCTATGTAGATGCCAATCTATCAGAGGATCACACCACCATCTGCAGCGGGGAATTCAGAGTGCCTCTTGTGTTTTGTAGGAGCTCTCAGAGAAATGCCAGCAGCCCGGAGCCCACTGACATTTCCTGAGGTACCGCTTTTACCTACAGGGACGTAAAGATTGCCCTTTTCCTGCAAATTTCGCATTCCCAAAAAGTGCCGCCTCCGTCTGCATGGCTCGTGACCTCTCCGGGAATGACCCCGGGTGCTTCCTTTCTGGCATGGAGCGCACATACTGTACATAAGAGAAGGAAAACAATTGTGGGACCTTTTGAATGATCCTAAAAGAATGTGAGTGAAAGAGTTTGGGAACAGGCTGGCCCTGGGTCAGCGTGTCGCAGCCGTGTCTGCCAGCTCATTTCTATTCCTCTCTCATTCTTTCTCTTGTTTCCCTTCGAGACTTCAACCCCCTCCATGTTTCTTAAAGATTCATAGCCGAGCTGCTCAGCTGTTCTGTGGTAGCTGAAGTGCTGCATGCTTTATTAGAGGGTACGTCTGTAGCTGTGATGTAGTTAGTTATGCTGCCCCTGCACAGCAGTGAGGTCTGATCTATCTGTGCTGGTCTGTGGGGGGATTTCAAGGACCAAAGCTGTGGGAGAGAAACAGCTGTGACGACATTTACAGTCCCCATACACTTTCTCTGTGTTTCCTTCTCCGTTCGCCTCAGTGGATGACTTCCTAATACGACTCTCTCATCATTTCTCTTTTCATTTCTGGAGCAGTCTTATTTTTTGTCCTCGTCTCTCTGAGGATTTACCAGCTGTATAGTGTTTTAGGGGTTGGCAGGATCCATGACCTAGTTTAATATGGACTGAGAACAGGCAACAGAAGAGGAGCGAACAGCTAATGGGAGCTCTGCTTTGGTTTTCTGCTCTTTCTGACCCCACCTCTGCTCGTGCTTTGAATTTTTTTCATCTCATACCACTGTCGCTGTCCATATTGATCAGCCCCTCCCCCCCGCCCTCCCTTGAGAGGATGTAACCATAAAAGTGAGATTTTGAGCAGCTTTTTGTTTTTCCTGATATAATTAGGACAAGCAATTAGCACAGATGTCAGAAGTGTCATAATCACTGTGCAAAAATAGGAATAGGAATTATTAACACCTTCATTATTCTTTTCATTAAGCCGCTCTCACAGCTGTTGGCCACTCAAGTGCCTCTGAAGTGCCCCCTTTCTGCCCACTCGCTCGCTCTGCATTGGTCATCCTCGGTTCCCTCTTGAATAACTCGGCACTGTGTATTAGTAATATTGTTTTTTGGTCTCTGGCCAGTATTTCCTGTGTGTCACGTTGATTCTACCAAAGTAAAAATTCACAGGACGCGGTGGTTCTTCCGTCCGTGGGTCAGCAGGTTGATTTCTGTGCTTCTTGCAACACCTCCGCAGCCGTCTCACTTCCCCCTCCTCCCTCCTGCAGGTGTAATGAGAGCGCTGGTCATGGACAGATGATGGACGTGGAGACGTCGTACTCAGACTTCATCAACTGTGATCGCACAGGCCGCAGGAACGCAGTGCCTGACATCACAGGGGAGGGGGAAATAGCGGCCAGTACCAGTGAACTCACCAAAGACTTGGCGGAGATGGACCTGAAGGCTGCAGGTCAGTGAAAGCAGAGGAAACATACATGCATGCATTTGTGCATACAAACATTTAGGACCAGGGGCTGGTTTCATAAGATTATTTTAGACAAGTTTATAGTGTTGAATAGTCATAAATATCCCTTTAAATCAAACTAGATGAGTGGTTTTTTTTGTCACTTTTGTCTGTTGTCAGTATCATGCCTCATAAAGACAAAAGTAATTGTATCATTGTAAATGTTAATGGGGTTTTATAACTTGATTTCCTGAAAAACTATCCGAAACGTTGATGACTCATCCCACACTCCCCAAGTAATTCCAGTTTGCATCCGTTGAAATGCTTTCTTCAGTTTAATCTGAGCATTACTTGAGGCTGAACTTCACTAATAAGAAGAAACTGAGAAACTAAGAAACTGAGTGCTGCCACATTAAAAAAACCAAAGCAGCACATCTCTGCTACAGATCCAAACTGTGTTTTTGGCAGTTTTTGTTTATTCATACTATTAGTGTAATTGATTTCACAAATATATCTTTATAAGTGTTATTCTTAAACACTTTTTATGACTCAGAGCTAAACCACAGTCAGAATCTGTCCTTATGAAGCCGGCTCCCGGACTTGAATGCACCAGAATCAAAGTAAACAGGTGTTATTCCTCAGTGAGAGTTGATTGTTATGCTTTGTGGCCTCAGTGTTAAATGAGTCGTAACGGCAGAGCTGCAATGCCAGCTCGTCCTTCCTTCCTCTGCTCTCAGCAGAGTGTCTGACTGTTGGAAAGAACATGGCTGAAAGTGACGCAAATGTTCAGTCTCACCATTGTGTGTTACGTCGTGGTTTTGCTGACTTCCCCCTCAGTCAAAGACAAGGTTCCCATGTCATGATAACCACTGACTGCTATAAATCCTCAGACTCTGGTCTGGTGGGAAGCTTCACATTTGGAAATAATCTCATATTATGTTTGACACTGTGGCTTCAGGAAGTTGTAGTTCCTTCCTCAGCATTCTTATCATGTTGTTTTTTATTCTGAAAGGAGATTTATTACTTCTGTTAGTACTGCCAAACCACTTATGAGCTTGATAATACGCAATAGTCCAGATTTTTTAAATTTGTTTGCATGTTGTTTCCCATATTTCCCTCCAGAAGGAAACCCTGGGGCCTCCCCGGCCCCTGAGGCGGAGGGCTCCACCAGCCAAGAAGCCCAGGGAGGCGGGGGCCCGTCCTAAACTCAGCAGGAGACCGAAGGAGGGCAGAGCTGAGGAGTTTAAAGTATGATGGAGCAAGTGAAGTGGACAGACATGGAGGAAGGGAAGAGAGAGTGTGTAAGTGGACACAGGGACATCTTCGCTCACTGCCGGCCTGTTTGGAGCTTCAGCGGCCCAAATGCTCGCCTTTTCATTGGATCAGATTGTAACATGGGGAGCAGAGCAGAGTAGAACTGACAACTGAGATGCTGCTCTTTCGCTTCATCCTGTTTGTCATTTATATTCCTGACGAGACAAGAAAGCACAGAAACTTTGAATTTATGTGTGTGTGGAGCTGGGCTGAGCTGAACAGGATTCATTTTTAACACTCCGAACGTCGTTCCGGCCTAATAGGAACTGTGTCATGGAGGGCGTCTTCATAATCATCTGTTTGTCATTTTCTTTCTATGTGTGCGTGTGTGTTCGTGACCCTCTTGTTCAATTTCATCGTAAAGTCTTTTCTTTTTTTTAATAACAAACATAGTCCCCATTATACTGTTGTGTATGGACTTCATATTTATTGCTAAATGTTCGGTGATAATTTTGTGATAGCAATTTTCTTTGTGTAATAAAACACTTATGACCTACTGTAACATTTTATGTTCTTCTTCTGTGTTTCCCAAACATAATTATCTTTTCACAGGAGACAATGCGCAGCTCTCTGTTGTGTTGAACACAGCAGGTGTAGGGGCTGAAGAGGCGGCGAGCCCCAGCCGCCCAGGATTAATGAGTTCACTGCTGAGTTGTTCCAGGGCCATAAATATTGTTGAATGCAGCTTTTGTGTACATTAGCGTGGCCGCAGGAAGCCAGTGCTTACATTTCCACCTTGCATGGCCCCAGCGTTCCCATTTATCTTTTTATATGTACAATAAAGAAACAGAGGATGACAGAGCAGTTTAGCTGTGAAGCTGTAGTTTCTCTCTGTGTCCTCTTTTACTGTAATTACTAGTAAAGCTCAGCACTAAAGTGACTGTATATTATATTGAAGATACATAGAGGTTATTGTAGATTAGCAGTGTAAAGAAAAAGGTTGGCATACAGGAGGGTTTTAATAATAGCTTTTTATTATGCTCAAAAATGTTTTTCATAAGTGTCATAAATGCGTCTGTAAATGGAAGTGCTTGTATAGTAAAACGTGTGAGGAATGAGGAAAAAGACATTCCCTAGTGTCTCATGGGGAGATTAAGGGTTCAGAGTGATGCGTCCCTGCGTTGGTTTCGTCCTCGGATTTCCTCGTCAGGTTTAAAAGGCAGAGCTCTGCATCATCCCGTAGGCCTCATACAGTTTGTGGAGCAGCTCTTTCTTCTCCTTCTCAGGTAGGAAGCTCGACTTTGCAGAGCTGATGTTCTACAAGAACCAGGAAGTGAACAAGGTAAACGTTTAGTGTCCTTTCCAAGAAGTTATCAGGCTTTCTTTTTGTTTTGAAATTTAGAAAATGCACGTCAAAAAGAGTCTCATGTTTGTACAGTAAATATGGAGCCATAACATTAGTCTGCTTAGCCTAGCTTAGCTTAGCTTAGCCAATCTATTCTCAGGATGTAGCTTCACATTAGCCCCACAGATACAAGTGTTTTTAATCTTCTCATCTAACTCTTGACAGGAAAGAAATGTTAAAATGTTGAACTATTCCTTCAGTTATCTTTTGTGAACTCAACGTTCATGCAAACCTGAAGGAACCAGGATGTGAAGCTCGATTCTTTCACACACTGAAAGTAAATTAAAAACTGTAATTATTAAATGCATCTGAGGCTTTGCAGAGTGCGGCGGGAAACTTCTTTGAAGTGAGCTTTTCCTCCCGCTTTAATTATCAACTGAGGAGAGGCATTGTGATGCACGGGGCATCCTAACCCCAATGCTACCATTTCAAACGCCTTCACCCTGTGAAGCGCTGCTGTAATTATTCATGCATTTGATCTCACCAGTCGTTTGAATTCGTCCTCGGTGAACCCCATGTATTTCTGTGCGACGCTGTAGTCAAGGTGCAGGTCTGAGTTCAGGATCAGAGGGTCGTCTGTATTCAGGGAGTAATTCGCCTTGTCCTTCCTGAATCTGCGTGAAAGAAGGGATGAAAGCCAGATGTAAATAAAGTGTGAAAATCTACTTTAATGCAGGTTTTGGTTTGTTTTGTTTTTTTTTTAGATTGTTGCAGCTCACGTGATGATTGGATGTTTGGTGTAGTCGGGATCGCATGCTCCTGTCAGTCGACTCGAAACAGGACACATCTGCCATCAGAACAGCAAAGGCAGCAGTGAGAAACCCAGCTAATGCATCTTTTCTTTCATGTGTGATACTTGACTCTCCACTAGGGGGCAGCACTTCACTGTGTTCCCACTGGTAGCGACTAGAACAACATGTCACACAACTACAAAGGCTGATAAAAACAATCCTACTGCAATGATCAGTATGTTTGAAAGATAACAGGCACATTTTTTGCAGTGATATTGAGGATTCAGCTTCATGAGGAAAATATTGATAAGTCTGAACGGTTTCCTACCTCAAAGTGCATATTCTCATCAAGCAGTTTTCTGTAAAGTTGTTGGTCTTCCAGGGTTCTGTAACCATGTCCGATCCGTTCAGCTTTCAGCACTTCTACAGCCTAAAAGGTCAGACGGAGGTCACGAGGTTGATGCAAAAGGTTAAAAAAAAAAAGACCCGAAATAAATTGTGATGCATGTCAGCAGAATCTGCAGTCTATTTCTAGAAGCTCACTCACAACTGCTGTGAAATTGCTGAACTGTCACTTTGAAAGATGGCTTCCTTAGAGAGTGGCAACTTACGACGGCAGCCAGCATCAAGTAAGACATATTCTACACAGTAAAAAATATATATTTATTGAAAAATAAACAGTAGATGCATCTAAACACATGTTTTGACGCCAGAATTAACTCTGCTTTCATCGTTTCTGGACATTTAATCCTCCTAAACCTCTTTCTTTTCTGTTTAAATCATCAACAACAGCCATTAAACCCTGCCCTTCTTCTGTATTCTGGATCTCTGCTTCTAATAGCAGGTTTGCTCATTTTCTATTGTTAGCGCCTGACTTCATTGTTTTGTTTAGTTGGTGTTAAAAGTTCCACTGAGCTGCAAACCGAGTACAAATGAGTTCTCAGATGACCCGGCCACCCCGTTTAGAAACGTCCCATGTTATTGTTCACCGGCTCACCTCCCTCACCACGCTCGCCGGCCCCACCTCTCCTGCGTGCACTGTCCTGTGGACGCCACAGCGCTCCGCTTCCTGTCAACAGAATCAATCAAGGAACACATCAGCAACGCCAAACATCTGCATTTCACATTTGCAATACTGCGGCATCGACCGAGGCCACATGTACCATTTTAACACACTAGTTTGGTTTAAGAGGCTAAAATAATAAATAACATCCTCTGCTGAATACACACTTTAAAAAAAGAGAGAAACTATCTTTTTTACTGCATGTTTACTACTGACAGAACATCTTACTTGGTTTATCTGTTGCATTCTTAACCTTGAACACATCACTTGTGGCTTGCTTAATCTGCATGTGCATCTAGAGGTCGCGGTTATGAAATAACTCTCAATATTAGTGTGGACTCTGCTCTGTGAGTCATATGTCTTGTTAATAATTGAAGCACTTTTCCATTTTCCTCTATAAATATCGATTCAGCCTGACAGGATTCAAAACCTCTCATCACTGTTGATGGGAAAGTAGCCGGATAAATCTGAACAATCTGGCAAAGGAGAACTATTGACAAATCACTTAAGTGGCTCTGTGGTGTTATTACTGTTTGATTGCTTTCATCAGATAAGAAGCCAGCCAACAACAGATGTGCAACATCTGCAAATATTATGTTTTGTTAAGCATTACAACTCTTGATTATTTCTATTTTATGGTCAGTTTATAAATTACTAACCAGCCAAAAGACTTTTGCATTTTTTTTGTTGTCATAATAGTTGATAAAGTGAGAGTTTGTACTTAATGTGTTGTGTACAAACCTTCATTCTCACACAACTTTTGATGCAATTGAACTCTGGTATGTTTTTTTTTTTTTTAATCATATGAAAGACTGAGAGGCAATAGACTCATCAGCGAAGAATTTTACATTTTTTCATGTTTGCTGCCAGTGTTTAAGCTTCCAGCATTCAATCAACGGCTCTATCAGTCATCCAGCCTGCTTCTGGCATTTCATGGTGCCAGCTGATGGTTTGTGCTGCCATGGTTACAAACCTCAGGGGCTGTTTATCATCCTCCAGCAACTGGGAAGGAGAAGTCAAAATATAAAAAGACCAAAATAGACTTCGAAAATATAGAAATGAGTGATAACAGAATACCAAAGCAAACAACCAACAACAAAGTCAGACGTGTAGAAGGATAAAAAATTCCAGCATTTTTCCAATATTTGTCATATTTAACTGAAATCCTGTATTGTGTGTTAATGCAAGTAATTAATTTCAGGCAAGACTCGCTCCATGTTCGGCCCTGCAGTGTATTAACTGATTAATTCAGCACATTCATCACCGTCTGAAAGGCTGAATTGATTACTTGTGATGGTATTCTCTGAATTAATCAATAGAAGCTGGCTGGAAACCAAATTAGATTTTTTTTCTCAGAAGCCACAGAGCTTAAAAGAAAATTGGTTTGGGAGTATTATGTTTTATTTGTACATTGTGTTGATTTAGACAGATAGAGACATTTAACTCCACATCAGTTGGAGGCTATTTTCTGACAGCTAAAAAAAAAAAGAAAAGACTTTAAAGGTGTAAAGCTGTCTGCCAGGTGAGACAGCATCTCAGATCCGCCCCACAAAGCCAGCTCAGCAGGTTAGCAAGCTAATTACAGCGGGTTCACCTCCATGACGCCAGCCCCTAATTGCTGCTACCATGGTTACGGTGGTAGCAATCATGCTAGCAGCTCTGCAAGGCTGCACAGTGACGCTTAAACCAAATGCTAACATCAGGATGCTAACCACATTCATGATTCTAGCACGTTCACAACGAGTATGCTAACACAGCGATGCAGAGCAGGTATAATCTTCCATGCTCACCATCTTAATTTGGCCTGTTAGCATGCTAGCATTTGCTATTTAGTAGCAAGCGTTGCATGGCGTTGTGTTACTGCTGGAGAAAAGTGCACACACCGACGTTTCTTTTACAAACGATGATTCATCGATGCGGATTTTTAAACATGAACAAGCAAGTAAGGGAGGAGGATATTAACTGAAGTACAGGCTAATACCTGCAGTCTACAGCCAGCAAATCCGGCTAATTAGCACTTTAAAAAAGTACAGCTAAGACTCATGGGTGGGTCACTAGTTTTATAGGTTTTGTTTGTTACTAAGCGAGCTTAAAGCTGGATTAAGTCTTTCTCAAAAGACACAAATGTCTCTAGGAACTTTCATATTCGTCAAGACATTTCACTGAAAAAGTCATTAAGATACAACATTTGTGAACCATTCCACGAACAGTTCGCAGTTTACTCCAAAATCATTAATGCTCATTAGATCTAGTACAAGTTTCAGTAGACAACAGCTGTAGTCTGATGCTGCTGGTGCTGGATCAGGGGATCACCTAAGTATGTGGGAGTAATCCTCTGGGGATCCTGAAAATCCGTGCAAAATTTCATGGCAATCCTTCTAATCGCTGTCGAGATATTTCTATGTGGACCTTTGCCATCCTTCCAGCCGAAGCGGCCTGTGTGGCTAATGGAAAAGCCTTGGAGCCATCTGTCGTCTCTGTAGTTACAAAACAGAGCTTCGAATTCTTTCTAAGGATTCCTCAAAGTTGCTGGTGCGATAAAAAAAACTGCAGCCATATTTGATCGGCGGCCTGTGGGAACACGGTGGACTCTGTTAGCGTGAAATCGTTTTACGACCTCAAAAAAAAAAAAAAAATGACGCAACACGTCATAAATAAATAATTATGCCCACTGTGCTTTATTGCCGAGGTAAGCAGATTGTATTTAAACGCCGTCTGCAGTTTTCTATCAGCAGCCACTTGATAAACTGCGTTAGAAATCGGGCCTTTTTCAGAAATCACATTCAGCTCCTGTCGAAGCAGCGGGACACGACGTCCTCTGGCTGACTCCTGCTGTCACTATGAGCAGTGTTTTTCCTGGTGTTGCCGGGCAGGTTCTGGCCGTGCGTTTCGACTTGCTTACCTCATAGGCGCTCTTGTGTTCTGGATGGCCTTCGCTGTTGAGGATCTCATCGCCTGCCAGATCGATGGCGACCACTCCCTCATGTTGATACTTCTTACACAGCTCCAAGACGTCCATCGACCAGCCTGAAGAAATTAAAATACACTTATGTTATGACACAGTTTGGTCCTGCCGGCTCAAACACACACACACACACACACACACACACACACAGGATGTAAGGATGACATATGATGTGATGTTACAGTCTGAGCATCAAACTACAAGCTTTGCAAACCTCAAGAAACCCTGTGCAGTATCCTGCGTGTAGTGACGCTAAAATCTATTTTTATTTCGAAGCAGAACGTTGTTTTCTCATCTTTAATGACAAAATCAGATTTCCTCTACAAGCTCAGGAAGTATGCATGTAGTTTAAAATGCAGACATGATCTAAACTTGGCTGCTCTCCAGGAAACAGCTGCATTAATGGACCAGAGCAGATCTGCGACTGTCTCCAGACCACAGTCACTGCTGCTGCAGCTCACACAGAAACTGATCATTTTAAATAAGACACAGGGAATGAACGAGCGCTGTTATCGCTGTTAACACTAACACTTCAACTGCTGCAGATGATCCTGTCACAGCACATGTTATTACCCTTCTGTGAAAACCATGTATTGCTCTGAAACATCGACCTTAAAAGCTGCTGGTTTCAGCTTTGTGTGAACATCGTTTTCAGAGAATTTAATGTTTTTTAAGCCACGCTACTACACATGCTTGGCTCCTTGGATGGCTAATTATTATGATAATATCTGTTGTGTCCTAAATTTTCCTTTAACCCAACAAACAGGTTGATATTTTTGACTCATTGTGAAATGCAGTTAAATAAAGCTTCAATCTTTGGAAAAAAATTACTGACTTTGTTGATCCTCTGACTTTTCATTAATCGAATTAGTACAAATTTTAGTTTAAAACCAAATTCAGTCAAAACTATTAATGTTTCAATCAGCCTAAGCTTCACTTTCTATTAATTACTGCTTTATTATCAATCCCACTGCTCTTCTTGGTAAGACCGGCCCTCCTCTGCCTCTGATTGGTTGGTTATTCTAAGCCAATCAGAGGCAGTGGAGGGTGGAGCTTGCAAAGAGGAGCAAGAAGGCTTAATTACCACATAAACATGCTAAACATGCTAATGCTGCAACGCTTAAGATGCTACACTAAGAAGGTAAACATGGTAAACATCAGCAGAGGTTGTATTATCTTTAAGAGCATGTTAGCATGCTGTATTAGCATTTAGCCCCACTTTTGCTAAGCGTAGCTTCACGCCTGCAGACTCTTAGTCTCGTAAGCTGCTTTATTTTTACTCATAAAGAAGGAAAATTAAAATAAAACTCTTTTGAAACATTGAAATGAATTTGAAGATACATAGTTTTCACTGAACAGCAACAACATGTTATGATGGTAATAATGTGTTTTCTAAACATGTCTGAACCCTCCTGAGCGTCTCTTTGTGTCTTTCTGCGGTGCTCCTGCTCATTATCTAATAAAACCAGCTGAGGCAGAGCTTTGACACAGAACAGAGGACAGTACAGTTAGGAACCTTATCTCACAAGGTTGTTTGGGCTGACAGGAGCGTGAAGAGTTCATTACTTGGCATGTGGCGCATGCAGCATAGAATGGACCTGGCTTTGATATTGAAGGCCCTCTCCCCCTCGCTGAGGCCTTCGTTTACCAGGTGCACCACATCGTCCGGGGTCACGTCACCTCTGCAACATGCAATGAGCCCAAATTAACGTCTCCTACGTTTCACCAAAGACTGCAGCTGTTTGGATGATAACACTCACTCGTCCTGGTCCCAGGGTATGGGATCCACTTTAGCATTAGCCATGAAGTGCGGACTGTATCTGACCTCGACGTAAATCACTCCCTCCTTGGCTTTGTCCTCCACAAACTCGTAGGCTATCCTTTTTATTGCCTCTCTGTCGCCGCTGAAACAGAACAGAGAGACACAAAATGAACGGCGTCGCCCTCTGAGGATTTCTTATCTCTGTGGTGCAAATAAAACCATTAACCACCGCTAATCTGTCCTGCACAGTGTGACGCTTTCGAACTGAGGAATGTGAGCTTTTACAGTTTTACAGATATGATCGGCTTGATTCACTTTATTCAAACACCTGCTGCAGAAATTATTGATGATTGACTTCTGTGTGCTTCATTTGATGTATATTTTGATCATAATCAAATGTTATTTAAGATCATTTTCCACATTCATTCAGTTTTATAGGAAAAGAGGAATTTATTCGTACTGAAAATCTTTTAAAATTATGGATTTATTTTTTTTCCATCTTCCTATTTGAAATTTTAAGTAAATAAATAGTGATTTAAATTCTAAATTATGTCAAAAAGACTTTTGCTGAACTGCCTCCGATGTTTGTGAGCTCCATGGGTCAGAAAGTCGTGTTCAGTCAAAACAATCCAGTCTTTGAATCTTGTCTTTATTTAAAAAAAAAAAGAAAAACAAACCCGTAGAGTCTAAATATAAGTTATAAAGAAACCAGCCCAGTAATCAGGACTGACTGTTGGTCAAGTTTAGGCACAAAAACCACTTGTTTGGGATTTTTGAAAGGTTGTTTTGAATATGTGGTTTTGTCAGAAACGTTGTTAGAAATGATCTCATTGCCTTTTTTTAAAAACAGCTGCTTCTGTAAATCAGATTTACGTCCACGTGTGCAGCTGAGATGCTGAAGTATCGGACCTTCACCAACTCCTCCAACCTCCGGGTGAGAAAACTCAGCTTATATCGATTTACATTCAACCCGGACAATTTTACACTTAAATGAACTGTTGAAAATACGTCATATAAATATACTTTTTCTCTTTACTGATAAAATTGTATGAAAAATACAGCTGTTATTGTTTCGTCCTGAGTATGTCGGTCCATCAGTGTCCACATGTTCTTCAGTGCTGATGATCCAAACAAAAACACTTCATGGTTCGTTTTTCCTCTTTCCACCAAATGCATAAAATGAAAAGTAGCTGCAACAAATACGGATCCATCAAGACATTAACATTTCTTTGCATTATGTTGCTAAATGTGAACATTTGCACCTTTTTTGTCTCCTCTGATGATAAATATGAATATTTTGCAGTTTTTATTACGTTGTTTGGACAAAATTAGCAATCTGAAGACGTCACCTTGGGCTTTAAAAGAGGTATTTTTACTATTTGTAACACAATTAAGAATTGTAGAGGTCATAGATTTTAATTTGTACAGCTCCTTTCATACAAAAAATGTCACTCAAAGTGTGTTTCAACAAGAGAGAAGAACATTAAAAGCATTTTTAATAATAAATAATTAAAAGAGAATAATAGGATGCACATCATAAGATTTAAATCAAGTTAAATTAAAAATAAACTCCTAAAAGGGCAAATCTTTATCTTTAGCTGCTGCCTTTCAGCCACATTAAAGGGATTATAGAGCTAAAAATATTTAAAATATTGAGGCGGCTTCACTTATTTAGAAGAAAAACAACATTCAGCCTCTGTCCTCGTCAAGTTTAATCACATTTATACCTAAAATATTGTCGTCTGTTCTGCCCTCATGACTGTGCTGCCTGACATGCTGGTGTTTTGAAAAAGAAAAAGAAAACCTCCACGTCCTTTTTTCTTTCTTTTCTCTCCGTCGTCATGTGACCGACAACAACACGGCTTCCAGCATTTACAGTGAAAAACAAAGCTCATCGTACAGGTCTGAACCTGAAAGCCTGTTGTCCTCTCTGTGCCCCCCCCCACACCCCCCCTCATGTAAACCACACTGACACAACAGTCCTGCATGAGCTGAACTCAGCTGGCAGGTTCCCGTTGCTGCTGAAGCACACAAGGCTTTTTCAAGAGCCCATTCAGCACCGCCGCGGTCCACCACTACAGACCGGCATTGTTGGGGGTTTTCACGGCTGTTGAGTATCTGAAAAAGACCGTGTTTGGTCTTTAACAAACGGCTGGAAGACTAAACATAAGGCGGCGTGACACCGGAAAAGCCTCCATGAGCAGCTTCAAGCCTCCTTTTAGTTTGGTTGCCAAGGTGACACTTGATCCCGGTAATGATGTGGTCCTGTTCTGCATGTCTGGCATTCAAAACCGGCCCACTCCCCCTGATATTCCCTCCGCAGGCTCACATCCATCCCACCATCAATCACAAGCTCTGGCTGCAACAGGCTCTGAATGCGTCATAACTGTGTGACATAAATGATTAACCTGCTTGGCTGCACTTTGAGCCTCCTGGAGTAACATTCCTGCTACGGTAACGAGGTTGACCCTGACTTTTAATCACCACCGTCACCTGGTCGGCAAGAAAACACCTTTGGATTGATTATAAAGCTGAATCATTGCAGGAGACCCTCCAGGACTTACGCAATCACGTGCATGTACTCCGCGAACTTGCCCAGGAACTTTGTGAGGGTTGCGGGCTCTTCGAGACAAATAATCTGTGTCATCTCCTCCACGGTGTCTGCCGGCAGAGGGATGCCGCGCCTCCTGGAAGAAGGAGTGGAAAAGAAGTAAAATAAAAGTGAACAGTTCAAGGACGGTGTTGAAACTTGCGGATTTACTTTGTTTCTTCTTGCACTTCATTTTCCAAAATGTGTAAATCTGTTGTAACTCCTCTAAAGGAAACATAAAACAGAAGGCTGCTGCTTGTGTCATGAATCAAAAAGTTCGAGCTGTTGATTCGATGACTGATTTATTAAAGATAAATAAATTCTAAAAAGCCCCTGAATCTATTCTGAGATTCATTAAGCTTGATGTTCTGATAGTAAACAAGGTCTAATAGTGATATTAAAGAGTTTAAGCTGCTATGATTTATATTTTTTCAACATGTCAGATGATAATGAGAAACAACTGATCATCACCGGCTGCTCCCTTCAGATCTGCAGAACATTTTAGTGTCTCTTAGCTCATTATTTCATTTTTTATGACTCACAACAACATGATCTGCCTCTGATATGACAGACACACAGTTAGCAGCTAGCTGATAAACACTGTTAGCGGCTTAAGAGATGAATTTAAATTGCTCAGGAGTTATTGGATATAGCAACTGTTTTACAGATATAAACAACATAAAAAGATCAGCATAGATTTGCCAAAATATCTCAGTCGCCCCCTAATGGCAGGCTGCAGTATTGTTCATAAGCCCCGCCCCTTTATGTTAGCAAATAAGTCAAACTAACCAATTAAAATATACATATAATAAATTTTCCCCAAACAGTTTCAGTCATTTAAAGTGGTTCGAGTTAATTTTTCTGATAAGTTTGGTTTGAATGAGTTATTTGATACCAATAAATTGGGTGTAACGATGTGATTGACAGCTGACCCTGACATGTGATTGGGTCACATGGTCGGGTGGGCGGGACCTCGTGGCTCCACCCAATAATCACTGCTGCACAGACTGTGGCTCCAAATATACAAAACCAGCACAAGATGGCAGCACTGATGATGATATTTTGGCTTCATGTTTTTGTACAAAAGGAGGCGGAGCCACGTCGGCCATTTTTATCAAAACAGAGCTAAAAACAGCGTGAATGTTGAACTCAAAAGGTCAAAAAAACGACTCAGTGATGAATCCTGATGTGCATTCATAAAGGCAGCTGTTGTTTTTAACACTTGTTGCACTGCCCCCAAGTGGCTGAAATGGTTAATTAATGTGGCTTTTAAAATATCTGATAACAGAAACAACATTTTTTTTAAATAAACTCATAATTTATTTTAATGAAGAAGTGTGAACGCAGGTTTTAAAATGCTGTGATTTGCATTTAATATTATATAATTACATAAAAATGAAACATATGTTAAGTCTTAATGATCCTCTGGCTGATATATCTGTGATAAGCCGATATTAGTTCAGGTTTTGCCTCATTTTATTTGATCAGTTGCCAATATTCAGGATTACAGTCAATCAGCTGGAAAGGTTGTGTTTAAAAACACACACACACACACACACATAAAACTCCATTAACCTTCTCTTATCTGTGTGAACACGAGTATCTGAGCCTCAGTACAAACACATTAAATCTAAAGTTAATATTTAAGGTTTCTTATTAAAAAAAAGGAGAGTAAACGAACTCACTTGGCGACGTCCAGAATAGTTTGCACCCTGATGGCTCCATCGAGGTGAACGTGCAGCTCCACCTGTGCAAGAGGAAACACACAACAAACACATGAAGAACCAGTCAGTCGAAGCTGTTTCAGGACAGAAAGTCACATATCCGACCATGTCTGACATTTTTCTCACTTCGTATCAGCAGAGAAGAGCTGAAATAACAGCAGGAGAGAGTGTTGCTGATGGCAAAGTTCAGTGTTTTGGCTTCGGCCTGCCATGAATGCAGGACGCATGACTGAACAACGCATGGCGGAAAGGCCGGGGGTGCCGGAGAAGGTCGCCTCTCCGTCCAAAACAAGCTCCTCCTTCAAACAGCTGAGGCCTGAACTACACTGATCAGTCAGGGGAGGATTCACGAAAACTTCTCAAACCACACATCAGAGGAAATGATGAGCTAAGATAAAGACTTAATTAAAACTCCTAATATGCAACTCAAGACGCAGATAAGAAGCTGCTTTTGTGTTTCTTTCACGTTTATGTTTCCCAGTTTTATCTTTTTCTTGACTCAGCTTCTTTTTTATTACATTTGATAGCAAACAAAGAAAGATTTTTGGAAATTCGGACTCTTGGTTGAGCAAATCATCAATTCTGGTCATTTTTTTAACTACTGAGAAACAAAAATTATATAAAAATAGACATAATAAGCATAAAATAGATGTTTATTTTGAAATAGGTGGGAGGAGCTACACTGGAAAAAATATGATGTCACACACTTTGATGCACCAATCAGGTTCGACCAAAAAGTGACGTTTAGTTTGAATCAATCAAACCAACATGAAGCAGGTTAACAGAAGTTTTCAGTGTTTTTTTAATAAAAGAACCTAAACATGTCATATAGAAGAAATTCATCACAATAAAAAACACATTTCAGTAGTTTTTACCGACAACTGAATGTAAAAAGACAATAAAACTTTCATGATTTAAGACTCTGCTGGATCCATAAAGTTTAAATGAGGACAGAGGATGTGATTTCATCAGCATCTTTTTAAGAAAGAATTTGGAAAAAAGGAAACAGAGTCTCTGCGGTGAGAAGAAAATGTTCCAGAGTGACACTGAAGAAGCTGAACGCACAAGTTTTACACGCGAAAACAAGATTCATGTTTCTGTTTTGGCCACAAAACTGGTTTAATCTTGGCTTTCTGCTCCTTTTCCTCTTGTAACCGGATAAGGAAAGAAAGACTCGTGTTCGAGGGACTAATTTTTCCAGAGAACCGCCTGAACAGTCAGCAAACAGCCTCAGCTCAGCGCTCATGTTAACGTTCTTTGGTCAAATCAAAGCAGCTGCTTCAGTATCTGAAGGTTTCTGCAGTTTTCATGTCAAACATGAACAAAAATCCTTCACAAATCAGCAAAACTCAAAGTAAAATGTGAATTATGTTGAATAAAATTTATGTTTTTTTGTGGTTGTGTCAACATTTGAAGGCATCCTCTTTAGATCTCTCTGTATTAAAGAGTAATTATCTGATGAGCAATCAGCCAAATGAAGAAAACCTGGAATAACCAGCTGATATACATCAAAACAGAACTTAATGTTCTTGTCACCTTCTTGTAAGAACATGTTTGCGTTGCACAGCTGTGTCTTTGGATCAGATGTTTACAACAAGAAGTCATGCACTCTCAGAAGAGTTTGGGTGTCTCTTTTATTTACATTCTCGCTGTAAGAGCTCGGTGTGACCACAGACAGCGAACAGCTGCTTAACTCATCCACAACATCGGGAAATCCCAACGGCAACGGGTTGTTCAGTATGAACGGCACTTCCTGTTGCACACGGCGGCGAGTTTAGTAAGTCAGCAAGTATTTATGCCAGTTTTCTTTTTTTCATTTATCAGATCTTGGGCATTGAGGAAGCGGCCGGTTTCACAAATTTGAGTTGGTGCTGTTGCACAATCGTACACAATCATAAAGCAATAAAATAAAGGAAGCTCACATTTTAGTGAATGAGAAGCACAAATCTGATCCCATCAGTTTCTGCACAGAATCAAATCATAACTACAAGTATGAATATGAGTTAATTTGAAACTTTCAGTTATTATTTCCTCATTAATTCATTGATAAATAAAGAAAAAAACAGGATATTGAACCAGTAATGAAAGCAGTTGTTAGTTGCAGGTCTGCTAATGATCTCAGGGCCTCATAAGCTCCATTTTTATGTAAAAAGTGTAATAAAACAACATGAATGCAGCCTGGATGGTGAACTGGTGACAGCTGCTGTAACACACACCGACCTGAGTGGTTTCCAGTCTAAACTACAAATTAATATTTAAAGAGATTATCTCTGCAAGCAGCTGGCACACCCAGAGGTTCCTCCTTCCACCACTCCTGATCTCCCACCAACACACACACACACACACACACACACACACACACACACACACACACACACACTCTCAAACTGTATAGCAACAGACCCCATATCTGTGTGTGTCTGTGTGTCTTTCCACCTTTCTGTCATTGAGTCATTTCCTCTCCTCTTATCAGCGCTCAGCTCCTGCACAGAGCAGGTACACGCTCAGTCAGCACAAAGACTCCAAAGGGCAACGCATTTCACGCCTGTGCGCCCGCCGTGCGTGTCGAACCGCAGCGGGCATGAAAGGTTCAGTCCACTGTAAGTTTGCGTTATGCAACCCATTAGTCTCTGTCACCACATGAGGAACTATGACGAGAAAATAAAGTCACAAATAAAATAAAAAAAACAGTCTGGTTGATTAAATTAAAGGTCCCGCGATGCGCATTAAAGCAGAGTTACACTGACTGCAGGCGAGACTGTTCAAAAACAGGATTAAAGTTTGAAAAAACAGCATCTTTTAAAAACGTGACAGCGAAATTTATGTAAAAAAAGCAGAATAAATGTGAAAGAAATGGCTTCATTCATACGCGCGGTGCCGCGTCTTGTTCAAAGCCGGGTGGTCACATGTACTGTCAAACACACACATATACACACACACAGCGATGGAATTACCTAATAATACAATTATTTTTATTATGACACTTGAGTTTCTCCTGCATATTTTTTTATTTTTATTAAAAAAAACACTATTTTTCTTGTGTCGGGGACTCCCGGTACTCTGTGTTTTTGCGCTCACAACGTGCGTAAAACCGGGAGAACGAGCGTCCGCGTAAAAATTCACCCCCTCTCTATTTAAATCATTAATGTTGAGACCTCAGTGGGCCGCGAGCTGCTGACGTACCTTCGGCTTGTTGAACACCACTTGTTTGGAGGAGAGCTCGGCCATCGTGCAGAGCCTGCGGCTGCCGGTGAGTCTGCTGGTGCACAGAGAGCTGAGGACGGGGGAGCCAAAGGCCACCGCAGCTCGTCTGGCTAATATATGCATCAGTGCGGGACACGCCTTCCACCACGCAACGGAGAAAAAGCACCGGGGAAGCGAGGGCTCTCCCAGTGTGCAGCAGACGGCGAGGCTGCACGGACGCGCAGAGCCGCGGGTCTGTGCGGGTTCAGCGTGCATTAACGCATGTGTGTGGGGTGGGGTGGGGGGGATTAACGGGCCCCGTATGGCAGCAGCTTTGCGCCCATGTGATGGGAGCTTTACTGCGAGGCTAATTAATCATGTCAAACTGTTACACAATGAAGCAAACGGCCATTGGCTGTTTATGTTGAGCAGTCTGCAAACAGGCCGCAAGAAACAAGACAACAAAATGATTAAATTAACTGGGAGGAACGACTTATTGATTTGACTTATTGATCGATTTCAAGGAGACATTTACAACAGGATAATCCCTCATTTCCTTAAATGGCTCTGAACACCTTCTGTCCTCTAAAAAAAGCACAAATGATCTCTTTAATAATGCTGTAAACAAAAAAACTTAACTATAAAACTATAAAACCCCTCTATATGTTTAAGGACCTGCAAAAAAATCTGACATCTCAGATGCACAAAAAGGATTGAAACACTGTTTTTTTCCACTTTGATTCTTGTTCTGTTTCAGGTTGATTGAAAACAAACACACTTTACACTGTTAATTCACCTTAACAATACATCAATGCTCCTATATAAGATTATAATCATGACTTTGAACTATTATTTCTGTTTTAACCAAAGCTTCGAAACACGATTGAATAAAAAAGATATTGATGTGATCTAAACTGTATTTGTGTGTCTGGTCTCAAAAAAGTTAAATAGGAGTTTGACCTCATAAAAACAGGAATATTTACTTGTTCACACATGACAGACTTCATCACAATCTTTTAAATATCTTTAAATCTTTTGTCACTCATTAAATGTGCAAAATGCAGAATCACCACTTTAGTCCTTTTCCTCATATTTTCTTTTAATATTTTTAATGAATTGTTGTTACTGTTTTTCCACTTACAGCAGTGAAGTCTGCAGGACTCAAAACAATCAGATAAAAAGCTAAAAGTCACAGAATTTTAGGGTTAAATAGCTGAAAAAATGCTGAAAACAAAGTCTAGATCGCACAGTTTGAGTTATTTGTGAGTCTGCTTTGGCTGCAAATTTAATTTTATTCCTCTGAAACTGAGTCAATCAGCAGTAACATGTAATGTGTGAAATGACTTTCTATTTTTTTTTACTTCTTCTTTACTTCTTTTTCTTTCACCTCTAATGATCTTGTGTTTGCTGACAGAAAAAAAAAATCGTTGGCATTTTTCTGACTTTGACACACATAAAAAACAGCTGCAATGTTTAAAAATTCTTTCGAAATAATTATTAAAAGCAGATTTATTGTGTTAATTACTGGCATGTAAGGCATGTAATTTTCTGTCAACACTTCTGCTGCCAGTCAAAGATGGAAAATGCAATAAATTAACATGATATATATGAATATGAACATCCTGTTTACTGAGGTTATCATCAGTTTCAGACCTGCCGTCTGCTATAGAAACAGATTTGATTAGAAACTGTCTCCAACAGGTTTTATCCTCGACACACACACACACAGGTTTCTCAGCACATCATCATTTCATCACATGCCAGTTAGCAACACCTGGTGGTAGCAGCTCATAACACACCTGAGGTGTTTTATCAGCAGACAACACTGTAATTCAGGTACAAATTAACCTGCGGGATGACGATATATCACTTTCTATCTGGCTGCGTTTCCTCTCATTTTTCTTTTACACAAGCACATAGCCTGCAATTTGGTGTTTAAACATTAAACAAATCGCTTTAATAAAGATAAAGGAGTGTGTGTGTGTTAGCAGGCTGTGGCTTCACGTGGTTGGCATGCTTTCTGAGTCGCTGCAGCACAAGTTGTGAAACCACAAATGCATGAAGTGGAAGTGGAAGTGGCATCCTTGTGACGATACTTCAGATCTTCCAACCCTTAACAAACGTGTTGTATTTCAGTCAGATGTTGTGAAACCAGCTTTTGAGCAAATAACTGAAACACTTAGAGTTTTTTTTTAGCAGTCGTGTTGCTGAAACTTCTGATTTTAACTCAGCAGTCACACACATCTGTCCGACTTTCAGCCTCAGGGGAACTAAAACCGGACTTAATCTCATGTATCTGCCACAGTAAATAAACCATGAGCTGGCAGATTGGACCAGTTTCCAGGCTGAGACTCTTTGTCCAAGACGGGCCAAGAGTCCTTGTTCACTTTGTGTTTTGTTGGCAAGATATAAGACATTTCCAACTCCAGTCTGTCAGAGAAAAGCTATGTAAGCCGTTTTCAGTCTTCATGCTAAGCTTAGCTAACATCTCTCGACCCTAGCTTCAGTATAAAAACAAATCATGTTGCTCCCAATAAGAAATTAAATTTATATCTTTACAAAAAACATTTTTATCTCTTTTAGAGGTATTGAAATTCAAGCAGTAGGCAGCAAATCCTAAGAGTAGCTTCAAACTTCTGCTAATAGCTGTTAGCTAACTCAGTTAGTCGTTGAGCTAGCAGTAGCTCTAAGCTAACTCTGCATAAACTCGGAGCTTGTAGCTCAATAAAAGTGTTGAAACTTGGTAAAAAGTGGCATCAAAATGGGCACCAGAACCAGAATCACGTCACACCGGGACTGATGAAGCCTCTGAGACGGTTGGAGGTCAGTTTGATGAAGAAAAACACAGCAGTGAGGTGATTTACAGTCACTGTATTACATGATGGGCTAAGGCTAATTGTTTAGCATGCTAACTTCAGTAAATATCTCTGCAACACAATGATTAATGTTAAAATTGTTTTGTTTTGTTTTGTTTTGAATAATTGTGGTTAAATTTTGAATTTTTTAAATCCTCCCACATTTGTCTTTTATTGAAACCACAATAGAAATTCTGCTGTTGTGTAAATATCCTCTACAATAAAACTCAATGTCAAGAGTTATTATAGTCTTTTATTTACCAAATTTATTTATCTATCTATCAATTGATAGGCACAACCTCTGTTTCATCTGAACAGCGTTAAAATAGGCCTGTGTGACAGAAGAGGAGCCTGTCTGCTCTCCTGGACTTCATTTCCTGTTTTTATTCACATTCACTTTCACACATGTTGTCACTCAAGGCCACAGATGTGAAAACTCCTCTGATACAAAACAACATTTACACTGTTTAATCATAATTAATAATAATGTAATTGCAGAGGAAAAGCATAGTTTAACTCATGATATTACTGATGGCAGTTTCATTAAGTATCAAGGATTTTAGAAATATATGTCATGAGTACAAAACCAGACTCCAAGACTCTGATTATTTGTATTTTTTAAATTAATTCAATAGATAACTCTGTTGTTCTGTAGTCGCTTTTTTCACAGCGACTGAAACAAAATCTGACTTTATGTATTTTTACAATCTTTATTGACTTAAAAGACATTTGAAACTTGCACTGATAGTGTTTTTCACTCACTTGGCAGCAAAGTGCAAACACAACAGTGATGTTGTGGGATAAATTTATGGATATGATGTATTGATTCATTCGTGCACTGACATGGTTTCCTGGCCTGAGAGGCTCTTTACTGTCCTTCACACCAGGCAGACTCAGCATGTTTGGAAACAAAGATAAGCTGTCGACCTTGTTAATGTTCCCGACTCCCTTAAAGGACTTGATGATGCATAATTTTGTAGATAAGATAATCTTTATGAACCTGAGTTAATGTTATGTCAGTTCAAGTTTTGATACGACTGCTCATGAATAGAAGCTCTACGAGTTTCCTCTCTGACGTCAAACTTTATGTTGAGCTGAGAGTCAAAAGTACAGCCACAATAAAAACCTACTTAAGTACATATATTTGGTGAGATTGAGATAATTTAAATTATTGTCGGGTGAAGGTGGAGTTTGTTAATAAATGATGCTATTAAATTAATGAACATGTTTAGGCTAAAGGTGCATCAAGTGGTTAGAAATTTAATCCACCAGGTTTCATAGACGAGCAAAGCTTTAACGCAGATTTATCCGTCTGATTTTCACTGTTAACAGGATTTCCTCCCATTCAACAACAAAATAACTCACTATTTTGGTTTCCACAAGCCTCAGAGCAGGATATGTCATATGAAAATCAAGGGTAATCACTTCAAAACATCCTATAAGAAAAGCTGTTAAGAGTACCTCAAAGTAAATTTACCCAAATTTATCATTTAATTAACCATTCAAGTCATTTAGTCGTCTTTGCTGTAAAAGTTAATAATTTCTTATGTTAAATTTGCCTTTCAACAGGGTCAGATAACAATCATTACAACTGATGCACAAGAGTAAAGAAAAGTAATCTACTTTTACTTGATTACATTTGTCAAATACCTCTGCATTTAGTCAGCTCTAAAATGTAAAGGTGTGAAGCATCTAATCAAGTAATTTATTCATAACTATTGGTCATTTTTTTATTTTTTTGTAAGTAGCTTTTTTTTTAATCATATGTGATTAATGACTAATTGTACTTTTACTTAAGTATCATTTTATTTACTGCTCTACCCACCGCTGGTTTTAAAGTATAGACTTAATGTGAGTCACATGATCATTATTATTATCGATCATTATGGTGATAATTTCCAATTTTTTTGTTATTCTAATATGTTTGAGACCTAATATTTTGCTTACTTTTGTATCTAAGTAACGAGACCCGTCGTTCCCTGTCAACTATGAATTTACTTTGAAACATAACAAAACAGAAACTGCGGTGAACCTTCCATCAACTCTAAAAACTCTTATTACAGAGTTTTCCTCATTTTATCTGTGAGTATTAAAGTTAAGACCAAAATAATCTGAAAAGTATAACTACATATAGCGTGAAACATTATCCTTCTGTGCACTGTTAATTATATCACGTTTAATTAAATAACTTTAATTTACCAGGTTGGCTAATTTGGTGAAGCTAGCTGTTAAGCTAACTTATCTTCGGTAATTTTAGCTTAGCTGGTTCGTTAGCTAATGTGCGATTGTTTTCCAGGTCTGAATTAAAAATGGAGGGAGGCCGCAGAGGATGTTTGAAATCTTGGTCGTACTTCAGCAGGAATATGCTGACGGTTTCCAGTCTGATCGCTGTTGTTTTGGGTAAGTTTTGAGTGAGTGAGACTTTTAAATTAGCTAGCTTACAAAAGGCTAGCTTGAGTTAGCGCTAGCTACAGCGAGCTAATGCTAATCTAATGTAAACAGGACGGCGTTAACGCTTATTAAGTTTTTCTCTGTACATTTTCTGCCCTTATGTTTTTTTTCTGACTTAAATAAGAAACTCAATCGATGAAAATATTGTTAGCTAACGTTGGTTCATGTTTTAACCTTTTAAAAGAGCATGTATAAAATCCTGTGAAGGCACAAAGCCACTTAAGTGAGCTAAGATTGATTAATAATAACACTGATGCTAATAAATTTTGGGGAAAAAAATTTGAACAGTAATGTAAAGGAATGCTGTTTTATTCATTTAATCGCAATTGTATTAGCAGGAGTTTGTAAAAAGATCATATTACTCTGACATTTCTGTTTCATTGCATCATCTTGTTCTGCTAAAAACACATGAAATCTGACTTATATAATTAAAAGTTATGTTTATATCATCATAGTCCAAAAAAAATACACTTTTAGGACATGATGTGTACAGAAATCAAATTTTAAAAATACACCTTATTAATACTGCAATTAAATTTCAGGGCCACAGCACGAGGTTAAACAACGCCATCTAGTGGACATATTAGATCTTTGCATGGGCTCTACATTAAATGATTCAAAACAAAACAGATTTGATTGACCACTTTGATCCCTGAGACAACAAGTGTAGAAAGATCGTCAAAGATATGTCCCATATTCAGCTGAGACAAAGTTAATAAAGCAAGTAATCAGAGTCTTGCTGTTTTATTTCATATCCCTCTTTGCCTCATACGTGTATTGGGATATAAAAAGATCAATATGCAGTCCCCCATAATTCTGTGCTGTTCCTTTATCATCAATAGACCCGTTTGTTGATCTAAAACCTTTGTATAAATATATTTGATTGGTTAGGAAAGAGAAAAGCAATTATATGCAGTACATGCTCTCATGAAAACGAAAATGAGTAAATAAGGAATTACCGTAATTTTCGGACCACTAAGCGCACCTGAATATAAGCCGCAACCACTAAATTTAAAAAGAAAAAAAGATTTTGTACATATATAGGCCGCACTTGTATATAAGCCACAGATGTTAACATTGTAACATGGGATATTTACACAGAAAAATATAGCACAGAAAGATTTTTTTAACTTTTAATTAAATAAATGCGTTTTTCCGAACAGTGCCTGTAACACGGCTGGTTAAAAAAATAAAAAATACAGTAGCCTACCAGAAAAGTCATTGAT
>JAQMCX010000002.1:24395617-24419638 GCA_029814765.1 Acanthurus leucopareius | reverse complement strand
GGACTTTTGACATGAAATATATCCTTTGGATATGTGAAACACACTGTCTAGCGCAGTGCTTCTCAAATAGTGGGGGGGCGTGGTGAAATGCCCCGGGGGGTGCATGTGACCCTGGGGAACATGCACGGCGAAACTACTGTTTGCTTTTTCATTGCCGTACCAGAATAAAGTGTAATTGCACATCCACTACAGTAGGTGGCAGTGGCGCTTTCACGCTGCTGTGTCTTGGGTGATCGCTGTTTTCAAAAGTCATGAGGGGCTAAAATTTATTCATTCTTGCTTTAAAAGATGAAAAATGATAAATGATGGAAAACAGATGAGCTCCAAAGACACGTCTAATCGATCGTGTTTTGAATTAGTTGCGAAGCATGAAACAAAGAAAGCAAGAGTTTTCTGCGTACTTGTAACAATTTTGTAGACAAATAATATTATTTGTAGTCATGGTGGAGGGTGCAAAATGTTTTCTTCTTCCTGGGAGGGCTTAACAGAAAACAATTGAGAAGCACTGGTCTAGCGTGTCAGGTTGGTAATATGATGTTATGATTAACAGAAAATATTCTACAGTTTCACAGCAAAAGAAACAATTTCTCAAGAAAATTCTCAAACTACTGGAGTATTATCCACTTTTCTTCTGTTGATCAAAATGCTCTTATGTTACAAATTCTCTTTTTTTCTGCCAAAAGTGATACACTCAGTGTTTAAAATGTGGTTATTAATTGACCATGATAACAATAAAAACCTACGTATTTAGACTAAACATGTAGAAGTGGATTTTTGCAGGAGTGAGACTGTAGTGGACAGCCTGGTGGGCAACAGGTTGATGGACATCAGGCTCAGTTTCTGCAACATTTGTCGTATTATTCTCCACAGAGACCAGCTTTTAAAATTATTATGTGTAATATTTTCACATCAAACGTCTAAAAACTCAACATTTTTGTCACAGTTTCTGCTTAAATTATCTCAGAGGTTCCCAACAATGTTCAAAACTCACTCACTCATCTCTCATTTTATTCAAGATGATGTTGCGTTTCATTTTGTCATCCGTTGCTAACTTCCAATCAGAGTGTGAAGAAATTACTTTAAATTACTCTCATATCTTTTTGCGTGGTTATGTACAAACTTTGAAAGCTATAAAATAATATCCAGGTTAAAAAATTAAATTAAATTTCACCCCACAGGTCGGTCCTGCCCGTCCCTCCTGCTCTGCCTGTCTGCAGCCCTCAGTGTCAACCGAGTGTCTGGTCCCTCAGATGCATTAAGACCTAATCCTCTGATCTGACATTTGACAATCTTAAAAGATTAAAGAGCTGCCGTGTGGCCCCGGCGAGGCGGCAACGGGGCCGTATCTGTAGGCTGGAGGTCTGTGCAGAGTGTCAGGCTGCATCTGGCATTTCATTTCAGTCAGACACCAAAAGGTTGTTGGACTTAGAGTTCAACAGTGGAACCTGTTCCTCCAGGCTGCAGAGAGTCGCACTTATCACACAGAGGCTTACTGAAGCCTGGACACACACACACACACACACGCATGCATGCAAACACACACAAACACACTCGAGGATAGACACAAATGAAAAAAAAAATAGAGGGACACACAGGGACGAATGCACACATGCAAAGATTAAAATACACACTTGTGCAACTGTGTACACCGCTGGCATGTGGCACACACACACACTTACACACACACAGGCACGCACACACACTGGAGGGTAAGATAAAGTGTAACCTGTCAGTGCCTTGCTCAGGGGCAGGGCTGAACTTTAACGTTTATTAATTCTGAGTCGTTTTTTTACTTCTGCTGCTCTGCACTTTAACTCAGGTGCTTCAGTCCACACAGGAGCACAGGTTTCTGTGTGTGTGTGTGTGTGTGTGTGTATGTGTGTGTGTGTGTGTGTGTGTGTCTGTGTATGTTAGTTTTTCAGCTGAGAAAGACAAAAAAACAAAACAAAACAAAACAAAAAACACTTGCGTACCTCATCACCTGTATACTTTCTATGTTGTCTAAAGCCAGAAAGATGCTTTATTGATTACTTTATTGTTCGATCAAATTTCTACTAGATTAGCTTTTTTTCACTGTTCATTTTGAGTTTAAGTTGTGATAAACAGTCAGTGATTTTGCTTTCAGACAATCAGAAAAAGGTCGAAACCTTTTGCCCACATTCAAATTCAAATTTCTGCTGTTATCCAACGGTAAACAACCTAAGAATGAATGAGAGAGAAATGTTCAGTATATTCATTTTTAGTTAATATCTGTAAGTTTTGAGGATTTTTTTCTAAGTTTAAGTTGCATTAGTTATTGTTTATGTTCTGTTACATAAAATTCATAATTGGGTTCAACTTTATTACCCTGTTTACCTGTCAGATGTTCTTTAAGCATTACACAACTCTTCCAGGCTTTTGTTGCTCCTGTCCTTATTTGTTTGTATAAGCATGGATTTACAGGAATCAATAAAGTTAATTACGCTGATCAGTCTTTGTGTGTGTTTTTTAATTAAGTATAGGTCAAAAAGTATCATGAAATCATCACTGGCTTCTTTGTACTACTGTTTTTCAGGAATCAGAGTTGTAATAAGCATAAAACATTTAAAACACCTCCGGCTAAATTAATCCAACATTCATCTTATTTTTGTCCGGACAGTAGCTGTCAGAAAAACTCATCATGTTAAATGTTTAAGGTTTTTATTTCTTTAAGACAAAAAACTGACATTTACTCTCTGAAACTGTTTCATGCAAACATAATGAGTTAAAATGTGAATTAATGCTATAAATTCTACATTATCAAATCTTTTCTCAGTTAAACTTTATATTCAGGAACAATAAATATCCTCCAAGCAGCATCTGCAGCTTAAGTGCACACTCATACACACTTTACACACACATCACGCATGTTCTACACACGAGACACACACACACACACATGCAGGTAGCATCTGGTGTCATCTGGGAAGGCAGGAAGCATGTGATCAAAGTTGCATTTGGCCAATCAGGTTTCCCTTTGATGTGAGCTCCTTCAGGCTACAGCCGAGTCCTCTGAGGGTCCTTCAGCCAGATCCTCCAGAGAGATGTGATGTTGATGCTCCTGCTCACAGGAAGCTGCCTTGTGACAGCGAGGACGCAGGAAGTCGTCTCCACCTGCTGCCGTCGATGATGAAGTTATGAAAATCGATCACTGGATGTTTAGCTAAGAATGAATGTGAGGTGAACTTAAAGCTCTGACCTTCACAGTTAGCAGATGGCGACCTAACTAAACACCTGTCACAGGTTTCTGGGGCGACATGTGAAGCTCAGACTGTGTGATAACAGCAACACTGCAGGTGGAGAGTCAGTCACACTGGGAGCAATGAGTTTGATGAGATCTTGATCCTGCTGTGTGCATTATTGCAGCATTAGGCATCTTAAATCGTGCAATGAAGGTCTTCTAATTCGAAACATTTTAGTGCACAAACAAAAAAATATGCCTGCAAAAATGACATTAATTTGCGACAACCAAAGAATGTTTGTTAGCATTTGTTTTGGACCAAATAAGCCCGAAGTATACGTAGACGAAATCCAGAGAGCTACTTGATCGACTTATATAATCTCAGTTCTTTAACCATGTTGCGGTGTTTGTAGTATTAAAAAAATGTTTAAAAAACACACTTTCATCACGCCAATTTAGGTGGCTAATATTATTGCTTGGATGATGATGATGGTGAATGAAATATACCGTAATTTTCGGACTATTGAGCGCACCTGAATTTAAAATGCACCACAGAGCGTCACAGGAAATCATTCCTGCCTGTGGCCATCGGACTGCACAACTCCTCACTCTGTATTGATATATTTATACTTCCTACTTCTTTAAGACTTCTGAATGGGAGCATCTGTAACAAAAGGCAATTTCCCCTCGGGGATCAATAAAGTATTTCTGATTCTGATTCTGATTACTTACTTCCTGCCCTTTATACCAGTGGGCATGTAGGGCAGCAACAAAGGATTTCCACTCCGGTCTTTTTTGGGCCAGTGTCTTTATAGAGCCCCAGGTGTTCTTGGGTCGGCCTCTTTTACGTTTGCCATCTGGTGTCCAGTGAAGGGCAGTTTGCGTGGTGTGCTCTTGCTCTCTACGTATACATGTCCAATCCATTTCCATCACCTTCTCATTAAGATGGTAGCCATGTTGTCATATTTGCACCAGCTGAGTAGAAGTTGGTTGGAGATGGTGTTGGGCCAGATTATTTTCTTTATTTTACGTAGGCTTTTGGTGTAGAAGGTCGGCAGCTTTTGGAGATCGTTTTCAGTTGTTCGCCAGATGGTGTTGGTGCTGTACTGGGCAGACCTCCAGACGTTGTTTATTCCCTGTAAGGTGTTTCGGGCCTTACTGAGTCGGTTTGTGATGTCGTTTCCTGCTCCTCCATCATGGCTGACAATGCTGTCTAGGTAGGTGAAATGGTTGGTCTGGGGTAGGTTTGTGTCTTCTATTTGTATTTGTGGGGGGTTTGGGATGTTCAGCATCATCAGCTCTGTCTTCTTCTGGCCGATCTTAAGACCTACTTGCTGTGCAAAGTTGTTAAGACGACTGGTTTTCTCTCGCATATGCTGATGCGTATGTGAGACCAAAACCACGTCATTGGCGAAGTCCAGATCTTTCAGTCGAGAGCACAGAGTCCATCTGATGCCCCTCGGTTGGTCTTCAGTAGTTCTCCTCATCACTCAGTCCATGACCATGTTAAACAGCACTGCAGACATCACGCAGCCTTGCCTCACTCCCGTCTTGACTGCAAAATTGATGTGGCTGTCTCCGAAGACCTTTCTTCAGTCAAGATTTATTAAAAAAAATCAAAGTTTTGGATCAGGAAAACCTCGGAGGGAGTTAACTTTACCGCTCTGTCACGACATTATCACACACTTGCCCACCTTTCTGCACTGTTCCCCCCCCCTCAATCTAGAAAAAGCTGTAGATTTTTAACAGACATTTACATGATACAGTTTGTTCTCATCTGAAGAAAACAAATCAGGAATATTTGTCTTTCTCAACAAAGCCACTAAACTCACTGCCAAGGTGCATCGTGGGAGTCTTTCACATGGGGATGCAGAGCATTTATTAAAAACATCTCCAAAACATTCATGCATGCTCAGTTTTCTTACTTTTTTATGGGAAAGAGACCTTGTGGGAACTCGATCTGTCTGTGAACTAAAACAGCTCTCTGTAAGTGATGACAGATGATCGGTAAAGATGGAAAATTTCACAACCAGTGTGTCTGGTGTTCAAATGTTCGTTGTTTGGTTGTTTATTTATTTTACCATTTTAAACTCTGTTATGACAACTGTGCCATGGTGGGGTTTTTTTCATGTATAACATCTGTTAATTATTTAAAGTCTTTTTACGGTGATAATGAATTTTTTTAACAAACATTTGCACATTTCACAATAATAGCAATGTTTTTTTTAAATTATTTTTTAAAGTGGGTTCAATAATAAATGTATAACATCATATTCTGAAACATTCAAGTTTTTCTTTCTTCAATTTTTTTGTTTAACACCAAAAAGGGATTACCTGACTGGAAAATATCTTCTGCACCAAGATGCTTTGAATAGATGAGTCATGTGTTATCATGAATGACCACTTGGTGGCAGTATAGTTCTGTTATCTAACACACTAGCTCACATAACCTCTAACCCAAAGTACACTTATTCTCACTCATTCATTGTACTAAAATCCTTCATTTGTTACTTTGACTGTATTATAAAATGATGCAGCAGGTCGATCAGCAGCTTCACATCTCACACCCATCAATATTTTAATTTTAATTCCAAACTTGGTAAAAATATACTATTTTTTTGCAGTTTTTTTAGTCTGAAGAACCTTTTTAAAGTCCTTATGATAACTTATGATAAAAATTGATGATTATATAGTTTAATATAAGTGCAGTTAGATTCTTTTTAACACCTTGGTTTTATTTTTGAATCTTTTTTTTCCTTCACATCTTTGGATCAAAGAAAGAGGTGAAATGTCAGAGTGATTAAGATTCAGAAAAGTAACCCCGACCCTAATGATTGCTAAAAAAAAAAAAATCAAACAGCTTCTGTTTCACCTTCAGTAACACAGCTCAGGATGTCAGTGAAATTATTCCCAGACTGTGAAAAAGCTCCGATACTTGTTTGTGGACCGTTTCCAGATCACCACTGGGAACGCAGCAGCACATCCTGGCCTCTTCTAAACATTGGCAGCCTTTAACTTCATGCCATCACTGAACCATTTTACCTATAATTCACTTACAGAGCTCTTCGGCTTTTTCCAGGACTCTCAGATTTCAGAGTCGGTCCTTTACAGCTCTGATAAAATGGCACCAGTGTTGTCTCTGGAAATGGATTGTAATTATTCATAATGTAAGCAGGCCTATATGAAGAATTAGCTCTGTGATCTTTTCCCTGATTCCCAGAGAGCAGATTAAACCAATAAATCATGCAAACATAAACTAATTTATTTATAAAAACAGTCCAAACGTTCCTCTAACATTCCCCCAGCAGTGTGTCATATGCTTTTACTCTCAGAAGAATCCCATCTTTTTTTTTTTTTCGTCCACAGCTCAAATCTGCACTTAGTGTAAATGTGTGTGTGTAATAACTTTGTATCCGTAAAGAAAATATTACTGATTGGAGTTCCTGCGTTCAAGAAGTCGCCAGCTGTCTGCAGAAGTCTGAAGTTAGGCTACAATCTCGGCTAAAAATAATGACACTGTGCTCCATGCTTGGAAGTGGTCGCCTTCATGAATCGAATCCTTGTTGCTTATTTATTTGTTCTTGTTTATTTTTAGTAAGTGAAGCTAGAATTGGGATGTGTTGTTGGTTTTTAGGTGTGTCAACGAATGCAAAAGGGCTATTTCTACTCTGTGTTCCAGCAAGCAGTTTTCCGCAAACACCTCGTGAACCCGGCCTTTGACAAACACAGTTTACATAACCGAGGGGATGATGAGATAGCATTATGCAAGTCATGGCTTTTGTGGAGCCCAAAATTACAGCCAGAGTGTCAGAGGAATTGATGATGAAGGAGGAAAAACAGAACAAAGAGCAGATGCATGACTCTGTGAGGTTGCACACAGCTGTGTTTGTTAGCTAAATGCTAACATCAGCATGCAGACGTGCTAACGTGTTGATGCCAAGCAGATTCCATGTTGACCATGTTTATAGTGATGCATCCACGTGCTCTTCTGATTCATACAAATCAAAATAAACAAGTTAAATACACAAAAAAGTAACTAGTTATGTAAGTTGAAAAACTGGTCTAACAGGAGTTTTTTATCCCCATTCATAAGGTTTCTAAAGTGAGTATTTTAAATAAAAGTGCAAATATTTTGCAGAGAAATAAACACACTATCAAAAAATAACCCTAATAAATAACTTAACAATAAATAGACTGTGGACTCTGGATCATTGATAACAGTCCAAGTTACCTCATATCATTGATCTCTACCCTTATAAGATCAATTTGGTCCCAGCCACAGACAGTGTGTAAACCAGTGGAGGGAGCCAATGAGATGTCAGTACCAATTTGAAGCCTCGTGTTTGGCTTAATGAGCATTTTCTTCTTGGTTTTTTGAAGTAAGAGCTGGTATTTGGATGAGTGGGTTGAGTTAGAGAGGATAGACATGTTTTCAGTGAATTTTTGGTGCTAGCAAACAGCTAGCAGCTGTCACTCAAAGCAGCCACAAACTCAATTATGCTAAACTTTAAGTCTTAATAAAATTTAAAGTAGTCAGTTGTAAAAATTTACTGCCTGGTTAACTTTTAATTAACAGGGAAATTAGCTTGTTTTCTAGCTGCTTGATGGTTGTAGCAGGTTGTTTAACATCTGTATTTCTGCTTTAAAGTCAGCCATTTTTAAACGTGGCTCTTTGGGCGTTGTCTTGCTTTTGGAGTTTGTCTCAAGTGGCCGTTTAAGGAAGTGCAGTTTTTTTGCACTTTTTTGTCGGCTTCCCAACAAAGTTCATCATCTTGGGCTAGCACCTAGCATGCTAACTTTTACAAACATGAGCACAGCTAAGGCTAATGCTAGTTTTACTAGTTTTTACAGATTTTTGGTCATAAAAAATTAAACTTTAACTGAAGGTGGTGCTGATAAAAAGTTGATGGATCACCAAAGTTACATTCATCCTTATGGGGGCTCGGCGCTACAGTTAAAGACAAAGTAAGAGGATCATCAAGGCCTTTATGATTCATCATCTAGGAACCATGAATCAGCAGAACTCCATGTATAAGCTGCATCTCACTGAAAAAAATAAAAACATAACCTGTGGGTGGCGCTGTCTGCAAACTCAGAGCCACTTGTTTGCAGTTGTTTCTGACTTTGCTGATAAAATGTGTCAGCGCTGCCGTCATGGTGAGTAGGTGTGAATGAGTGTTTGGACAATCTGTGGACACGGCGGCGACCTCAACCCCGTGTACGTCACCAGGTGACCTTTGGTCAGGACGACGTCCGCACCGTCAGGCCTCGGTGTTCCTGTGGCAACACGGTGGGATTTTCACACGTCGAGCAGGAATGCCTGGAATTTTAGGTGTTACATTAGGGAAAACATTTTGGCTGCGGCTGGAGTTATCCATGTTGAAGGAGTGTGAACGTGTGTGTGAATGTGTGTGTGTGTGTGTGTGTGTCTGTAACATCTGGACCACATCATGACAAATTAATCCTATAAACGGCGGCGATATGCACATGGACAAAAGACACAATCAGTTCCTGAGAAAACTCCCTTTTCTTTTGTTTGTTTGCACTTTGTGGTTTTTGATTTGGTTCAAGTTTAGTAAAAGTCTAGACGTTTTTAGACTTCTTTGCCGTGCGGTATGGAGGTAATTACTGTATTTAGTCTCTGGCTGAGTGGCTCGGTGGAATTAAATCACGTCTGAGTTTTTTGTTGCGGATATATTTAGACCACTCATTACAATTGAAGTGGTATATTACATCACATAAGAGCTGTGCACCTGTAGTATTTCCTCTGCGGTTTTGCATTTCAGAGGAAACGCCTGGCAATCGTAGTGGTCGAAGACGATGTTTTCACTGCTGTTCATCTTGTTATGTAAATGTTTTCCATCTGCATAAATGTTCCCCCCTTTCCTCATGTCTCTTTTCCCCCTGCTAAAGGTTTCATAACCAAGTCGGTTGAAGCTGCACTTGTTTGAATTTTCAGGCTCCTGCCAAGATTCATACACAACAAAATCCAGCCAGAAAGCTCTGACATTCGATTTCAAAGCCAAAATTATCAACAGACATCATTGCCTAATGTGAGAAAACTTAAAATCAGGAAGGAGAGACATAAAGAAAGACAGAAAAGGAAGCAGAAACAGTGCAGTTTGAGCTTTAATCGTGTTTTGAACGGATAAAAAACAGCTCTGTGACCTCTGCAGGGTGGAGTGGTGATCCAGTGGTGCTTGACATTACATTACCTCTTAAACACTCTTACTGGAATAATGAGTCAGTGTAACTCGGCACATCAACACCATGAAAAGACTACAACTCACACACACTTCCTGACTCGAGACTGCAGAGTTCGACTGCTGGCTCCGACTGTTCCAGCAGTCAAGGCTAATCTGCCCTCTTCATACCTGCAGATCTGCCAGAGCCAACCTGCCAATGACTGGAAACTTTCCGCACCACATGGTGTCAAAACCTCAGACACCAATTATCAAGTGCGCTTTGAGCCTCTCTGCATGTTATGCATGTGTCAAATATTGTCCTGCGAAGAAGATGTGAGTATTATTTGTGGCTGCTGCAGCCCACAGCCTGTTATTTCTGAGTCACAGTCAAAATCAGTCACAGCTATAGTTGGAAACACCCAAACCCACAAACTGGCAAACTTGAATATTGTCTGGCTGAGCTGAAGTCACAAATGTTGAGGGTAAGAAAATGTCTTTTTTAGAAAAAGCATAAATCTAAAAGTGTTTAAGTTATTAGCAGGATGGCTTGTATATTTGAAACTATGACTACAATAATCAAAAAAGCGTCTGCAGATTGAATTAGACAGATATAGAATGCTTAATATGCTTTGTTTTGTCCATAAATACTTAATTTTAAAGCAAATTTCATATATATGGCTCTTACAGCAGCACTGACTTCTATGATTTGAGTCTTTCAGCCATTTTAACAAATGAGAAACAAGATAAAAATTGGGTTTAGACCGTGAATTTTAACCTCATGTCTGTTCACATAAATTAGGCCCAAAAGCAAAGGATCCACTGTAAGTTAAATGCATGTTAGCTAGCAGCATAATGCATCATGTTTGTGTGAGTGTGTGAGTGTGTTTGTGTTCAGTTCAACCTCTGATTCTCTCAGTTATCTCCCTCCATTTCCTAAATGTTTGCTCGAGTTCAAACTTTTTAACCTTTGGCATCAAATCAAACCAATCTGCAGGTAGCTGTTTTTTTCCACCGACTCTAAATTCAATCTAACTTCCTCTTAAAGTCACTTATGATGATGTGAAAACACAGGAAGAGCCTAAAGAGATGCTAGTTGCTCTGTGAGGCCTTACTTTTGAGCTAAATGCTAACACCAGCATGCTAACACGCTAACTATGACACTTGTTTAATGATGTTTACCATGTAGTTTAGCATCTTAGCATGCTAACATTTGCTATTTAGAGCCAAACACAAAGCACAGCTGAGGCTGATGGGAATGTCGTTACTCATATGTATTAAAACCAAAGTTCTTGGAGAGCTTTGACTTGATCATTGTGCTACAGGAAAGTCAAGGGATCATCAAAATTTTTACGTTGCATCCTGAGAGAAACATAAATGTCTGTACCAAGTTTCCTGGCAATCCATTCAAAAGTGGTTGTGGACGTCATGGTGGCGCTAGAGGCCAAGTCAGAGATTTCCAGAGTCAGTAATTTACATCCTGAGAGAGCCATTAATTCCTGTAGAAAACGGTTGTTAAATTATTTCAGCCTGGACCGAAGCAGATGGACAGACAAACATAAAATTGTTCCTAACGCGACAGACGATAATAAGCAATAAGCAATTTTTTAACATCCGTAAATTCATAAATTAAACACGAAAACTGCAGGGTTTCCCATCTGTAAATGTGATCGCAGCACTGAATCACCGGAGGAGTGTCATGTCTGAGTAACATTACAAGTCTGAATCTGTGCTCAAGTATTTTATGCTGTTTCCACTCTGAGGTATTTTTAGGCTGTTCGACGACTTTTCTGAACATGGATCAAACTTTTTTTTTTGTGTATTTGCTCCACAGTGACAGATTTGGTGGAGTGATTTTCCTTCGACCCGTAGATCGCTTGCATTCTTCTCTTACATCCACAGGACAAATAATATTTTCCCTCAGTTTTTGCATTTGTCAATCAACAAGGAATCCAATAGGCTTTTCCTACATACCATCACATAGCAAAACAATATTCACCCACATGCTGAATGAGGGTCGTTGTACGGGATTTGGGTGTTTCTTCAAAAGTGTCCACTGACAGTAAGAGTGATACTTCACTGCCTGGTCGCTCGCCAACATCTGTGCGCTCTGGAAAAATGTGTCCTTCTCCGCCTGTGTTGGTTTGCGTTGGCAGATGCTGTATGATTTCACTATGACTGATACTGGCTGCAGTTGTTGATGTTATGACTTGGCTCGGCCTTTTTTTTCTGCACACGGTATTTGTTTGAAGTTCGAGCATAATGAAGCGAAACAGTCTATTCATGCTGCGTTTCCAACCAAGGAGAAGATCATTCGAGATGTTGCACTGGCCTTTTTTTATTTTTTTACACACACAAAATGATATTCAGAGTAGGATTTTCAATGAGCTGTATTCTTTCTATACAATAGATCCAAGCGAGTGGAGGTTATGGTGGAGCTTTTTCAGTGCAATCCTTCCAGCCTCTGTCATTCTTGGAGAGCGTGGAAAACAAGCAGTGGACAGGAAAGCATTGTTTTTACAGAAAGCCGAACCCGAGGCCTTGCAGTACATCCACGCCGGCCGGCCGGCTGGCCACCTGGAGCCCACCTGCCCAGACACACACACATTCTTTCCTCCTCTCTATCTTTCTGTCTGTCTCCTTCTATTTATAACCCATCACTGGATGTCTGCGCTGCCCACCCCGCTGTGTGAGAAATGTCCGATGTTGAAATTCAGGAATCCTGTGTTACTTTTGACTGAATCGTTTAACAATGAATGGCTCGCTTTATGTTTCTGTGACTGCTGCCTTTATGCCAAAATGCTAAAGTCAGGTATTTTGTAGATATAATCTTGTGATGTATATGCATGAAACTGCTCTTTAAATAAATATTTCTATATATTTTTACATGTTTTAGCTACATTTGCTGTGTTAAGGATGCAAATGTCGGCGGGTTGGCTGGTTCATCTCTGAGGTGCAACTATGGGATGGACTGCCAGGAAATAAGGTGCAGACATTTTTGATTCCCAGTGAATGATTGATGATCTTGCACCACCTGCAGGTCAAAGTTTTTGCAGACATTCATGGTTCTGAGATGATGCATCTGACAGACCTTGGTGATCCCTTGACCTTTCCGATAGCGCCACCATGAGGTTGAGACGTTGTACTTTAAAGGTTTTTGAACACACATTCAAGTCTTCAAGGATGAACAGTAGTATAGCGCCATCATCAGGCCATAATTCTACATTTATTGTGGTTGATAACTGAACTCCTGTAACTTATCACATAATCCTCAGCTGTACTCCGTGTCTCGTGCTAATTAGCTAATGTTAGCATGCTAAAACAGGAAAGCAAGATAGTGTCAATGGTAAACATTGCACTAAAGTGTTAGCATTGTCATTGTGACTATGTTAGCATCCATTTTGCAGCAGAAAACACACATGCTGCATTGGTTAGCAAGGACGGCTGCTGATAAATTACACAGAGCAACATCAGTCTCTTTGTTAGCTGCACAAACTATTCAGTGATGAAGCATCTTAGCAATGTTCTGTCTGGAACAAGATGTGTCCTTGTGTGATCTGCACTTCCTGGCTCCTGTCTGAATTCTCTACAGAGGAAAGAAAAATTGCTTCTCTCACAATGGAAGAGATGATGATGATGATTTAAGGTTCATGTCAGCCTCACACATGCTGCCGTCCTGAGAACAGACGGGTTTAATCTCCTTTAAGTCTGGCAAAAGTTATGAATCATGTTTTCAGAAGTAATACCTGCAATTTCAGAGAGATCATCTTACATAACTGAGCATGCAGTGAAGCAGCAGCCTGTGAGAACATCAAGATAAAATCATGTCGACTTAAATCAGAGTCATCACAAAAAAGCCACGGAGGTTGTTTGACTCATAGACGACTGGACTAATGTATTTTTTTTCCCCTCAGCTCGTGTTAAGCTGTGTAAACTTAGAGCGCCGCAAGACTGGAAAAGAGAGGAGGGAGAGGAAAAAAAAGGGGAAAGACGCTGGGGTGGAGGTGTGTGTGTGTGTGAGTGTGTATGTGTGTGTCTGGAAGTGGAAATGGGCAGCAGGGAGGAGGAATGTGAAACATTTCTGATGCCGGTCCAGCGGCTGTTTACAGTCAGCCTGTGACATCAGAGTCCAGACTTTATAAATGTCAGCGGGCGAAAGACGGAGCAGTTAGCAAACCGCAGCGTCACGCAGGTTGGAGAGGCAGACCGAGCTCCATCAGCAGCAGCAGCAGCAGCAGCAGCAGACATCATGGACCGACCGCTGGGAGACTGTGTGACAGCTTTAACTGTGCTGCTGTGTGTGGCCACGCAGGTGAGGCCTGATAACACTCACTAAGATGAGATGCTGTGTATGTGTGTGTGAGAGTGTGTGTGTAAGTTCAAACACTGAGGCAGGTTTCCTGTCATTGTTCTCAGGAGATGTTTTGCAGAAGTCTGTGTTTGAAAGAACTTTTTATTTATCCTGATTTAAAATGAAGGAAAGTAGCATGATTTTAATCATCCTGTCTGCACTGAAATAATGTCTGAGATAAATTTGTGTGAAAGATCTGCAAATAGGATTAAAATCTGGGCTTTAACCTACATTTTTAACTTTTTAACTGTATTTGTTTATCATTTTCTTGTTTAGTTGGTAAGTTGTTTGGTCTAATAAATGTTATGAATCACAGAATTACTATTAAGCCCAAGATGATATGATAAAAAAATGCTTATAAAAGAGAGATTTTCAGTTTATTGTCACATAAGACAAAGAAAAGCAGCAAATTCTCAAATCTGAGAAGCTGGAGGTTGAAGATTTTAAGGAATTTAACTTTTAAAACAATCCACAATTTTATTTTAATATCTTTTTTAATCAACCCAGTTTTAATTTTCATCCATAGATAAGCAAATTAATTAAAACCATGTTGACTCTTATAAGACTGGATTATCTGCATGTTCAATGACACATTTTTACTTCCACATTGTCACTGTTATCATCTTGCATTCTGTCAGAAATTCTGTCAAAATCATCACAGTTTAATGAATTTCAGTACAGCAGCATCAACTTGTTGGATTATAAGTGAAAAACAAGATGTGAACTCTGTTTCTTTACTGTTTTAAATGAAGAATTGAAGAGATTCTTGTGCTCTGGTCAAATAATCCAGGGAGTCTCCAGATCTCCTCTGTTTTCTGGCTTCTCTTGTAACTGAAAACAGCGTTTTGGCCGGACGCTGCTGGACGGCAGCGAGCAATTACTAAAAATACCAAAGATATTTTCCTCTTTTCTTCACTGCTAATGTGACTGCAGCCTTGTGAAGAAACAAACTGATGATATTTCTGGTGATTGTGATTGGTCTCTTCGCTCTGTCGTCCTCTGATCGGTCCCCATGTGTGTCGTCCCCTGCAGGTGTTGTGCCAGCTGTGTGAAAGGCCCTGTCACTGCCCCTCTCCTGCCCCCGTGTGCCCCTCAGGAGTCCCCCTGGTGCTGGACGGCTGCCGGTGCTGCCAGGTGTGCGCCCGGCAGCAAGGCGAGTCCTGCACCGAGATGTTTCCCTGCGACAGGCAGAGAGGACTGCAGTGCGACTACAGCGCCGGCTTCCCCGGAGACCCCGGGGAGTGTGTCAGTGAGTTCCTCCCCAAAACCAGAGAACAACCAGTCCCATGTCTGTGAGGGTGAGACCCGGTGGAGGAGGACATGAGAGGGACAAACAGAGAGCTGATGTTTAAAGTCTGCCAGAGCTCCTAAACGTTTCAACTTCTATTTCCAGGACTTCTGTTTTGACACGTTTCCTCTAATGGCTGCCCTTTGAGCATGATAGATTGCAGAGACAACACTCGTGGATTGAAAAACAGACGCCTCGGTTTTCTCGGCGGAGAGGCCTGGTTTCCATTAAAACTGCATTACCTTTGGCAGGGACAGCAGCTGCTGTGTGCTCACCGTTCCCTCTCATTTTCTTCTGCCGGGTCCTCTCACAAATAACTCCCCCCCTCCTCCCACCGTCTCTCTTTTTACCTCACCCTAATCCTTTTCATCCTTTTTGAGTTTCCTACATAAATCCAAAGTGCAGGTAAGAAGGTTAAGACGTCTGTGCTTTGTGTTTCCTGCAGGTCAGGAGGATTTGGGCTGTGAGGTCAACGGCATCACCTACCAGGAGGGCCAGTCGTTCCAGCCCTCCTGCGACACTTACTGCCACTGCAGAGGTGGAGGGGTGATCTGTGTCCCAGCTTGTCCTTTGGACGCCCGTCTTCCCTCTCCAGACTGTCCAAACCCGCAACACGTCCGGCTACCGGGGAAGTGCTGCAAGGAATGGGTGTGTGAAAACCTGGAGAACACAGTCATCCAGGATGCAATCACAGGTAAACTCGACAGGTGGATGGATGAGGCCTTTAAAAGCAACACTGTGAAACTTCTGAGGGAAGAGAGTCTCTGGGTTGGTTTTAGTCCAAACAATGAACAACCTCCAGAAGTTACAAAGCGTTCCTTTAACATGTCAAACATCCTCTGATGCTGCTGTTAAATCCTGTTTTAAAGCAGATTTTCTTACTTGCAGCAGCAATGAATGACGACAGAAGCTTCATGGTCAATTTAAGACTTTCAAACTTAAATTTTTTTGCCAAAATGAGACAATTCTGGGCTCATGTTTGTATGAAAAAAATATAAAAGCCCATCTTACAGCAGATCAACTTAGCTTAGCATCAAGACTAAGCTGAAACAGCTAACCTGACTCTGTGCATGTAACAAAATCTGCCTTTTATCTGCACCTACATACAAAAACTGACGAGTTAAAACAACAAATTATGGTTTTTGCCTTCAGACAGAGTCATGCTAGCTGTTTCCATTTGTTTCCAGTCTTCATGCTAAGCTAACAATCTCCCTGCTTGGTTTTTTTATATTTCCAGTAAATGTTGAACTATTCCTTTAATTTGTGTTCTGACATTAAAACTGGATATTTAATCATATTTTCCGGCGTCATGTTGCTGGTGCATCTCCACGTATTTTATCATTGGGCTTCTCAGCACCAAATGTTGCTCATTGATGATCATTCCACATGGAAAGACAATCCTCACTTCATTTATATGAGGTTTGTCACTGGTGGTCATGTCTGGAAGTTTTTAATGGAGTCTTCTGCATTAAACTGGGGTGTGTCCGGCCAAAAGCAAACTCACAAATTTTAAATATAACTCACATTTCCCCGGAAAACTCTAAACATATTTTTTTCCCTGGTCACCGAGCATCCTCTTTTTATAACAACAGCTGTGTAACAATCACACATGTGAAGCCATGTAGAGAGCATTACTCCATCCAGAGGAAAGTGTTCGTAAGTGAGAGAGTGGGTGTTTGAGGGAAATGAAGCCACTATGAAAACATCTGGAGTTTTAAGCCAAGTGATGAGAGCAGCGATGGAAAATTTCATCCCTCAACACAAGACTCACGATGTCATTCCTGCAGATCATCAGTTTATTATGACATCTACATGCACTTTTGGGAAGAAAAATGCTTTTCTGTGAGCAAAAAAATCCATCAGATGACAGCAAAAGGTCGTGGCAACATGACCTCTGGATTTTAAACTGCTTCTCCTCATTGTTATATATTTTTTTCTTCAGCCATGAGACCTGCCAGGATGTGGCCGGCTCTCCCGAGGGTTCGTCCTCCGAACAAACTGGTCCCACCTGCCTCCACCTGTAAAGAGCAGAGCACCCAGTGGAGCGCCTGTTCCCAGAGCTGCGGCGCCGGCGTCTCCACGCGGGTTTCCAATCAGAACCCGGCCTGCAAGCTGCAAATGGAGACTCGTCTTTGTAAAGTGCGGCCCTGCCATGCAGTCCAGCCTGCAGCCAGGAAACCCATGGTGAGTTCAAATCACATGTATCTCCCTCTGTTTGTTACTGCTCTGCTTATTTTGACAGTACTGTTGCATTTCATCTATGATCATTTAAACCAAAGTTGCGTAATAACATGCTTAGTTAAGAGATGAGTGTGTTTCTTAATACAATTATCTTGTAGTTGAAGGTTTCACCACTTGATGTCACTGTTGTCATTTTGCACAAGCTGCAGATCAACTTTAAATACTGTTGGTTGCTGAATAATAAAATGTCCCGGTTTACATAACCTTTTGTTATTGTCTTATGTCTATTTTTCACCTTTAGCCTCTATGTTATAGCTCGTTCAAAAGCAACTGAGCATGTGAGAAAACAGCAATAAAAAAAAAGAAAAAAAGTGGTTATCAGGGCTTCCTGTTGTTGTCCACAGAAAGTGAAAACTAACCAAACAAATTCAAAATCAAAGTTACACTGCAGTGTTTGACCAGTAGTTGCGCTGTGGAGCAGTGTTTTTATGAGTGTGTGCCTGTTTTGTTTGTATTGTGCAAACTCTTGGGCACACATGGGCGTGAACTTACAGGAAGGCCGACACACATTTCTGCTGTCTGTTTTTGTTTGTTTATAAGAAAACTCCAGGGCACGAGGAGCCTTTAAATGTCTTAACCTCAGTGAAAAATGTTAGAACTGAATCTGGAGCTTTTAATATGAAAACTGATGATCTGATAACAGCTGAAAAATGTAGACCTGCCAAGTTTTAGTGAAAGGATTTTTTAAAGCCTTGTGGCCTTTTAAAGTCATGAAAAAACAGATCTTATCTCAGGCTTATTAGTCATTTGAGTATTTCCTGTACTCCTGGTTAAATATTCAAAAGCCATTATGGCATCAAGATAATTTTACCTCAAAAAGTCGTTTTAAAATGTCTTACACGTCATAAGCGCCTGCTGAACAATGAAATATTGTGACTGAAATGTTGAAACATCAGTTATAAAGAACCGGAAACCAGATTAACTTTGACTTAAACCTCAAGGCATCCTCTTACCTGCAAATCATAAAATCGCTGCACTGTTTACTGTGGTTTTCTATCTGACATCCGTCTCTTTGTGTCTGTGTTTGTCTCGTCATGCTGTCGTCTCAGTGGGGACAGCAGGGGAGATGCAAACCCAGCTACACGTCGCCGGGCCCCATTCGGCTCGTTCACCACGGCTGCTACAGCACTCGGGCCTTCAGGCTGCAGTACTGCGGGCAGTGCACGGACTCCCGCTGCTGCACGCCTCACCAAACCACCACGGCCGAGGTGACCTTCCACTGTCCGAGCGGCCGGCTGATCCAGCGCCCTGTGATGATGATCCACTCATGTGTTTGTCACAACAACTGCCCCTACTCGCCCTTCACTAACCCTGCTCTGTGGGCCCACCGGCCCTGATCCACTGCCATGAACACTGATTTATTCAGAACACAAAGACTTATCTGACTGATTTGAGGGCCGGACGGTGAGAGAAACCTTACGTGGATCCAGAAAGGCACCTTTCAATCAGAGGACCTTGAAAGAGAAGGAGATTATTTGTAGATAAAAACTGTGACAGAGTTTGGATGCAAGCTGCACTTATTCACAACTCCTTTAAACTTCCTTGCCTTTGAAAAGTCTTTATACTGGTGGTTTGGTCTCAACTTAGAATTTTTTCGGTAAGTAAACCCTATTTTAGCACTTTTTTTTATAATGAAGTGACAAAGTGCATTGCAGAGAGGAGAAAAACAGGAAGAAGAAAAGGAAAACCAGCTGTTAAAAGAGAGATGACGACACAAACGAGTTCAAATAAGTGTCAAACCCACAAACTGAACCTATTGAGTTACAAAAACAAGAAAGATGTGCACTAATTCGCCTTATTTTCCTCCCAGAGGTCTGAAGGCACAACAAGTCCAAGCACAGAGGCTTCATACAGAAACATGTTATGCCTTGAATGCCAAGTAAAAATTAAAAATCAATCCTCAAAGTGACAGAAAGCTGTGAGAGAGAAACTGAAGTTGCTGTCCTGTGGTTTAAATTTAGTTTTTGTTAGAAACGTCTCTGCAGAATTCTGGTCCATTTTCAGTAACGAAACGATGCATTAAGAGAAGTTTAATTTTTTTCCCCCAACTCTTTAGCTTTTATGAGTTTGACAATTAAAAAAATTTGAGCTCCATAAATATTTTTTTTATTCTCACAACATTTTCAGTGCAATCGAAACACACTTTACATGTTCTGCATTTACAGAAAGTGAGACTAAAACAAACTGCAGGTGTTTCTTCTACGTGTGGGATGTTGACTCATGTGTGAAAGTTTTCGCTGCTGTTTTTTTTAACCACAGATCACATGAGGGGCCTTTCTCTTGCAATGAGAGAGAAGCACAAAGTGTCGATTCGTTAACTGTCGATGTAAATATAAAAAGGAACAAAAGCTCCATTAATACTAAATCATCATTTCAAAAAAATGTCTGGGCGCTTTTAGACATTTTAAAGTTGCATCATGTGTTTGAATTAGAGTTATTCTGTTTAATTTTTATTTGAACCAAAAGGTCTTTTCTAACTTAAACCATTAATCAAGGACAGTTGGCTGTCGTGTTAATTTGTGCATAAATTTAAAGTCATATCTACACTGATAACTTGCAGTGCATGTCTTTGACGGTAAACTGAAATAATAAGATTGTTTTATATAAATTAGCCGTAGAATGACTCCAGCCTTTGTGTTGACAGTTTGTTGGGGTTTTTTGTCTGTTTTTTTGTCTGTTTTTTTTGCGATGCAACTTTAAATTTGTACTGTCTTGTTTGTGTTTAGTCACATGACACTTGCACTTATTTCTTCATTTTCTGTTTGTTGTAAATAATTCTGGACGGATATCTCTCATGTTTAGTGAAAAACTGTTCAATATTATCTGCGTCCTGCTTTTGTACTCTTAATGATATTGATATATATTTTTTCAAATTATAGTATTTTACAGATTTATAAAGTCACTTTGTACATACTGTGCATTTTTACATACTTTTTTCTCATGTTTCACTTTATCATTCATTAATAATCATTGTACAGTACGCGTCCTCCTCTTGCTGATGAGTTGATTAAACTTGTTTGAAGCACACAGAAACACACCACAGAAGTTACTTTTGGTATTTCATATGAAAATAAGTCTCTTTTCTTATGTCTTCTCTCCATTTCTTCACTGAAGCATGCACTTTGCCTCTACTTCCTTTTTCAGTTAGATCAGATGACCTTAACAGACATCCTGCCATCTAGTGAACAAACTTTTCCACTGCTGAGGCTGAAACTGTGCATCGACTTTATGAGCAGCATGATTAAATATGAGAGCATATTTTGAAGTGAAGACAAGGAGAGAGCTTCAGCTCAAAGATCGGTTAATCTGTTGAAAGTGTACATAGGTTTTTTAGGAATTATTTTTTTAGGGCTGAAGCTTGCATCAGAAATCTGACTTTTTCTGAGTTGTAGTACCTCAGTTCACTTTAAACAAACAGACATGTTACACATATATTAATTATCAGCATGAGATATTAATTAGGGGAATATTTGAGTTGTAAAAATCCTTTTCAAGGAAAACACTTTTAAATGTTATGTAGAGGACACAAACAATAAGTTGACATAGTAAAGTAATAAAGTAATAAAATCCCCTTGATTTTATGCATTTTAATGTCATGATATTTCTGGAGGATGATATTAAGCAGTGCTCACAATTTTTTTGAAAGATTATCATCAACTTAACATTAAGAAAGCAGCATCAACTATCACAGGATGTGGTAAACCTCACTGTGTGCAACGGCCTGGTGTTATGGCTCAGGAATAGATCCGCCAGCAGAGTGCTTCTCTTGAACATGCAAACGGTAGAGTATGAAGTTTATTTAGAAAGTGTAAACATTTTATTTTATTTCTGTACAACCATATTTATTTTACATTGAAAGAATCCATGCAACTTAAAGTTGCCTAGAACCAAATTAGACCAGATTTTTTTAGGCATACATTTCTAACAAAGTTTTGTCAGAGACATAAAAGAAAAAGAAGTAAAGTATACATGTGAAGAAGTATGCATAAGCCCTTTATTTTTAATTGTTTTGATTTGATTTAATTCAAATATAAAAAAGTGTGAAATGCATTTAAGCTGGCAACTGCAAAGACTCCAACAAAGTATGTTGGCAGGGTCTCAAGGCAGGAAGGCTGCTGTAAACAACACGTGCTGTGTGGTTTTTATCTCTTGAGAAAAGACCAACGTGCTCACAGACAGAGGGATTTGCTCTAACTGCTGTTCAGAAGACAATGAATACCACTTGTCCCACTGTCAACTTTAAATTTACAAGCAAATTCCTGCCTCCTGTTTACTTCTTGGTATTCTTCATTGGTCTGGTGGCTAACGGATGGGGACTGAAGTCTTTGAGGAACAACTGGAACAAACTGGGGAACGTCAATGTGTTTGTTCTCAACCTTGGACTAACGGATATTTTGTACCTGCTCACAGTCCCGTTTTTGGTGGTGTACTACTTTTTGGGCAATAAATGGATCTTTGGGCATGCATTCTGCAAGATAACAAGATTCTGCTTCAACCTGAATTTATATGGCAGCATTGGATTCCTCACTTGCATAAGTGTGTACAGATATCTGGCCATTGTTCATCCAATGAGAGTGATGGGAAGAATAACTGTGAAGCATTCTGTGATTATTTCGGTCCTGGTTTGGCTGTTGGTGAGTGTTCAGATTCTTCCAGACATGTTTTATCCCAAAGCACTTGAAGTAAAGCATGAAGGATGCTTTGATACCACCAATGATACTTTTGTTGAGGGATACCTGAAGTACAGCCTTGGATGGACTCTCATTGGCTTCTGCATCCCGTTCCTCATCACAATGGGCTGCTACGGACATGTGATTGTGGTTCTCTGCTGCAATAAAACTATTGACAAGGCATTGAAAGAGAGAAGTTTGAAGTTGTTTTTCATCTTGATTCTTCTCTACTCTGTTTGCTTCATCCCCTATCATGTGCTCAGGAACCTCAACCTGTTCTCAAGAACTCTGTCCAAACAGAATATATGTCATGAATGGGGTAATAGAGTCTACATTGCTTATCAGATAAGTCGTGGCCTCGTTTGTCTGAACAGTGCTCTCAACCCTCTGGTTTACCTTCATGCAAGTGAAAATACTCTCACTAAGCTGAGACAGCTGCTCCAAAGAGCTCATCAGGCCCTCATACGGCTGTTCTTCACCCATAGTCAGGATTCTCAGGTGTAAATTGTCTGATACAAGAACAAAATTGTATTCAATCATCTGCAACTATAAAACATTTACTGTAACAAATCAAGATTTTTAATCATGTGGTTATCATTTTGCTGTATGCTGTATAAAAAGCTCAGATTGAAAAAAAATAAACTCATTTGAACAATTGTAAAAAAAGAGTCACTCTTTACTTTCTGAGACAATAAGAGCACATTTTTTGGTCAAGAGGCTAAGTTACAGCCAGTAAAACAGGATGTGATATAACTTGCATGTGTAAATATAACACAGGATATGAGTTGTTCAAGATATAGTGAGTGGTGCATGCATGCATGAACTGCAAATCAAACAGATGCACAAGAAGACCATTGAACAACAGCAATCATAGTTCTGCATAGTACTGCTGATTATGACATAACTCTCAATGCAATTTTTTTGTCATGTCAAATCCTTCAAATTATGAATCAAAGGAATGCTTTTATTGTGAAACTTGCTGGTATGCTAAATCTTGGTACCAAGTGAGCAAAGTCTCAGTAACAGTATCAAAAGCTTCTTCACTTTTACGTAAAAAAAAAACATAAAAAGTACTCAGAGGAGTTGTTAAATGTTATTACACAATTTTAACTAGACTCATTTAATTCAAACTGCTGTCAGCCAGGTGAGCTGAAGGTCATAAACTGTTGGTCATAAAACCAGATGTAATATACCACTCATGTGGCAAGCACCCAAGCCTCAACCTCACATCCACACTAACTAATGTAAAACAAAAAAAAAAACACACAGAACAGTCTTAAAATAAGATAACCACTACCTGTAAGCTTCAATTTGGTTTGTGCTCTTTTAAATAATATAGGTCTTTTATTTTGGCATCCTCTCAGCCAGAGAGAAAGTTGGCTGAAGGTTTGTTCTTTAAAGCCCACCTGAAATGGCATTTCATAACCTGTCATATTGGGATAAATTTCTGACATAAACAGCATATACAGGAGAGGAAAAAGGTTGTATTTTAATTGGACCATTGAAAAGTCATAGCCATTTTGGAGGAATACAATGTTACTAATATATGTGATAACTTAAGCCTTTTTTCAATAAATTGTACAATAGCAGTTACAATATGACCAGTGCAAGGGTTGGCTTCTCAAATAGCATGAGCATACTAAGCAGAAGTACAAAAGACCAGAGGCAACATATGGCCTTCGGTACTTAATGAACACTAACATTTAAATGCAGGAAACCACTGTATTCTGTGTATTGTTGCATATTGTTGTGTATTATTCCATAGTTTCTGTACATATGTTAATTACTGGTCTATTTTATTTCACCCTTATCAACACTCTCCACCTTTGTTGTCTTTGGATTATCTATTCATTCTTGGACTTGCTTGTGAACTTCGTGGTCCTTAATAAAAATCTGATTAGACATCTACAGGAGACCCAAAGTAATACAATAATTATCAAACCAAAGGCTACAAATGGTGCCATCACATCTACACTGTGATAGGCATACCATGGCAACTTATATGACTTTGTGCGCAGATGTGCCGCACCCTTGTGCCTCATGACGTACTCTATCCAGAAAATGGCACTGTCAAGGGGTTGTATTGGTTT
>JAQMCX010000002.1:24354880-24395517 GCA_029814765.1 Acanthurus leucopareius | reverse complement strand
TGTGTCTTTCAACGTGTCTTTCGAAAGTCCGCTAGCTTAATGCTAATGTCTATGGGAAAACACATTGTAATGCTAACAATTAGCATCAAAGTTCGGAAAACAACTCGAACCAAAAAAAATTGTGCCAAAAATCCGATTGATTTTACTTAAAGACTGCATGCTTTCAATCAGCTGATTGAGTTAGAGATGATAAAGAACTCAAAGAGGGGGGAGTCAGCATTGAAGAGAGTAAGCATTAAGACAGTTTTATAGATTAATCCAGTGCGAAACTTGATTTTGTTTGTTAATAATCTAATATACAAAAGCGACAACAACTGTGGCTCATAGAGATTTGATCATTGGAAGATCTTTTTCATTAAAATGGGGATTTAACAGACGTACAACTTTTTCAATGTAATTAATATAGTAATATCAGTAAATATATATAGTATATATAGTAAAATACCATCCAAATTGTAACAAGTCATTGCTGTGTGTGTCTGAACTGTGCTCTCAACCTTCAGGTTCACGTCAGTGGTAATACAGATATTCATGCTCATCTCAAAGCATTCAGCAGTCAGCAACCAGTCAGATGTTTAGTCGTCTGTTAATGTCAAACTATCACTTTGTGTGGCTAAGGTTTGACCGAAGCAGACATGTTTCACTATAGTGCTGTGAAAATGATGTAGGAAAAGTGATATTTCAAATTCTTCAAGCTCTTGTAAGAACTACGTTTGTATTTATATTTATTATACAGTATCCTCCCATTCTAATGTCTGTAGATATATGTAATTGATCTCTATGATTATTTTTAAAGAGGACAATTATGCTTTTTTTTACTTATCTAGCATATAAATAGTCTTAAAATGTCAAATAGTCATTTTAGACAACGCCAGATTGTCATATAATGGGGTAGGCGTTTATTGAAGAAGTCCCTTGGGGCAGTTTCAGATGTATCTGAACTCCAGGGTTTTGGTAGTTTTTTCTAAAATGTGAACATGTTGATGTTAACATGTGCATACCTTCTTCATGGACATTTGCTCCTGTGCACAGTGCTATCCTGGCCCACCCCACTCTGCCTTAAGGCTCAGGACTACCCTCAGAATTTTCGCTCTTTTCAATTTATTTCCTAGAGAGTGCTGTCTCAAATGTGCAGGAAAATTAATTGTCTGCTTTTCTAAAGTAGAACCCCAGGACGCCAGTGGATAAGGTCCCTTTTTTGATGGACAAAAGACTAATACCTCAGTGTGTTTGAGTACTATTTCCTAAACTCAGACAAAAATATTCCAAACCAAAAGCCTCTCAAACTACAGTTTTCTCACAGTGTCCCGCATGCATTCAAAACTGTGTCCTTCAGCGGACTCGTAAAGCACTTATGTAAGATAATCAATGGTGGTGCTGGGACATCATTGTTTTTTTGAAACACTTAAGTTACAACATAGTGTTAGTTCACTGTACCATTAGTTTTTCATTTCACTTGGCATTTAAGCACATTTGGCACACTTGCAGAAGGTAATAAGGGAATGAATGGGAATTTTGTAAAAGCCGCTGTATTTAATGGACAAATGCCATCAATGTGTCTCACAGTAAGTGGGTAATGAACATAATTAATTACCATTTGGAAGCGCCTAGCAGTACTCTGCATAGCTGCAGATGTTCATTCATTTAACTCTCAATGTCTGGATTGGATCCAAATACATATGGTTGCGTTTGAGGAATGAAAGTTACCAAACAACCAGAAACTTTACTACTTTCTGTGTTTACTGTATTTACAACCAGGGGCCGGTGCACCAACTGAGTGTAAGTCTGGTCTTAGCTAAGACTGGTCGTTACTTGGCGTTCTAAGTCCGATCTGGCAGTTATACCCGATGCACCAACAGGGCTGAAGCATTCTTCTCAAAAGACGGTCGTAAATCTTACCCCTGGTCAGAAGAAGGCATAAAGTCCGAATCTAGGCCGTCACTACAGCAAAAAATTGGACACATCTACCTAAGAGTGTTAATGATGATGCATCCAATTTACACATTATGCAACAAGCGTGCATTTAAACAAGAGAGTTATGAGGGACAGAAGCAATCCACTGGACATATACAGAGATGACGAGCTGGCTGAAATATTCAAAATGTTGAGGAAAAGGGGTGAGTGCAAAGTGTTCCTCCCCATTAAATAGCACGTGCACATTAAAAACCATGGGAAGCTTGAGATAGTGTGCCAACAGAACTTGACCTGGAAACACAGGATCAGTCAGACAGAGATCATATCCAGTATCCTTCAGTTCTTTAACTAGTGTCTTGTTCTCAAAGGCATCGGTAATCAGTTTTGCCACAGCTCTTTGGCCCTCTCCTATAAAATTGAAAAAATGCTCATAAAAGTCCAGAAATGCCCACAATGAACCCTTATTCTAACAGATCTCCAGTGACCTCTTCAAGAAAGATGTCCTAGATTCTTGAAGACTTTGAGACTGTTCCTGAGGGACTGTTATAGAGGTGTAATAGGGTGAGAATTCTGAAATGAACCAGCTGGTGGAGGAACGTATTACTGTTATTTGATGGCCTTGAGAATGAAGCTCCTTCAACAGGATTTTCATGTTAAGCCAATGGCTCCCATCTAAAGGGCACACCAGCACTTTTCCACCATCACAAGTCATGGACAGAGTTGCTGCAAACAGCAGGATGAATACCAGGGCTCAAATATCAACTTAAATGTGTGATGTTTAAATGTTGTATTTACCATTATTTTTGTTGCAAGTGTTCAGAAAATCCGTTAATACCACTGTAAATTTACTTTTAGTCTCTAACCTCTTAGAATATAATAACTTATTTATTATAGGGTATATATTAGCTGGTCACTGATTTTGCCTACCTTTTGGTTCAGGAAAGCTATACTTTCAAAGAGCCCGTTTGCTCACAAAAGAATACTCATGCAATCAACCACAATTGAGTAAATAAACAGGTTGTAAAGCTAATTCAGTTATAATAAAGGTAAAAGGTTCAGTTTTATAAATCACAATTGTATTTGGTAAGGTTGTTTTATTTTTCTCTTGCTTTCCTTTTAAGGCTTAATTTCTATTGTACCTTGTGCATCAAAACAAACTTTTTGTTGAAGTGAACTGACCTCTGACTGGATTGAGTGTGTTTCTGCGACATTTTGCTCTTTTTACAGTGGCCCATCTTGTTTTGTCAATCTTGTTTTGGTCAATCTGTTAAGTCAAGTTCAGCACCATTACTCTGCCAAAGCCCTTATGCACTTTACACATGAAAAAGAATCATGCATCAGTTCTGAATTTTCAAAGCATGAAATCTTGTAAAATCTTGAAAATGTGCAAAATATTTAATGCAACCCAAAACTAAAGCAAATACATATCATAACAATCAGTTTACAGAATCAAATCTGAGAATATCATTGTGCTCTTTTTAATTTTTTTTCTGTGTGGCAAATGATCATTCTTATCCTAAAGTGAATTTAGAGCACAACCAAACACACAATTCAAAATGTAGCACACAGGATATAGCAATGCCGCAAATGGCCTAGAATTGCTATCTGGTTGACATTCAGTGTCGACTCAGCTTGACACGAAGAATCAAGTGGTTTTTAATTGTTACACCAAAGTGACATTTTTTTGGTAGCAGTTGCAGCAAAGTTGCAATATCCTGTATAAGAAAGGCTTTGACCATAATTGTCCAAAAAGAAAAACTAGACTAAACCGCAGTTATTGTGCATTACCACTACCCTCTATGACCAAACGAGAATAAAAAGTGGTGGATATTGTGTTAGTGGTACCCTTTGCGCATTATTATAGTAACTTTATTATTAAACACTGTATTCATATTTCATTTTTTAAAGTCACAAATATAAATTAATTTAAATTATGGTGTTTTATAACACCTCTAATTTAATACAACTACTGTTGTAGATAGTGCTCACTGCTGCACACCACATTGCATTTTTTTTTGCATATATGTTTCCGACTAAAATTTCCTCATATAATAGACAAAAACACAAGAATGATTGATGAAAAAAGAAGGTGTAAATTTATAGATATTTCATTTGTTAAACTCCTGAAAAGCAGAGTTTTGGTTGCGTAGCTTTTCTCAGTAATCAAAGTGATGCCCTAATATGTCTGTAGATGAACCAAGGCATGGTACATCAGTTAATTGGAGAAATATCTAACCACTGGTTGGAGTGAAGTTGTCCACCTGCATGACAAGGCATTTTCACTCCAGCCATTGGTTAACGTTTTATCAGGGCTGGTTAATACAGGCAAAAGGGTTATGTAAAAACAGCATGACCAGCTGAAATGTTTAGCTAAATGAGTTTATTTATTCACAAAAGCCAGGTTTAAAGGCTAAAGCAGTCTGAAAAACATTAGACAAGCTTCAAAAACAGGCAGGTAACAGATTAGAAAGGCTAAAAAATTATGGCATAAGGCACATGAGTGAGTGAAAAAAAAAGAGTGGTTAAATATCTGAAGGGCTGATGAGCAAATTAGGCGGTGGGCCAAGGGGAGATTTTGTGTATTTAGACGATCCCCACCGAGGGAGGACCAAATTTTTTGTGGACAACATCTTAATTTTTCAACAAATTAAACAAAAATTGTTGGCACTCTTACCTCTTGCACATTTTTTGTTTATCTGTAACTTTGTCTGAATTACCGGGTCTGGCAAACCGAGCGGGCAGACAAGAGCATTTAACATTACCAAAATGTCACTCAGTTCATTTACATCACAAGAGTGTCATGACCTAAATGAGACCAGTAACACTCAAGTTTGAGACAAACTGTTTTATAACAGAGCGGAGCAGTTTAAGTTAATGCAGTAGGCAGTATGATTAACTCAAACTGTTCATTAAAAATTAGCTGAAATGGAGCAGAGGCAAGCAAACAGGACAAATGACTAACCTGAAAACTGGTCTACGAGTTAGAAGTTAAGTGATGAGGGGAGAAGATGTGATTAAAGAGAAGCTCAGGTAGGTCAAATAAGGTACAGAAACAGGGGGTCATGAAAGTTTCTGATTGGAGAACACTGGGAACTAGCAAGGCTAAAAGAGGACACGTTTTCATGTAAAGTTTAAAAGAAGCACAGGAGGGAAACCTGGTAAAATAAAAATGTTAAAAAGGACAACACCAACTGAGAAAACAATAAAACCAGATGGGACCATGACAGGAGGAAGATTACTCAGATCCCAGATCAAGGTGCGATCTCTTAGGTTGAGATTTACCCACAGCAGTCTCAAAGCTAATAAGGAAGATATCATTAACAAGCAATATTTTGATTATATTCAACATCAGAGGTGACTGCAGTTAGTCACTAACACGAAGTTAGCTAAAATCCCGACATCACCACATGAATGTACAGCGGTCATAGTCAGAAAGAGTAGCAATGGAGAGCACTGAGTCTAGTGTTACCTCAGGTCCGCAAGTACAATAAAAACAAACTTTGGAAATGATTTAAGTCATCAGCTCTTGACACCCAGTTACAGGGAGGACCGCTTCTTATTAGATTTCTCTCTCCTGATTGGATAAAGGGTTGTGGAATACAAAAAAAGTTGCCCCTCTGCTTTCTGCAGAGTGCAGTGACTGAGAGACTTGTGTTTTGAACCGATCACAACTTTTCTAAATAAGTAACTGCTGTAGGAATATAGAGCTATGTAACAGGTATATTAACAAAAATACATAACTTACTTCCCTTACTTCCCCTTTAATGAATAAACAAAACAGTGAAGGAATACAGTAGTGAATACCGCAGATTTCTGATTTTGTCGGCCTTTTCCAGATGTTTTATTGAACAGTTCACTGCTGCCAGTATTGGAGATGATAATAAGATAAATGTAATTTCCATATTTAGAGAATGATAACTTTATGTCTGTCATTCTTATAGTCTGCACTATGAAGACTTCCCGACATCTTAGCAGAGCAAGTTGACTATAAAAACCACACTGACTATAAACCCAGCAGGCTCTTAAACCACCAGCAACTGCTGAGCGCTAAATCCCTAATGTCAAACCTGATCTATTTAAAAATAGGCCATATTTAGTGTGTGTGCTGTCTGGGTTGAGTAGGTTTTATTTGCGACCCTTGTATCTTTTCCTGTTGGTGTAGAATTGTAAATTATGTATTTTCTTTTGATATTATAGTTACTAGAAAAGTATGGACGTGAGTTAGTACTTTGTATGAAATTGGGACAAGCCATGTGTCTTTCAGTAAAGCCACAACAACCCGTCTGTACTTTTCCTAACCAGACTGGTTTTGGTGATAAGTACATAGCTTACTTCAGGGACACCACGTGGCCGACATCAATACCCACACTGCTGTTCAGATTGTGGTCTGTAAGTGTAAATATCGTCTTGTCTCCCCGTGCAACAACAATCATCTCCTCAGCGACCTTTGCACTTTGCACGGTGTGCTCTCCGAGTGCTGTTTCTCCTGCCATGTGTGTATGTTGTGAACTCTTGCCCTGGCAAACATTAAAGGACAAGCCCAGTCTGCTGCTATCATATGTCCATGTGTCATGAAATGAGAGGGCTTGGTGAGGGAAGCCTGAGGATACTTTGGCAGCGGAGTTTAGTTTCTTTAAAAAGAGCTTCAGTTCTGTTGCCCCTGGCCTCGTAATCCAGTGTTTCGATTGTATCGATGGTTTTTTAAGCCGCTCTGCTTGGTTGCTTCATTGGAGTGTAGCACAGAATGGAGCTTCCCCATCTGGAACATGTGAGGCTCCGGAAGTGTGACAGCGCAGGTGAGATCACCGATGAACCGCCTCTGCAGTGAGCATGCCAAAACAATGCGTTACGGAAACTCTGCCGCAAGCCTTCTAGTAATATGTAACATATACAGGCCATAGATACGTTCATACTGACTGCAACACGGATATGACAAAGCAAAAAATAGACTCCATGTGTAAGTGTAGTCAGGTAATGTGAAGCTTTACGCAGCAACGCAACAACTTAATTCCCGTGTGAAGCAACTGCACTAATAACAAGTTCTTATAAAGAACAAGAATCAAAGAAAGATACGAAAGTGCCCTTATTTGCCAGCTAATTAAGTGAATTATTTCGTTACTTTATTCCTGTTTCTTCCTTCATTCATAGGTGATAAATCCTGCATGAGTGATAAAAGTGTGGAGGGAATTTATGAGGCAGTAAAAGAGCCACAAACCTTCAGCAAAATCACACACTCACATACAGCATTGATGTATTTTTGGTGAAATTTGCACTACTCCCTTTATACTATTCTGAATGTAAAAATAGTAAGTGAGAGAGAGGGGTTAGCGGTATAAGTAGTACAATAGAGGAAGAAACTGTTGTTAAGGAGGACATGCTAACTCCCTGCAAGGATTAACATCCTCTGGAGTAGCATGTGCTTTATATTCTCCTTATGTGAAGCTTCACCCAGAACAGAAAACACTAGTCATTCTGCGTCATCACTGCCTGGATAATCATTGACCAAGAGTTACTACCTGTTTAGTCGTTAGATATTGGCCAGTCAGTTATGTTCATGTTTTGTCTCCACAGAGACATGATGTCTCTGGACACATCTGGTTCTCAAAAGTATCACATTATAGCAGCCGGTTTGGTCTCATTTTAGCGTGAAGACAGATTAAAAGAATGAAACGTAACAAATAAAATATAATCACTGAGCTTAAGGGGTGACACTTGATAAGCTAAGTTAACCTGCTTTGCCTTAGAAGTTCCAGGTTTCTTTTCCCGCAGTTGTCTTTTAAATATGTGACATATCAAATCCAGCTTGTCTGGAGAATGTTTGAATGTCAGATTTTATAAAAGTTCACAAATATCCTCACCTTCAATAGAGGACTGGGAAAAAACTTTGTGGCAAACTTTTCCACAGATACAGGTCAATGTGACATTTTAGGATACATAAATGTAAGAAAAACACATTTTGATTGGAGGGTAACCACTTACATTCACTCTCCACTGCTTATTTTTCCACCCTGATAACAGCAGGCAGGCTGGGTGTTAACTCTCTCTGCTGTTTATCGTCTGATACGAATGACATCTTTGCTTAGGTGAGTCAGCTGATTAACAGAATCCAGAGAAACTCAGTTTCAACATGCACACAACATTTCATTCCGTTATTTTCAAAGACTGACCAAGTGGATAAGTTATTACTTATATCATTGCAGTGAATATTAACAAGCCTTTAACGTAACTGTCACTTATAAGTGTCTTAGATTTAAAATTAAGGCTTAAACTGCCCCCTGGTGGCAACAGAGGAGAAGCCCTGCTTTAAAATTCTCTGTTGGGTAAACAGCTTGTTCATTATCAAGTGTGTCCATCTGATTACATGAAAGGGTCCATCTTTATTGTCTCATGTGACTCTTTTGCTCTTTGCTTGAAAAAATGATCTGCACCAACCACAGAACGATGGCTTTTAAAAGCATCTCTGCCGTCTGACGTCACCACAGAGACTTTGGTTGGCTCCCTGCAGGCCTGTTAAGTCATGAAACAGACGGAGAGGCACAAAAGCAGCATGGCCTCAGGTCTCCCTCCAGCCTACCAAGTACCTCTCCTTAGCAACAGTCAGCTGACCCGCAGTAGGTAGTGTTCAGTGAAGCACACACATGCACACAGATCAGAGAGCTGTGCGCCTCAGTCGCTCACGCTCGCTCCTCCATCTGCCACTCAGGCCTCATGGCTCTCACCATTAACGCGACCTCAGAGCAGAAAAAGCTCACGCAGACTCCTTTGCTCAAGATCTGGGTGCCATGGATGGGCTGCAACTTGAACCGCAGGAGAGGATGTAAGTGCAGTTAAAACCCTGCGATTTGGGTGACTTTGCCTATTCTGTCTTGTTGCGGTTTGTTTTGGCTCTACTTTAACTCAGTCGCAGAAGCTAGTGTTTGCTTTAACACTTCCAGAAGTCGTAGGTGTGTGTGTGTGTTTCAGTCAGCCTGTGCTCTATCGAGACTGAGCTCTGTCCTTTGGGGGGGATGCAGGTATGCAAGCGGCAGCCTAAAAGACAAAGGAGTCAGCCATAAAAGTCAGCCAGGCGAAACCAAACCAGGTCTGAGTCGGCTCTGTTCAGTGTCCGATGACGTCCTTTAAGCATTTTGCTGATGTTGCGTACTCCATTCATAATCGGATGGCCTGGAGGCTGACTGCTTCCTGTCCTTTTAAAGAGGCATGTAGGCTTTTTAGATACTACAGAAGGAACAGCTAACCTGGCAAGCAACCCTGTAGTCTGCTGTATTAAATACTTGTTTTGTTTGACCCGAGAGACATTTATGAGAACAGAATGCAGATTTTTCTTCTCATTTTTCTCTGTTGTCTTCATTCTGAATTAGATTATCTCATTAAGAACAATGGTGTAAACTCTGGAAGAGCTGATTTGTAGGCATTCAAACTCACTTGGAGATTAGCTTTGTTCTTGTAACTGTCAGCCATATGGTCCTGTACACTTTGCCACACTGGTGGTTCTTCAGATGTGACTACCTGATGAGGAAAAGCTGTTATTCACTTCAAGTTATTATTTCATTGTTTTAATGTCCCAGTGAGTCTGTTCATGTGGTTTTGTCTGTGGTTGTTTGGACGGTTTTCTGTGCCAAGACGTGCTGCCAAAGACAAGCAGATTAGCCGTCTGACTCTCTACACTAGTTTGCAGACATTTGAGCTGCACCTCTGAGATCCTTTCCTCTCTCTCTTAATGGAGATTACCTCTGCAGAGACGCACACAACACATGTCCTGCAGCACAAAGCTTCAGAGTCACTCTGAGTTGCAGTTGATCATCTAAACACAAGGTGCTCTATTGCTGAATTATGTGTGAAAGTTTGCGTTGAAATTCAACGTCAGCAGCTTTCAGTAACTGTTGCTTTATGTTTCTGTGTTTTTGTCATCATTTCAGCTTCGGTGCCTCAGTTCTGCAACTCTCCAACTATGATTGTGATGGTGGGATTGCCAGCCAGAGGAAAAACTTACATCTCCAAGAAACTCACTCGCTACCTGAACTGGATCGGAGTGCCCACAAAAAGTCAGTTTTCAGAGCGAATCCTTGAATCTTAATTAGATGTAAAAAAAAAGAGTACAAGTTGATTCCAGTGCAAGAATTCAACACTATTAGTTTCCTTTTTTCCTAAAACAAAAAAAGAAAGAATCTCTTTTTTATTTTCTCTGTTTCTCAAATCCATCCAGTGTTTAATGTGGGCCAGTACCGCAGGGAGGCCGTCAAGATCTACAAGAACTTTGAGTTCTTTAGACCCGACAATGAAGAGGCTATGAGGATCAGAAAGTAAGAGGGAGGATTCGTACTAACAGACAGAATGTTAGACACTTTTAATCATAATGTGTAATCATGGCAATTTTATATAATCACATTCTCATAATTTTGCAGTTTTTGCATGTTTGTCTATACGAGTGTAACTTCTTCTTCAGGGCCTGTGCAGCTGCCGCCCTCAAAGATGTTGCTGATTACTTCACCAAGGAACAGGGACAAGTAGCCGTGAGTAAGAGGACAACTGAGACTGTCCCTCTAATCACAATAAAACACACCGATTAATTATTTAGATTATTCTCTCGGTCAGGTCTTAATGAGATTAGATAGTAAAATACTAATTTATTAATATAGCACCTTTTATTGGCAAAGTTACATATAAATAAATAGCAAATTAAACAAATAATAAAAACAATAGATTAAAACAATGATAAATAGGCACTTGCTGAATTTATATGTGAAGATGAGCTTTCTTCATTCAGTCTGCGAAAACAGTTGTATAATCTCCTCTATAATGTCATAAGTTTATAAAGAATAATCCTGATGAATAATCCTTTTTTTGGTAAAATGTAGAATGTAAAACACAGGTTTAGCTGTGCAGTTTAATCTATATTATATAGCATAGAATATTATGCTGCATTAAAGTGTGTGACAACACAAAAAAGTTCTCTTACACTTCAAATGCTTTATTAACGGTCATAATGCAAAAAGTACTTTGTTTGCCGGTCTGATAAGGATGTACTGATAACACATGGATCCTGTCCCACTCAGGTGTTTGATGCTACCAACACCACAAGAGAGAGGAGGGCAATTATCCTAACTTTTGCAAAGGAGAGGGGCTACAAAGTGAGTACATACGTGGAAAATTTAGGTTTTAGGCAAAGATGCTCCTCCATTTTTTAATTTTGAGAGCTTGATGAGAAGACTCACAGCACCTATAAATCACTCCTTTTCGTTCGAAGACAATTAGCTTAGCTTAGCATAATGACAGGAAACAGGGGAGAATAGCTAGCTTAGCTCCGTACAAAGGTAACTAAAGTTTACCCTCCAGAACCTCCAAATCAGCGGCTCCAAAGACTTAAAATTTGATCATCTATGGAAGGTCCAAGCTAGCTTGATCCCTGTTTCCTTTATGCTAAGCTACGCTAACCAACTTCTTGCTGTACATTTATATTTAACAGTCAGACATGAGAAACAAATCTGCTTCCCAAACTGTGAAACTATTGTTCCAGGGGCAAGATTTAAATAACAAATGACAAAGATTTAAATTACCCTCATAATAACATGAGGGTAAATCACTAAAGTGTGTTTCTGTTCTTCTAGAGGGGTTGAAAAAAAATCCTCTTTTCTTGGTTTTAGAGCTTTGACATGTTGGGGTGGACCTCAAGTGCTCACAAATGCTAGCTGTTACATTTGTAACAGGAGGAAAATAAAGAATATATAAGGATAATGAAAGAAATTTACCAAATTGAACTTTTTAACTAACATCTTGTATGCAGGTGTTCTTTGTGGAATCAATCTGCAATGACCCAGAAATCATTGCAGAGAATATTAAGGTGAGAAGCTTCTTCACAGCAGGAAGTGTATATTTATAGATGAATCCATGAATAATTTATAAATTTTATAAATATATAAAGAATAAATTTGCAAACGTTTGCGAAGGGTGGGATGTGATGTTAAATTCTTTTCTATCCAGCAAGTAAAATTTGGAAGTCCGGATTACGTGGATCGAGACATTAATGAGGCCATGGAAGACTTCGTCCAGCGCATCGAGTGTTACAAGGCCAGCTACATGCCCATAGACGATGAGAAGGACAGGTACTCACCCATGATGCTTTTCCTCTTTGGGAATGAAGTGAATTATGGACAAAATAGTCCTTTTTCTACTAATTTCTGACGTGTTAATTTTATAGTTTGTTTTCCCAAATGCTGACTTCGAACAGGAATCTCTCCTACATCAAAATCTTCGACGTGGGCAGCAGATACCTGGTGAACAACGTCCAGGACCACATTCAAAGCAGGATAGTCTACTACCTCATGAACATCCACGTGACGCCGAGATCCATCTACCTGAGTCGCCACGGAGAGAGCGAACTCAACCTTTTAGGTCGGATCGGTGGAGATTCAGGCCTCTCACCCAGAGGACAGAAGGTGAGCAGATTGCACCATGAAGATCTGACTCTTTTCCCTAAAAAACTAAAACAGGATTAAGATATTTTAAAGCAGTGAAAGATCAATTCAGAGGTTTTAATTTTGACATTCATGAATTACACTCATTGTTTCCAGTATGCCAATGCCTTGGCGGTCTTCATTAAAGGTCAGAACATCAGTGACCTGAAGGTGTGGACGAGTCACATGAAGAGGACCATCCAGACCGCTGAAGCTCTGGGAGTCCCGTACGAACAGTGGAAGGCTCTCAATGAGATAGACGCTGTGAGTTTATAAAACACATTACAATCCCCTCAAATTATTCCAAAGTCCTTCAGATGACGGCACTTTTAAAGCTGGTGTTGTGTTTCTTCATGATCATTTTCAAATGTTTTGTCAGTGGTTTAATGTGTATCAGGAAAATTCACACCAAACTTGTTGTCTTAGAGCTGTAAAAACATAAGAGTACATGTTAATTTAAATGCTGCTTTTTGTCATCAAGGGTGTGTGTGAGGAGCTGACCTACGAGGAGATTCAGGAGAATTTTCCAGAAGAGTTTGCACTGAGAGACCAGGACAAGTATCGTTATCGTTACCCCAAGGGTGAGGTGAGTGTCCCCCTGAATGTACACGGACTTATTTCACCTTTTGTTAAAAGTCTCCTCCTGCTTAAAAAGTTTTATCTTCTTGTTCACATAGTTTTTACATTCGTCTGCTGAAACTGGAAAGTTTCTTTGTGCTAATCTGTGAGCAAGACAAGCTTTTTCTTTCTGTTTCTATTCTTCATGCTAAGTTAACCATAATTTGTTTGGAGCTTTATATGTATTAGACAATTACGAAGGAGGCACTTATCTATTATGTAACTCTCACCAACAAATTGAAGAAGTGTATCTCCTAAAATGTGATAACTATTCTGTCAAGGGGCCTTGCTTGAAGGGAAATTTCCCACCCAAAGTTATCCATATTGTTAATAACAGAATTTAAATAAATTCAGGAAGAGCTGTTTCAGCTTTGTACAGTCACAACATCCTTCTGTCAAATGGACAGAGAAGGTAAGATAGAGCGAGTCAGGTTGAATATTTAATGAACTCTTCAATTATTTTGTCTCGTCCAGTCCTACGAGGACCTCGTTCATCGTCTGGAGCCTGTGATCATGGAGCTGGAGAGGCAGGAAAACGTTCTGGTTATTTGCCATCAAGCTGTGATGCGCTGCCTGCTGGCCTACTTTCTAGATAAACCTGCAGGTAACAGAAATCCAGGATCTTTGAACAGGCTGCTTTTCTTCTCTTCTTGTCATCAACACAATGTTTTATTACCACCAACACTTTTAATCCAACCTTATTTCCTCACTTTACAGATGGGCTGCCTTATCTGAGATGCCCCCTGCACACAGTGCTCAAACTCACACCAATAGCTTACGGTAGGTGCTACGTGTTTGAGTGTGTGAAATATTCAGTGTTTAAATATAAATCTTTCCCTGACTGTCTGATTTTGTCTCAAACTTCAGGGTGTAAAGTCGAGTCATTTTTCCTCAATATCGAAGCAGTCAACACACACAGAGAGAGACCGGTGGTAAGTTTCCACATTTGTCATAATAGATAGTTTCCTTTGCCAGCTGTCGGGTCTGTGGAACATAACACACATGTGATGACAGGCAGTAATGTATGCTAATGTGTTTTTGATTAAAAACAAGATTTTTTCCTGCTGCAGCTTCACTCGCTCTGGTGAGACGAGAGGCTGAGAGAGGCGAGTGTTAGCTAAAGCTAACGGAGCTCAAAGCAGATGCTGTATAAGTGACGGCAGTGAAGGAGTTTGTGTGCAGACTTTTAGTATTTGTGCTACTTTTGCAACATGTCAAAGATTATCATGAGAATATATTTTGAGTTTAAATGTAATGAAATGAAATATTAAGTTCTGTTTGCACATTTATGTGTTTCTTGTAAAAACTGGATATTAGGGAGTGACTTGATATCGATTTGTGTTTACAGTAGCTGATGGTGCTGTGTACTCTGCCACACTGGGAGCTAACACCAAACAGGGCTCGACTTCGGCTGAGCACAGCCTCCGAGATCGACGGAGGCCAGTTTGACAACAGGAAACACAGCATCTAAGAGTTTTTTTCTCGCTAAGTTTAGCTTTTTTGCAGCCTTGAGCTAAATCAGCTAACAGGATCTGTAATGTTAGATACGCTGATGTTTATGCTAACTAGCCATGAGCTGCTACAACGAGTAGCCTGAAGGCGTCTGTCAGGAAACTCTGTACCGTTGTCAAACTGACCACCATCGTTGTTGGAGTTCAGTCCCAGTCAGGCCGTTCTTACTGGGAGGCTCCTGAGTCCAGTACAATTAGCAACAGCTAGCAAGTCAAACCAGTAAAACTAAGCTCTCTGTCCAATGTTTAGGCAGCAAGAGAGAAAAAAGAAATAATTTTTTCCAATAATATGATCCACTTTCACAAACATCAGCATCCCTCTCTTTTATAAATCCATGATAACTATGCAGAAAGCATTTTGTTTTACACAAAATTAGTACATTCCTTTAACATGTTTCATCGTTTTTCAGGAATTTACAAGCTGAGTTATAAAAAGATTTTTTAAAAATGTTAATTTTGTCGTTGTTGGGTTAGATAATGGTGTGTAGGTGATGTGTAGAGATGCAGCATTTGTAAGTAAAACAATTAAACACTGATTTTGACCTCAGGGGAACTTTTATGTAAATTGAATTAAATGAAACACAGTCGCTGATGTTCAGCTAAAGTTAAAGACACTGTGTCCAAATTCATACAACATAATCAATCTGTGAGATACAGATGTCTTTCTTTCTTAAGATTCATCTTTTGTTTTCAAATATTCTTCTGGGGCTGATTCACCATCATCCCAAATTTATTTTTCTTCAGCAGCAAGCAGCTTCTTCTTCTGCTATTTGCAATGCATTGTGGGTGATAACTGATAAGTGAACACATTATATTACGTAAATGCTTTAAATTGGAATGGAGAGCTGATTTGGGTCCTGCTATAGTTTCACTTTTAAATCAAATTCAAACAAACATGAATCATTTGTGTTTCTGTGGTTTGCAGAACGTCGACATCAACAGGAACCCAGAAGAAGCTCTGCAGACGGTTCCTGACCACATTTAAACGCTGTTTTGTGAGAAAGGGGGCTACAATCATGGGAAACTGGATGTGTTACCACTTATAAGCTTCATTTGATGATAGAGATGCACTCCAGTTAAAGGTCGATTGTGTAAAAACAGGAGATTTGGGGCGATAGAGGATGATGTGATAGAAACGGGACAAAGTTAACTTGTTAACATAGAAACACAAAAACACAAAAACACGTCTTCCTCCTGCAGAAACTGAGAGGTGTAGCTGGTACAGAATATTTTATTTTTAACATGTCTGAAGTGTCTCTGCGTCTAATCCGACTACAGTTTACTGTCCTCAACCTTTTTTAAAACTGTCACATTGTTTACAATTAATCCAGAGAGAGAAAAATAAAAGATGCACTTTGTATGAAGGATGAGAGGAGACTTGTTAAGAGATGTAACGGTGTCGCCATTGTAACTTTCACGCACATGTAACTGTTGTACCGATGACGTAACGTGTTGTTGTCAATCGGATTACAGAGGTGGGGATCAGCACCACGGACAGCACCCAAACAAACAAACCATTGTGTTGGAGATTTACGCACCTGGATGTGAGAAAAACGCCGAAATCCAGGCGCGTTTGGACGAAATAATGTAAATAAAGTGAAGTTTCTAACATGTCGCCGTGCAGAAATAAAAAAATCCACTGTATAAGTCAGAGTTGCCTGGCAGCTGTGTGGGGGTGTCGAGTCTTCCACAGAGAGGCTAAATTGAATAAATGATTTCCCAACACGCCAATGTTCTGTTCCTTTCCAGCCAATAAAGGCTCTTTGTGAAAGAGCACTAAAGGGAAACGAAAACTCACATTTGGGAGTAATTTACGGAGTAAAAGTCAGACTGGAGGATTTGGTTTTTTTTTTAGGAGCTCTCCTACAGAGGGGAGGAGGAGGTGGTGGTGGAGGAAGAGGAGGTGGTGTTTCTCCCCCCCAGAAAAAGCCGAGCAGGGGTTAATAATCCCTCATTTCTCGTTCACCTCGGTGGCAACAGCCCGTGAAATTTCCAGCATGCGTGAACACAAGTTGGGACCCGCTTCCTTTAAAGTCTGCGGGATTCACGCAACTTTTTGACACAACTTCACGCTGTTTCATCCCGCAACACCTGACGGACTGCAGGAAGAACATATCTAATTTTTTTTTTGGTCTTTATCACTGCAGTGGAAGCGTTTAAAGGGAGGAGGAAGGCTGTCAGTCGCAGTAGAGTAACTTGTGTAAAATGTGAGGTATGTGCACGGCGTCCCGCGGTACGAGCTGCCTCACACCCGCCGCACACAACCTGACACCTCCGGCCACTGCACTTCAACTCGGAGTCTGAAACCCGAATTACCATGGACATGATGAACGTGAAAATTCAGTGCATTTTAATAATCTGCACTTTTTACATGCAAGAGGGATTATCGAGGGATTTCGAAGCAAACCTTGGAGCTGATGTTCTTCTGCAGGTATGTTTCTGCTTTTACCTTTCTTTCAGTTTTGTGTTTAAAGTCAATAAAGGGTGAAAGTCGCGACACCTTATGAAACACACCCCTCTGTTAAACTGAGCTGCATCAAGGCCAGAAGAAAATGAAAACATAATATGTTTGTTGAATTAGTTTAAAACACTCGACCATTCTTTGGTTATTGCTCTGCAAAATGCTCTTAATGCCTTTACCTTAATAATTAAAAAGTGAACTGTTGCAGCTCTAACAGTGGCTTGCTTGAATAAAACGTGCTTCTCTCTCTGTAGCTATACATTATATGATTTTTTTTATGTCTCCCCATAAAGGTTTTCCACTCTTAAAGATATTTGTTTATGTTAAATTCCCAGGATATGTGGTAATGTATTGACACAGCAATGACTTGTGTGCAAAATTAACATTTGAGACCAAACCGTGCAGCCCTCACTGGGCCTGTGTACAGTGAAAGCATTTATTTCCAGTTCCACTTCCCCTCCTTTCATGAATGGCTTTGATTCAGACTATTTTGACACAAAATCTTGACCCAACCCTCACACAGGCAGATTGTGGAGATTACTTCAAAAAGGAGGCATTTTGTGCAAACTGTGGTGCTAATGAACGGCATTATGCTCCATATATTCGACAATGTGCCACTGGCCTGCAACTGAAAAACACTTGTGACTTTTTATTTTACAAAACTACATCATGCACTTGAGTGACTCGTTGCCTTTTTTCTTTTCCAGAGGGTGAGACGTCAAAGCAAACCAGCAAAGCCAGTGGTGAGTTTGTGAGGTTGCTGTCATGAAACGTGACGCATTTATTATACTTATTAGTTCCATTTGGAAGCATAAACATAGAATGAGATACTCAAACAAAACAATACCTGTAGAACCTAAATAACAGCTGTGTGGACTTAAATAACAGCTGTGTGGTATAGACAGAGAAACAAACAGAAACAGTGGAGCAGTGACCTGAAAACATACAGTAGTTCACTTTGCACAGCACAAAACCACAGCTCTCCTAAATACCAGTGAGCCGGAGAGCTGATGTGGTTGTCTTCCTCCAGCCTGTCGCCTCGTCCTGCAGTAATGTGGCCTTTTGCCGACCAGATTGGTCGCAGCAGGCGCCGGCGTTACCCGAGTAAACAGGAGGAGGACGGAGACACCATGCAGGGAACTGCTTTGTGTTGTTTCGTTGGCTCGTCAGAGCGATGCAGGGCAAGCTGTGATACGAGGGGAGAAAAGAAAAAGTTTGGTGTGAGGTTTAGGATTTGTTTTCCCGACACTCAGGGTGGAACAGCGGGTTGGAGTAAGCCTCTGTTAAAGTCAGACCTGATTAGTGTGTACTGAAAATATAGCATGAACTCCACTGCAGTTAATTTTGCATCATGTGATTGATATCTGCCATCCAAGAACACATTTCCTGCACTCAATGCATCCAAAATAATGTGATCCAAGTTAAACAATGTCCGATGTAAATAATAAATCCTCAACATCAGTTCCTTCTCAGTGTTTCACACCTGTCTTTGTGCCATCACTAGCTGAAGGTGACAGACTACCATGTGAGGTGTTCAGTGGTGTCCCGTTATGCCGTCACCACCATCCAGAGTTCAGTTTGGAACCAGCTGCCCCTCACCAAGGAGGCCGCCTTCGAGGTGGACCTGCCATCTTCTGCTTTCATCTCCAACTTCACCATGTAAGTCAGTCCCACGTTGTCCTGCACCGTCTCTCCTCATCGCTACTTCCTGTTTTTGCTTCAGTGCATGAGCATAGCTGAGTGTCTGTCCTTTAATTTCCTTCAGTTCTAATCTCCATCATCACTATTAAAGTCAGGAAATGAAACCAATTATGGTTTCTGTTGCCGTGTTTGAAAAATCAGAATTACTGGCGGAAAAATGTGGACTTTTTTTTAAAGCTACACCTACTGGGTAAAATTTCTTGCCTGTAAAAATAATATTTCTCTTCCAACTGGCGAGAAACTTTAAACACATAGAAGAGATGTTCTCGTTATGTGCTGAAATCCTGAAATAAAACTTCAGAGGAATTATGTAAGGAACTAGAATTCCGGTCCGGAGGAGATGTATAATTTGATTACTATGGGGGCTGCTGACTGCTCTCCTTCAAAAAAAATTTAAAAGCTAAATATAAACAAAGCAAATAAGTCAACTTTGCAGGCCAAACACCAACCCTGGAGCTGGATTTGAGAGCGGAAGCGGGTCAGGAGGAGTGGGGAACCTGTGTGCAGATGAATACCAGGCTTTGTGAATGGAAGTCAGAAAGTTAATAGAGAAAATGACAGGAGTTTGCCCAGTCCCCCTTTTTTTCTCCCCCGCACAGTTTAGAAAGGCAGCCTGCCAGTTCAGATATGCTACACACACACACACACACACACACATGCCTACCTTCACCCTATGTATGCGTGCCGACATGGAGGTGGATGTAGACTTGGATTTTTCAAGTGTGTGTGAGTCTGAACCATAATCCTTCACATCTTCTCACGCACACAGAAACACATGCATATTTTCACTGCGAACCTATGCAGCCGTCTGCACGCCGCCAAATACCCGGAGGGAAAAAAGCTGTAAGCTGCAAATGTGTTGCGTTACTTCTCTGGCATTTCTGTGTCTGAAACTAAGAACTCTGTGTTCTGTGTGCAGGTCACTGATGTGAAGCCATTCCTGAAGCCCCCCCCTCAGCCAGCCACACATATAAATACAAGCAGCTCCGTTTTCCACCCTGCTCTCTCATGCCATTCTGCTCTGTTTCTCAAACAAGACCCGCTTCAAGCTTGTGGGTTTATTTTAGCGGGCCCTTGATGTTTTTTTCTCTTTGGATATATTTGTCCAAAGGACTTGACCTTAATTTAGCACCTTGTCACATGACATCGGTGGTCAGCGACATCTACGAAGTGCCCTGTGTGAACTGGATCCCACTTTGCAGCGGTGGTTTTGGTTGGGATTTTGCTGGGTGTAGCTCAACGGCGGCACTCCCTCGGAGCGTCATCCCTCCTCATTAATGCTGTTTTCAGAGGGAAATTACTCTTCTCCACTCAACCTGTTTATGACCCCACCTCCCCTCCCTTTTGGTATGAACTCCGTTTGTAAACAAGCGTGATGCGTGTTTGTGAAGAGGCTTTGTGAACGCTCTGGAAATACAAGGAGCAAAATCAAGTAAATCACGCTTAGGAGCTCAATGCAGGCCAGGCTGCGTTTCTGAAATATAATCTGGCTACTGTGAGTCACACAGAGAGCTATTTCTTCCTCTTTTCTCTGTCCCATCAGCACCTCCAACGGCAAGGTGTATGCGGCCCAGGTGAAGGAAAGAGCTGCTGCCAGGAAAATATACGATGCTGCGAAGAAGCAAGGAAAAACAGCCGGACTCGTTGCCACCAAGTCAGTCTGAGGAAACGATTTTTCTTCTTTCCTTAAAATTCCACAAAATTAAAAAAAGGAAATTTGATTATATAAAGAATCTGTTTCATTTTGAGTGTCGTGCTGCATGCTGTCCAACATATACACGGTGTTTAAGAGGAGACTAACATTCAATATTGTAAGTTTTTTCTTTCTTTCTGCTCTGTGGTGTTTCAGAGAGAGGGAGATTGAGAAGTTTCGGGTGGCGGTGAGCGTCCCGTCAGGAGCTCGGATGTTCTTCTCTCTGTCCTATGAGGAGCTGCTGCCTCGTCGTCTGGGCCGATACGAGCTCAGTCTGGGTCTAAGGCCCGGACAGCCTGTGCAGAACCTCACTTTAGATGTCAGTATAACAGAGCGGACGGGCATCAGTTTCATCAAAGTTCTTCCTCTCAGGACCAGCCGACTCCTCAACACTGCTCAGGGTAAAATCTGACACACTTATCATCTGTCAAGCTGAATTTAATATTGTAAAAAGCACAAAAAAACAGGCTTAAATCTTCAAATACTGTCTTAAAGTACAGATATACTTCCTCATACTCACCACCACGTGTTTAGAGCAGAAAGTGTAAAAACTTCCAGGAATCTCAAGAAACTTCCTAATTGAATAAATCGCTTCAAAAAGTAATCACAAAAGCAAATTTATTCACATTTTTAACAAGTATTAGATGAGAAGGTCGACACCACCCTCATGTGCAGTACAGCAGGTTAGCAGGTTAGCTTAGCATATCATATGAACTGAAAATGGCTAGCCTGGTCTGTCCAAGCAACAGGTCACAAGCCACTGTAAGATTTCCAGCAAACAGCAGGAAGTCACTGCTTTTAACCAGTAAATAGTCTTTTACGTAACCTTGTATAAAAACAAAACTACGCATGTTTGCGCTTCATGTTTTTGCACAGATTAAAAAACAAGACTTACAATGTTATGTGCTTTGTACTGGTGGTTGCAGGTAAATATTCTTACCGTTGAAATAGCTTACTTTGAGCTAATTTAGCTTGGCTAGCTGCTTCCTCTTGTTTATAGTCTTAATGCTAGGCTAAGCTAACCAGCTTTCGACTGTAGTTTCACATTTACTAGCAGAGTGGTAACAGTGGTTTCATACAACTTTCAGCAAGAAAGCAAACAAGGGTGTTTCCCAAAGTGCCCAGCTTGTCATATAATGCATAAGCTGTAGATTGTTACTTGATTTATTGTTTTAAAGACTACATGGATTTGTTCATGTAATGCCCTCCAGCAGCCGATGCAGGCGCCCCGGCCTCCACTCATGTTGAGCAGAACGCTGCTTGTGCTCGAGTTCGCTACAGTCCAACTCTACAGCAGCAGAACAGCATCTCCTCCAAAGGTCTGAATGCAGACTTCATCATCCAGTACGACGTGGACCTCAGGGACCTCATGGGTGAAATACAGGTCAGGGGTCATCTGTTCATTTCTGGCCTTCAAATATACACACGTTTGTCTTTTCCATCCTTTATGTTGTATTTTCCCTCCACTCTTTAGGTGTATGATGGCTACTTTGTGCATTACTTTGCACCCAGAGGACTTCCTGTGGTACCAAAGGATGTTATATTTGTCATTGATGTCAGTGGCTCAATGATAGGCACTAAGATAAAACAGGTAACGTGGACAAACCTTGTGGACTGAATACTTGCTAAAATATAACATTATTCTGCAAATGCAATGTGGAATTTCTGTCAGTAATTCCAATCGTGTCTGTCAGTAGACCAAACAGGCCATGAGCACCATCCTGGAGGACCTGAGAGAAGGTGACCATTTCAACATCATCACCTTCTCAGACAAAGTTCACACTTGGAGGAAAGGACGAACGGTGCGAGCAACTCGGCAGAACGTACGAGACGCCAAAGACTTTGTCAGGAGGATTATTGCAGAAGGATGTGAGTTAAAATCAGATACTGTTTGAATTGTGGTATTCTTATTTATCTTAACCATTAAAATCCTCTTAAGCTTCCTCTGATGATCCCTGTTGTTTCTCTCTTTTGCATCAGGGACCAATATCAATGCAGCTCTGCTTTCAGCTGCACAGCTCGTCAATCCTCCATCTTCAGCTTCTCAGAAATTCCTCTCATCCCGTCGCGTTCCTCTGGTAATTTTCCTCACTGATGGGGAGGCAACCATCGGAGTAACAGCTGGTGACACCATCCTGAGCAACGCCAAGAAAGCTTTGGGTTCTGCTTCCCTGTTTGGCCTCGCATTTGGAGATGATGCAGACTTCCTCCTCCTGAAACGTCTGGCTCTGGATAACCGAGGCGTGGCGAGGATGGTGTATGAGGACGCGGACGCAGCCTTGCAGCTGAAGGGCTTCTACGATGAAGTAGCCAGCCCTTTGCTATCAGACATCCAGCTGTCGTACCTGGACGATCAGGCGTTTGAAATCACCCGCTCGCTGTTTCCAAACTACTTCCAAGGATCTGAGTTGGTGGTGGCTGGGAAGGTCAAACCAGGGGTCAAGGATTTAAAGGTGTCGATGTTCGCCACTAATTCGAAGCAACGTGTCAAGTTTGAGAACGATGTGTTTACGTCCAACACAAAGGGGAATGGGAGTGCAGATTCATTTGACTGTTCAGCAGGTTTAGAGGGAATCTCCAGCTTTGTGCATCGTCTCTGGGCGTATTTTACCATCAAAGAGCTGCTGCAGGCCAAACTGAACACAACCGACCCTGCAACTCAAAGGTTACTGACAGACAAGGCCACTAATCTGTCCCTCAAATATAACTTTGTAACACCAGTCACTTCTTTAGTTGTAGTTAAGCCCGATGCAGATGAAGCAGCTCAAACGCCACCCACTGCAAAACCCACCATCGCCGCCACCATAACCACAACTGCAACGACTACCGCCACCATCAAAATGTCAGGCGCTGCAAAGAAGCCCAGCTCTCCCTCCAACCCGAGGCCAAACAAAACAAAACCAGACCCTCCCCAGCCGCCTCCAAACACACCACAAGCTAAAAAAATCTCAACGCCAACTCCCCCAGCAAAAACAGGGATTTTACTGACCAAGAAAACCACAACAACTTCAAGTCCCGGCTCCGTCAAAACTGCCCCGGCACCATTCTCCGGTAAAAAACCCACCCCTTCCCAAAATGATTCCAAAACCGCCTCTCCTCCTCCTGCTGGGAAGATATCCACCTCTGTGCTTAACATACTAAAAACAGCATCACCCCCTGCACCTGGGAAAGTCTCCACCCCTCAGCCCAGCGCTTCAAAAACAACCTCTCCCTCAACAACCACCACAATGTCAACATTCACCACTGCCACTGCACCCCCACTGCGTTTAGTCAAAACCGACCCTGCACTTCCGCCCGGGAGACCCCTCACGCCCCACCCGAGTACTGTGAATCCAGCCCTCCCTCCTGTCAAGCTGACTGCACCCTCCACAGTGGCAGAAAACATCTCCACAGCTGCTCCAGATGTTCCTCCACCTGAAATCACCACCACCGCTCTGCCGGAGCTGCCGTTGCCGCTCACCTCTCCCACGCCGGCGTCGTCTCCGGCTGTGGAGAGCAACGGCACAAACTCAGAGACGGACCTGAGCCTCGCCACCTTTGTGTCGGCTACTTTTGCCCCCATGCCTGGTGTAACAGATGGGCCGCGGCCATGGGAAGCAGCGGGGCTTCTGGGTAGGTTTTTAAACTCTCTGTCGTTCACTGAGTCTAATCTGATAATCTCATCTGGAGATACAAGATTAATAACAAGCAGACTTCTGTATTTGTTCCTAACTGAATATTCTTCATCTCTCCACTAGATGTCTCTACTTTCATCCAGAGAAAAGGTGAAACTGAGTTATCTCTTTACATCACACACTTTTTTGAGCTTTTAAGATACATTTATGTAAAAAAATGAATGTTGATCGGTTACATAACAGCATCAGAAATAAATAAAAATCTTTCTCATTTTCTGTCTCCTACAGATATTGATCTTGTGAAAGGTGAGTGTCACTATTAAAGGTACTAAATTCAACATTTTAGCACCAATTAATGCACAGTTTTCACACAGAGGTCAAATTTGTGCACATCACTTTATTTACAAGATTGATGTCTAATTTAAAATGTTAATGATGCAAACTAAAAGACATTAAACTGTTTCCATACTGGGAATTGAACCCAGGCTGCCTGGGTGAAAACCAGAAATCCTCATTGCTGTACTGTTACATACTTGTGCAGTATGAGCTCTGTTCTTTATAATGTGACCAATCAACTGAGAATTTGTCAAATCATTGAGCCAAAATATTACAGGAATTTTGCTGTGATTGGTGCTAAAATGTAACATATTGCACTTTTACAGATGGTTGTTCCCTGTAGCATCAAAATTCCTTCATGAGCAGTACATCATGTCCCAGACTCACTGTCTCTGTCTGATTTCCAGACTATGATGCAACCTATGACTATGATTACGACCTCAACTATGACGCTTGTAAGTTTTGAATATTCATTAGAGGCATTTCCATACTGTGGCTGCTTTTCAGACCTTAAAAAAATCACATCAAATACGTTCTGTGACTCATTCTCAGGGGATGATACTGCAGAAACGGGATCATTTGGTGAGCATTCAGTGTTTTGTTCTGTGTTTTCTTTTTACAGCTGCATGTCTTAAATAGCACATCATGTATAGTAGAGACACTGCTTGCATTACCTGTGTAGTCCTGTCGTTGATTTCAGTGCTTGGGACTGAGGGCGACTGTCCTTTAGCTGAATGTCTTGTGCTTTTAGAGCCTCCGTCCAGATTGAGCACCGTGCGGGTCTTCTCCTCATCAGGTCAACAACACACTCTGTATTCAGTTTGTTGTCAGAATATTTTATGTGATCGTGTTGTATTGATGCTCGTTGTCGTCTGTTTTCAGTTGATGGAGATCCTCATTTCGTGGTCCAGCTGCCAAAGCAGCATCAGAGTCTGTGTTTCACAGTAGACGGCAGAGCTGATGATGTTCTCAGACTGTTAGAGGATCCACAGAGAGGTATGCTGACATATTTAAATATTTATAGTTATTTCAGTTTGGTGGATAAATATACATGTTTAAAGATCAACTAATGCAGTGCTGATTTTTTTAAGTGCATTAAAAGTGTTTTCTTTCTCCTTAAGGGATAATTGTGGATGGCCACCTGATGGGGGCGCCCTCGAAACACGGCGTAGAAGATCGCGCTCGAACCTACTTTGACCAGCTCACCATTTCCTCAGCGACAGGCGTCTCCGGTGACATCACCATCACCCTGTCGCTGGACGCCGTAGTGGTGGAAGGGGAAGGCCGGGACGTCCTGCCCATCAGTCAGCAGGGATCAGTGAGGCGGCAGGGCGTGACGGTCACCGTGGACAACCATCGCAGCTGCTGGATCGAGCTGGACAAGGACGTGCGCTTCCTGGTCCTGTTCCACCACTACAAACACCCGAGTTACCTGCAGATGGCTCACCTGGGGTTCTACATCACAGATGGACGAGGACTGTCTGCTTCCACCCAAGGCCTTCTGGGTAAGTAAACATTAGCACTGACTGGGGCCATGCTTTTAGTAGTGGAATATGAACTCACACCCTTCACTAAAAGTAGATAAACACACCGTTGTTACTAGTAAAAGTCATTAGAATACAAATTACATTATTAAATTGAGTATATGGATGCATCAGTGGCAGCATTTTACAGTTTTAGCTGTTAAAAGTGGAGCTTATTTTGACTTTATTCACATTTAAATTGTTGTTTCAAGCAGCAGAATGTTTTCCAGCCCAGCCAACAGTTTTACAACGTGTTTTAAAGCCCGTGTAGTAATTATCTCTAAACCTTCATGTGTTCACAAAGTAGTGAACCTCACCTCATCCCTGTTTGTGAAAGACTGAGCCTTTCAAAGATGCCCTTTCATACCCAATCAGGATACTCTCACCTGTTATCAATGAACCTGTTTACCTGTTAAATGTTTCAAACAGGTGTTTTTGTTGCTCCTGTCCCAACTTGTTCAAAATATGCTGCTGGCTCCAAATTCAGAATTACAAAAATTGAAGAAATTGATGGCATAAAGCATTAAAATATTTTGTCTTTTTACTGTTTTTGATTGATTTTATGTCAAAACTTAATTTTATTTAATTTTAACAGCATGGCCTAACTTTTTTTTTTGTGGGAACAAGGTTGTAACTACAGCGGTAACTTTAGATACAGTAAAACTAAATACATATTTCCAGTTAATTTGACCCTAGTTTTCAAGTAAAACTGAAATACTCAAGTGTAGTATAAGTATCTCTGTTTAATACTTGAGTAAATGCACTCAGTTACTTTCCAACACCTCCGTATCTTATCCCTCTACAGGCCAGTTTCAGCACTCTGACCTGAGTGTGACTGTGGCGAAGGATTATCTGGGCGGAGGTTCTCACAAGGAGGTCATTTCAGCGCGAGGGATCCTGAGGTGGGGGTCGGAGCACATGTCGGTCACCTTGCAAGACAAGACGCTGAAAGACACGGTGCAAAAACGCCACACGGGCAAGTGCTGGGTGGTTCCCAAGGCTGAGGTGGAGAGACTGCTGGGTCATCCATACGAGAGCTATGTGGTGGATCATGTGTCGTTGTAGCTCAGTCGGCTCCACCTTTGTTGCCTCTCTGCTTCCCAGCTCAGGTCACAGCAATTATCAAGGTGTTGTTATCGGACAAAGGATGAGCAAGAACTGGGACTCTGTGAGGCTGAGGCGACTCGATGTCAGAGACACACAGGTGTGGTTACATAAAAAGAGGGAAAAAGGCGGCGGCGACAGATGAGAAAACATGTAAAGGAGCGACGAGGACGCAAAGTTCGACAGACACAGCGCAGACTGAACGATGCTGCCGTTCTCTCCATCACTGAGCTCGACTCTGATTCAAAGCTCTGTGTTCTGAGACGAAATGTTCTCCTGTTCACATGGCAACCAAAAAAAAAAGTCCATTTTGTGCTGAAGCGGTTTGCGCTCGCTCCAAAATGTCTCGTGCAGCAACTCTGTTCCCAATTTCAAAGATATTTATCAGATTATTCCTATATTTCACCACGAAATGATTTATACTTTGGAATCATCTGTAATAATTAAAACTGTATCATTCTGTAAGTTGTATTTTTTTAAGTATGTGTGTATATAAAAATATTATTGTATGTATGTAAAGTATAGATAATCGTCCCACAACAGGTGACTCACCTGGACGTAGTGATCGCATCTTGAAAAAGAAAAACAAAAGAAAATCAGGGTGTTTCCAGGTTTGCCATGTGCTTTTTATTTTTCTATCATTTCATTCATAGTTTAATTCATTTTATTTGTTACACAAGACATTAGGCATTGTTCACATACTAGTGATCAAACAAGGACAGTAAGTTTTCTACTACTCAGCCTGAATGATTTCTTTTGTCAATTTCAAGGGTTTTTTTTTTGTTTTTTTTTGGTCAATAGTGGTTTTCAAAGGCCAAACTGGATGGAAATTAAAACAGTACAACCACACATGGGGGCTTTTGTTTTCCATAAATAAAAAGAGAGGCTGATGCTGAGGAAGGGCAGGGGAAGGGGGGGAGGGGCTTCATATAGATCTATGTTCAAAGAGTAAACAGTATTCCAGTTTTAATCAGATAACATGTTTTCCAGGACGAAGACCACACACGATGTTTGAATGAAGCACAGTGTGAGAAACCGTTGTGAAAAGCGCAGCTGTGTAGACTTTGATTTCAGCTCCATGACTGACTGACTGACTGACTGTTGCTGTCATCCTTCCATCAAAACCTGTTTCTTAGGAATGATCGCTAATCGTCGTGTTATATCGTGATGCAGCACTGGAATGATCAGAACACATGACACAGCAAATGACAAACAAACAAACAAACAAACAGAAACAAAACGAAACAAAAAACAAGTAATTTTCGGTGTGCATCACTTTTTAAAAATCCATTTTTATCATCGAAACGTAAACTATTAGCATAGCATATTCAGCACTGACATAAACCTTTTCCACTATACGTCAGTGAAATTCAAATAAATAGAGCATAACAATAAGACACATCAACACCCCAAACACGAGATGACTTCGTTTAGAGTCGTTAAGGGATTTTGTCCGGGTGGGGGAAAAAAAAAAGTGAAACTAAAACCTCCTCAGAGTCTTAAATTAAGCGATCAGAGCGTCTCGTCTGTGTTTAAAAAAAGGTCGGGCCACAGATCAGCCTGGCTGTGTGTTAATGTGCACTGCAGAGATATGAGGAGGCGCCTCGGCTCAGGTGAACAACAACAGCCCTGATGTGGTAGAAAAACAAGTATCCCTTCTGTAGTATCCAGTCAGATTACCACACACTGTCAGCAAGCTTTGCCAATAACAGCAACACCATTTTTGGCACAAGACTGACCTGCCACTATCAGTTAGTTCAAACAAAGCAGTCAATTTATATTCATGAGGGCCCCAACGTTTGAATAAGACCCCAAAATTAAGGCTAACACCACATAAAAGCATCCTTCTCATGGGGTGGCACCTGTCACTGTGGCTTCATACCTTTGCTATGCTACAAATTCATTTTAAAGTTATGTGGGAATCCAGCTTTTCCCTCTATTAAACAACTACAGATTTTTTCCATAGGATTTTAGTCCCTAAGGGAGTGACTTATCTAAATGACATACACAAGGGTTGAAACAACCAAGACACAATCTGGTGCTTTTCACTATGAGCTGAAATTTCAGTCTTCAACCTCTTCACCCAAAAGTGAAACTTCCCAAACGTCAAATCCAAAACACTCCCTGACTTACATTCTTTCACCCCATGGCACACTTTCTCCCGTCTCAACAAGAACCAATTAGCAATTATCACTTTGTTGTCAACTTTCATCCCAAATCTTCCAGAATACTTCACAGAAAGCCTAAAAAAAAAATCCTCTCCATGCCTCCTCTGCTCCAAACATTCCCTTTTTTTTTTTTTTAACTTTGAAGACCACAGTTTCAACCTCAGATCTGTAAACTTCATAACTTCAGCCAGTGAAATGTGAAACCAAATATATAGAAATAAAAACTCTTCAATAATTTAAAAATGTTAGAAAGTAAAACTATTCAAATTCAAAACATGACATCACACAACAGAGATAAACAAAGGAACAGGTTTTTTTTTTTTTTTACGGGGCGGCAGGAGGTGGGGGAGGGGGGAGGGGGTTGGTGACAGTTAATAGCCACTGGTTAGCTTGCCTGCTAGCACAGGGAAAACAACAGCGTCGCAAAGTGAGCACTAATCAGTTGACAGAACAGCCCATTTATATGTAATTTTTCATCACGTTTTTGTCTTTTTTTGCCTTTTTTTTTTTTTTTTTGCCCGACCAACAGATTTTTGCCAAAAGGAGCGGCGTCTTTTGAAGTAACACAGGTAAAAGACCAAGTAAGAGAAAAAGAAGTGAAAGCAGGGTTGACAGGAGCGATGCGTGGAATGGCCCAGCCTCCGTACAGCAGTGTCATTTCAGTCTATGTACAATACTACTGTGTGTAAAAGATGCATGCATGTCGACTGGAGGTGACCCTTCCAGAGGATTCTACACTAAGCCGTTAACAGATGTCTCATGTCAGAGCTCGCCGTTCAGACCTCTCAACGCCATCTTACATCCGCCAAAAACCTCTGATATGAGCAGAAAGACGTTACAGAAAGAATGAAAATGCTTGAAAATTGCCAACAACAAGGAATAAATTCACCTCTAATGGTAATAGTTAAGACATGATTATACTGTAAATTCTACAATGGAATGAAAGACCGTATCAACCCTGCTTTTCGGTGACAGAGGAGAGTGTGAGTACTTGAACAGTGTGTATGTTGTGTGTTTTGTGAGCGTTTATGTGTTCGAACGCGTGTCAAGAGAGAGAGGGGCGTGAGGAAAAAGGAGGCAAATGGCGGAGAGCTGGCAGAGCCCAGTGGCGCCCCCTTCTCCTCCCTGCTCACGCTCCCCCCACCCCGGCCCTCTACGTCGGGCTCTGCCGCCTCTTTTTTTTTGCCCCTTTTCGCCCCGCCTCCTCTCCCGGCCCCGCCCTCTCTCGGAAGCCCCTCTACCGCTCACTGCTCATCCTCCCCAAACACGTCGTTCTGTTTGCGCTTCATGTTCTCAAAGTCAAAGTCGCTCCCGGTCATGCGTTTGTAGATGTCTTTGATGTCGTTGCAAGTGGTCTCGAAGTGGGTGGTGGCATCGTAGGACCTTGAGGCGAAGACCTGAGAAACATAAGACAACAGGACTGAGAATCTATAGCTAAACTAGCTACCTAGCTAGCTGCTCTGTGAGGCTGTACTTGAGCACAGCAGTGCTTGGGCTAAATGCTAACATGTGCATGCTAACACGCTCACTGTGACAATGCTAACCTGCTGATGTTAAAGTGGCATATTTCTGCATGCTCACCTCTTAGCTTGTTAGCATGCTAACTTTTAACACATTGGAGGTGTTTGGTCATAAACCAAAGTAAGGGACAAATCAAAGTTTTGACCAGATGATGGCGCTCTTTAGAATTCATCCTCAAGGACCTCACTTAAAAACCTGACAGCCTCATAAGTCAACAAAGTTATTAATATTTATCAAATGGTAACTGTTAATGAAGTAGATGTCAGGCTAGGTGGCGCTAGAGGAAATGTCAAAGCATTGCCAAAGTAGTGACAATTTTTCCTCCACATCTGCAGCATATTTCACATCAATACATCCAATAATTGTTCAGATATTTCCTGTCCCTCCACACTTGTCAACGTCATGGTGGCGCTACAGGAAAAGTTGGAGAATCACTAGAGTCGTAAGATTTCATCTTTTGGGGACAACAAATTTCTGTACAGACTTTCATGGTAATCCACCTGCTCTTTGTTAAGATATTTCAGTCTGTACAACACTGATCAGAGGAGCCTCTGCTAGCATGCCGACTAAGAGCCTTTTCTTCAATTTTTCTTGCAAAGTTGGGAGAAAAAAAATCTCTTACCTGGCTCTCAGTACCATCGTCTGTGGGCTCATAAAGGTCACTAATAGCCACAAACCTGTCAATACAAAACAACACCGTTAGCTAAACCCAGTTATTAATCCCAGGTTATCCCATAAATATTTCATATCGCTTTACGATCTTATCTAGTTTTATGGCGTGCTCGTTTTGTGAAAACATAATTGCATGAAATGTTGAGGTGCTGACTTTTGGTCGATGGGCTCCAGCAGCTCCAGAGCCGGCTCGATCTCAGCCTCGGGCTCGCTGGTTTCCACTGTGGTGCTGACGATGGCGATGTACTTCCCCTGGGCCGCCACATTGTGAGCATAGGAGATCATGCACACGTAGATGTCTGCAGAGTTGATACGATTGATTAAGAGAAGAAGTAAATCAAAACTACCTGAATTCACTCACTTTTTGGGGGGGGTTTTCGCCACTTGGGTGCAGTGAAAACTAGCTTTAAACAAAACATCTTATCCTCTTAAAAAGCATTTTATGGCAAACTTGTCAGCAAACAGTTGCTTGTTTAAACATCCAGCAGGTACAGAGGAACATTGTTTAATTTAAGCTCTGGTTTGGTCTCCACCAACTCAGGAGAGAAATATCTGGCTCTTTAGCTGCTAAATGTCCATTTTTTTTAAAGCTGGTTTGTAATTTTATCTGTTTTTTCACCTAAAACAGAACAAAGTTAAACAAAAAACAAAGTCCAGCATCCACAGGAGGCACTTTTCTGTCCTGTCTTTCTCTTCTTCTTTTACTTTCCTGAAATGTTGTTTTGTTCCTTTAAATGCACATTCATGTACTCCTTTTTAATTAAAAAGAGTCATGAAACAAGCTGATGAGAGCTTGAAAGTGAACCACAATGACAAAGTTGTGGTTCAGAAAACTAAAACAGTGAACTTAAGATGATGAAATGCTCCACAGAGCTGAGAGGAACTGCTGAGTCTTGTGGGGTTTCATTTTTATGATCAACCCCGTTTGAAAACACAAGAAGTTATTGTAAGAACACTGGTTAAAGAAGTCAATATTCAACATGAAATCCATTTTGTTTTTCAGTGTTTAGGGATTAGGAGCTTTTTAAAAGTAGATAAAAGGTATGAAAGGACTAAAAACTGTCTCTAAAAGAGTAAAATCAGAAATATGTGTCACTTGATTTGTCCCCACATGAGCGCCCCGGAGCTTCAAATCAAATCAATTACGTTTTATAGAAAAGTCAAATAAATAATCAATCTTATCGCTCCAGTTTCTAAGAAATATCGTAACAGCTGAGCTGGTTTGTTAAACAGTGACGGTGATCCGTACCTGAGTTGCGGTTAACCTGATTCTGAGGGATGATGATCTGGCAGGAGTTCGCGTCGTTGGTGTTTTTGATGGGGTGGCTGAGGACGCATATCACACGGATCACCTGACCGGCCTTGCGGACGCGGTCTGGGATGTAGCTGGGGTCGCAGATGAGCTGCTTACAGCGAGCAACCTGCAGCGAAGGACGACATACATGCAGCGTTTTGAGAGACTTTCCTGGATTAACAAACTAAAAGTCTTTGGTAAATTTGCAACGTGGCCGTACTTCGCCCTCAGACTTCACTCCAACCACGTGACCACCCTCCATCACTATCTCATCCACTGGTTTGTTCAGCATGTAGGTCCCTCCATAGATTGCACTCAATCTGAAATGACAAGTACGAACCATTAAATCACAGTGGATTCGTAGTTATGCATTCATCACAGAGGACAAGCTTTAATCTGTCAACTTTATGGTGATGTGGATGGATGATGCATTAAAAAACAACCTGGCAAATCCCTGCGGCAGCTCTCCCAGACCATACAGGGGGTAGAGGTAGGGGCTCTTGCCGTACCGAGCCAGAGATTCACTGTACAGCTTGATACGATTGATCGTCTCCAAACAGGGAACATCAAGATAGCTGAGACCGACAGAAAATGATCAGAATGGGGGGGAACAGAAATGCTGCGATACATTTAATTCTTCGTTTCTTAAAAGCTAAAAAGTTCATGTTTAAACTAAATAAATACCTACTTAGCTGCACTCACTTTTGCATGTGAGTATACAAGCTTTATCAAACCTTTTTTAAAGCATATTTTAATTGTTAAATCATAAATGCAGCTGGGACATTGATCGCAAGACTCATTAACAGGTGCATGTCTGATATTTTTGCTGTTGCACTTACTCGTCTGTCCTGTAGAGGGCCAGGGCGTGGCCAGTGAAGTCAATGACATCCTGGCCGAGGTCAAACTTCTTGTAAACATCCCTCATTGTTGTGGTTTTCGGGTCCACGCCCTCGAAGGTTTTCGGGTCGTTCTCATCGAAGTTGGCCACAAAGACTAAGAACTTCCTAAACCTTCGCTTCTCAAACATCCCCATCAGATCTGGGGGTTTAAAAAAAGGCTTTATTTTGCAGAAACTCCCCCTTCGATTACATGTAAGTGGTTTAAAATATTCTGCTGTTTGCTAATAAACTGCGATAGCGTCTTACTTGAAGCTAGCGCCTCAGTCTCGGTCGACGGCACCTTGTAGATCTTTCCTCCTTTGTAGACGAAGCTTCCCTCCACCACTTTAAAGTCCAGATATCGTGTCACTTCTGTGTATAGCAGCATCTTCACAAGCTGACCTGCAGTCACACAAACAAGCTACATCTCATTATGTGTCATCCGCTTTAAACTCTGCTTTGATAGCATCAAGAAAGAGAACGCCACCTCACCTAAAACCTGTATCAATAACAGTAATTATCCTCCAATAATCCTGATTATCTCCTCAGTCTTTGATGCCACAGAGGTTTATGATATTTATCTCTTTGTGTTTGTCTTGTGAGACTCACCGTTGGCCATTAGAAACTTGGGGATGAGGTCAACGTTCCAGTCCCGTCCTCTTCCCATTGACTCGGGTGGAGTGTCTGGAAGGTTGAAGCGCTTATACAGCTGTGAAAAAAAAAGGGGAGAGACACATTAACTCCATCCTTTGAGGCTAAAACCTATAAAAGATGAAAGAATCTGTAGCATTTAAAAGAACACTGCAGCGAGCAAATGGAGACAATTAAAAACAGCAGATGATGCACAGCGGCACTGCAAGTAAAACGAGATGAAATGAGGAGGGACATAAAATATATTGATTTGTTTTTATAGATCCCGGGAGCCCCTTACCTCCTCCAGAGGGGTGATGGAAGAGCTCTCTCCTCCATAGTAGGGGTTTCTGTCCATGTGCAGAACCTTTTTCCCATTCACAGACATGATCCCGGACAGAATGCATTCCTGCAGAAAACAAGTTTAAATACCGACTTTAACATCAAACTTAAAACCAAATGAAAGTAAGTTAAGGAAGAGGAATCTCTAAAGGAAGGAGAGATTTTAATAAAAGCCATAAGGGGAAGTTGAGAGGTTTTGACAGAAAGCTGCAGGGAGGACAGAAGGGCCGGTGTGCGCATGCGCGGCTAGCTCATTTCACCCATGCATCCACCATGGCAATAATAATAATTATTACCATTTTATGACTATGATTATTTTTATTTACACTATCACATCATTTCAATGACAAAACCCGACTAGTATCACATCGTAAAATACAAATTATCACGGCTGTGCGTTGACAAAAGGAAATTTGATACCTTTTACAAAACTACCGAAAAACGTCGACTTTTACGCACGCAAACATCCAAAATAACATCACTGCAAACGCATCAGATGCATTTCTGCCCCCATCGGGTCGGATAAGTGGAAGGAGAAGCGGCGGCGGAAGGCTCAGGCCTGCGCCAACCTCAGGATGGAGGCCTGCCGAAGCACAGAGGACCATGACACACTGGGGTTACGCCTAAAAGATGCTACTGGGTGTAACACAACAATGAGCCGGCTGGCTTCAAAAAAACAACCCAAAAAAAGACAACAACTCCTGGAGCATCATCTGCTCTCCGTCACGCACAAACAGGCCGTCTGGCACATTTGGCGACACGTCTAAAGCGCATTTATTAACGCAAATTTTCTGATGACACGAGCGCACAGGGATGCTGGAGGCTTTCACTCCTGGACTCGGATAGATGGAGCACAGCGGGCCTGCAGCAAATAATCCACCGCAAGCAACAATAATCTATCCATTTTTATTTATTTCAGTGCAAAAATTAATGAAGCTTGACTACTTACTGTGAGTCCGGTGCCCAAAACGATCACATCATATTCCTCATCCATGTTGTATCACCGCCTCTCCCGTCTCGCCCTCTTTTTTTTTTTTTTTTTTTGCCTTGAGAAATGAAGGGTATTGCAGGAAAGAATACCGGTGAGTCCGCAGAACCGGGACGTTTGACTCCCTTTTCTCCGCCCGAGTGCTTCAAAACGGCTCGTTAAAAAAGTTAAATGTTATTTATTAATCATTAGGCTTGTAATGACCAATGATATATACTGTCCACACTGTCACCGGCGAGGACGACCAAAGATGGCCCTGATCGCGGAGCGCTCTAGAACAATGTCAGTGCGCGTCGGCAAATAGTGCGCATCCTCCTTCTCTCTTCCTATGTTGCCACACAATGGACTCAAACTGAATTAAAAAAAAAACGTGTCTGCAGTGATAAATCTTGCTCTTAGCGGGCTGTATTAACAATTTACACACATGTTGGGTTTTGTATTAGAGTTTGGTGTTGAGTTGAACATTTTGTGCCGTTTTAAATACATTTTGTCCAAGTCTGTCCGGTCTCTATTTTCTTTCTATCCTTCGTTTCCAGTTGTAGGCGCAGCGCTGCGTGGAAGCGAGCAGTGTATCCCTCCGCCGCCACAGCTGTGTGGATGGGAGTTGCTTTCACTGACCGATCGCACGCAGGCCTCTCCAATGGAGAGAAACGTCCAAAACTTTACTTATATTTTATGCGCTTTTGCTTTTTAAAATGAGTTTTTTGCAAAATCTTTACATATATATGATAGGACATGATGATAGGAGAGGATAAATGCTAAAATTTAAGAGTGTGTCAGCACCATGGACAGTTGCAGGTGTTCCTCATATTCACGAACAAGGCAGAGTCCAGCTGCATTACACGTATCACGTATCTATTTATATCACATTCAGTTTTATAACAGGAAGTACAGCTATTGTTAAAAGCTATCACCTGTGTCTGCTGAGAGCTAAACTGAAGTATAACGAGCATTAGCATCAGAGCAGCGGCACTGACTGGATGCTAGTAGCTGCTAATGCTAACTGAGTCCGGACTGGAAGTGATAAAACTGTTGTTATTTGGTTCTTTATGTGACACGACGAACCAAAGCTGCAGCCTGTGGTTGTGTTAAGGAGCAGCTGTGGGCAGGGCAGCTGAATGAAAGGAGCAGGAAGTCCTTTCTTTAGCGCTGCTGCGCCGCACATGACTGTCAGCTGGTCCGCGTCACGTGAGCAGAACTTTGCGGAAAAACCAAACGAAAATGGCAGGATCGAGGTGCTCGAGTCGAGGGCGATTAATGGCCTTTGCTGCCTTTTTCTTCACCCTTTTCGCTACGGGAAGCTCCACTAGTCAAGTGCCACTTCTGATGTGGTCCAGTGACGGGTAATATTTCGTTTTTATTGTTTATTTGTCGCGTGAGGCAAACTTTTTAACAGTCAACTCTGACCAGCTGTCTGCCATGCTAATGCTAACACCTGTAGCTAGCTGTGCTCCAACTTTATGTAGATAAGGCTAAAAGGCTAAGGTCTAAACACAAAGTGTACCACATTCGTTGTGATTTAAAAATATATATATTACTGATTTGATACTGTCGTCGAATTAAAATTATTAGACTCACAATCCTGAAATTAAGAGCTAATCTCAAACAGTTAGCTAATGTTAAAGGATTTCTCGTTGTTTCCATTTATAATGTTAGCTAAAATGATACAGCGATGCAGTAAGCTAGGCTCTGTTTACTAAATGGATTACACTGCTTCTTTAATTATGTGTATTCATGTTACTCTCAGGTGTGTTCATAAGCGTAATAATGTAATATTGTGCCAAACTCAAACACATTTACACTGCAGGCTGTTAAACAGAGTTTCTGCATACAGGAGGAACTACACTTCTTTAGTATTACAGTGGTGGAGCAGACAGACATCAGACAGGACTCACAGGCCTCCTCATGATGCTGTGTGATGTGTGATGTGGTTGAATCAGAGGAAGAAACAGTGGGGAAACCACAACCAGTTGAGGGTTTCACTTTGAGGAGAGTTTTCGTAATTATTTAAAATGAAGTTAGTTGAAAGTTGTGGACAGACAGGAGATTTCAATATGAAGACGAGATACACGCTGAGAGTGTAAATGAAAAATGCTTACTGTTCTTTAAGCTAATAATGGACTTAACTTTAACTAAGTTTAAATGGGAATCTGGACTAATACTATGTTGATATTAACAGTGATAAACAGAAATGTAACTTTGGTGGCAGTGATGCATTGGTTGAGTTATTCACCTTCAACATGAGCTTAATGTTTTTTAACATTAAAAAAGTGAGTAATTGGCCTCCTGCAGAACATTTATTGTAAAATATGATGTGATTTTTGTACTTGATGTTTCTGTAATAAAAATAATCTCTTATTTAAATTGTTTAAGCAGTTGAGAACAATTGTTTTATATGTCAAAATGTCTCTTTATCTTTCCTGAATGTGTAGTTTACCACCACTGGCCTCACCTGCAGCTGGCCACATCACACCCAACGAACAGCTGGCTGCCTACCTCCAGTCTGCCTTTGGCTCAGGCCCCCACACTGTGCTCTTGTTCCTGCAGGACAAGGTCAGTCACCCAGACATGAAAACCAACTAAAACTAACATTCTTACTCTGCTGCAAAGATGCTTACAGAATGTCACCAACCACATTGGAGCTAAAAGTGAAAGGTCGTTGAGGACAAGTTCTCATTATGACCGTCAAAAATTCAGAGATTTTCACGGATTTCATAACATCTTTTAGAAAGTCAGTCTTTGGATTTGTAAGTTGTGTAACACAGGATATAAGCGAGTCGTGTAGTTCCACTCTGGGCCCATGTGACTGTCTTCTCATTCTGGTGTGACAATGAGCTCTGGCAGTACTTCCCCTTCATGGTTCCTCTGTAACACATTGTTAAAGTCTTCTCTGTTGTAGATGTTCAGTGCTGTGACTGATTCATGAGCATGACTGATGTTTTAGTTGTAGTGTGGTTTTTTTTTTACATATAATTAGATATTTCCCTTCCCTGCTGTAGTTCGGTTGTTTTATCTTTTTGTCCTTATTTGTGTTCAGTTAAGCAAAGACGACTTCACAGTGTTTGGTGGAGTGTTTGGAAACAAGCGGGATAGTGCCTTTCAAAACCTTGAGGTAGGTTTTTATAACTTATATATCAGCTAAACATAAAATGACATCTTTAGACCAATAATACTGATAATTATTTCAATGGTTTCCCTTCAGGCTGCACTGCAGTCTTCTTCCTCATCAGTGACGCTTCCTGCCGTAGAGTGGTCGGGCTCCTCTGCCATCCCGGCTCTTTTGCAAGAAAAACTCGGCGTCTCTCCTGTGCTTGTCGACGCAGACACTCTGTCACATCTCAGCATCAACACATCTGCCAGCAATTTACTGCTCATCAATCTCCCATACTGTACCGGGTAAGACATGAGGCCAGTTTATCAGTGAATAGGAATATTGCGTTTTTAACTGGTTAAAAACGCACATTTTTACTCTTTTACAGCTTGCAGAAGTCATGCAAGGAAGTCCTGAGTGACAATGGTATGTTTTAAATTTTAAGTAACTTCATAGTATAAAATTATTAGCAGTTTAGTCACTCTGTAGTTATAAACATGCACTGGCTTTTTTGTGTGTAACTTAAGTGTATTTTGCTTTCAACAGATGAGACTATTGGAAAAGTTCTCGGTATCATGAAAGCCAAAAATGTCCTTTACACTGCCATATACACAGGACTCCAGCCGTCACGAGTAAGATTACTAGCACTCAAAAGAGTCGCCACATCATGTACCAGAATAGTTTTTTATGATTAGTATCCTATAACTGATGAAGACGTTAATCATTATAATATTTATTTTGATCACTTTATCTCTGCAGGTGATTTCAGAGACATTCAATGCCAACCAGGCTGTGGGACGTTCCTTGCTCCAAGAACCACCAGCACCTGATGTCAAAGTGCCCATCATGTTCAACGTGTCTGGGAGCCCTTGCATAATGCTGTGGGCCCAGAATCTCAGCGTCAGCCTCTCATCAAGCTCTCAGTGGATCGATCTCGCTGCACAGACGCCTTCTCTGGCCGGATCCATGTGTAACGGCAGTAACTCACTGTAAGATGATCAGCACGTTAGCAATGTTGACAAGTTAAATTAGAGATTTTTGTTTTTCTTGAAGGGAAAGACATCATTTTTAATCTGTTCTTCTTCTCTTACTTTAGGCTTGTCCTTACATCACAAGGTATTACACTAAGGTAAGGCACTAAGTTACTTATTTAAATGAATTTATAGACACTTTGAATGTTCTCACTCTCTTTTCTTATCTAGAATAAAATAAGATCATTACCTCTCTTATATCTGTTAAATATGTAGCCAGCGGTTGGTTAGCTTAGCTCAACACTAAAACTGTAAACAACTGAAATCCATTAACTTTTCTCTGCATGAAAGGAACAAAATCTTCTCTATAAACACATGATATCTTGTTTGTTTAATCTGTACAGTAACAGAAGTATAAAAACTTTGCTCCTCAGCAAATTCAGTGACTTCTGTATGCAACTAGAACAGACTTCAGGAAGTTATTGCACCTGACCAAGACCCCTCATAAAACCACAAATTTATCTCCTAAGAGACTGAAGCACTGTGTGGCAGTTTGGTCACTTTGACATCCTGTGCATGTCTATGTGATGAAAAACTAACATTAGAGTGGAAAATTTAGTTTAGAAAAGTTAGTCCATTTTAGACTTCAGTCCTTTTGATGCTATAAGTCTTCAGAGTCAAGAATTTGCAAATCCTACACACAGAGGTGTTAATTTAGAACAATAACCATTTTGTAAAGCTATGAATTTTAGCCACTCACATTGATATGCAGCTAAGATACTGAGAAACTCTCTTCTGCTGCTCTCCAGTTTTGCCATGAGTCGCCGGTTTTATCCTGTTTCTGCACGGCACTGGTTCATCCTTGACTCTGTGCAGCTGCAGTCCAACGGTCTTTCTGAAATTTTCTTTGGGAACCGGAGCATCTACGCCCCCGCAGAGTATTCCTATCACTGCCAGTCCGTCAGCAGCCTCCAGAATGCTTTGCTAGTGTCAAATAACACCCACCCGAACACCACAGATTGGAAGCTCAATTTCATCGACTTCCAGGTACGACTGTAGTGCTGCTTTTATACAACACAATACAATACAATATACTTTTATTGTCCCCGTAGGGAAATTTGCTTTGGACTCGCACAACATGCCTCCACAGTGT
>JAQMCX010000002.1:24324304-24354228 GCA_029814765.1 Acanthurus leucopareius | reverse complement strand
ATATTGCACATTGCACACACTGCACATACCCTGTGGTAAAAACCCATGGAAATATTGCACAATCCCTGCAGCCTCAATCAGCACTATTTAAAAGTTTTATATCCTGCAACCCAACATTCCTGCAGCAGTAACTCAAGCCATTTTGAATCGACTGTTTTTTTATAATTAGGTATCTGTTAAGTGTTTCTCTTGTTCATTGAGTGTTTTACACGTGTCATTTTATGAAACAGATTCAGGGCTTCGGCTTGGGAAACACAACAGATTTCTCCTACGCCAGTGACTGTGCAGGATTCTTCACTCCGGGGATTTGGATGGGGCTGGTGACTGCGCTGCTCATGCTGTGGATCTTCGTGTACGGTTTGCACATGATCATGCATCTGAACACGATGGATCGATTCGACGACCCCAAAGGTCCGTCAATTTCAGTGCCTCAGTCGGAGTGAAGCACTCTGAAACACACATGCACTCCTTCTGTGCCTCCGAGTAGATCCTGGACTTGGGAGAACCTCTCTTGTCTTGTCGCTGTTGTACATTTGGGCCTTTTTCTTTGAAGATACTTGTCCGGCAGATTGACCTTCTCTCTGATGTTCTGTCCTGTTGTTTTCTTCTCCTGAATCCCTCCGCAGCCGTCTTTGGGATACCTTTACCTTTGCAAAGCACATTCCATGTCGTCCCTCCACCTTGCAAGTGCCAAAATGGATGCACTGTTATGAATTAATGTCGAGTGCATGTGCCTGATAGTGTTTTTTGCTCTACTGTTGGCCAGACAGTGGATTAATTCCCAAAAATAATTTGCCATAATTTCACTCACCAGAAAATGCCTTCTGTGCCAACATGAATGTGTTTGCCGGATGCTGTCGGACCGTTTCAGACCTCAATTAATGCTAATTTTTTTTTTTTTTTCCAATTTTAATTTAATTTAAGACTACTGGTTATTGAAGAAGTGCCTGTATATATATAAAGACTAGATTGCTGTTTGTGAATGTGTTCTGAAATGTTGCTGTTATGAAATTGCCTTAAAAAGCGAACGCTAACACTTTTCGTTTGATTTTGTTTGGTACCAATCTTCAGAGAAATACCACAGAAGTGCTACTCAATCCATAAAATGTATTGGAAAGGTAATTTATTTATGTAAAAAAGGAAAAAAAAAAAAAGACTTCCTCTTCTTGATTGGGTTTCAGGTTCAACAAATGTTGCCAAAATTTTGTTTTGTCAAACTAATTAATGTGCAATTGCCATGACATGTTCATTTTCTGAAAATTGAAAATAAAAATGTCTGTAAATTGTGATTTTAAATTGTGTTGTTTAACGTCTCAACTACGAAAAAAACGTAGGAAAATTTTATGCGCAGAGCCGGTTACCATGGTAACAAGTCAAAACAAGACGACGTCACAGCGGGTCGAGGCGAAGCTAACTTTCTGCTAGCTTAACGTTTCTTTTTTTTTTTTAAACTCAGTTTTTGTCGGTTTTTCTCCCAAGAAGTTGTTTCCAAAATGCAGGCAGGACGTGTGTTTTTTGGCAGCGGTCAGGAGAGGAAACTCTTTCCGCTCCATTTTGCTCCGGACCGGCTGGGAAACCAAATGTCCCGACAGGAAGCGCCGCATTTGGGCCCCGGCTGCTACGAGCAGCATGAGGCGAGTCTCTCACATCTGCTGTGCATCTTATGTAACGTTACAGAGAGGTTTATAAACGGGATACAAGTCTCTCTTTGTTAAATAATGTGTATTAATCATATTTTTGCTAAAAAAGAATAATGATTTAAACATAATTGTCTGTTTTTGTTGCTTTGTGATGCTTTTTGAGGGTTAATTGTGTCCATATCTTTCACAGTTTGGCACCATAATTTATGACCTGCAGAAGAAACCAGAGAGTAAAAGAGGATACGGTCTGTCTGCGAGGTCTGCAGCACGTTTTCCACCCTGCAACCAGGTACATGAAACAAATCAGACACCTGCTCTATGCTGAGAAAACACACCCAGTTAACTAAAACCTCTAAATGGGCACCACATCTGTTTATTTGTCACAAGGATTTACATATGAAAGCTTGTTTTTGTGGCTCTTTGATTCAGACATAGACACTTATCAGGCTTTAATGTTGGAAGAAGTAGAATATTTAGATTATTTTTATACCACATTCAAGAAAGAAGCCTTCTTATAAAAATAATCCACCACAAGCAAATGTCTAAAAACTTAATCATGAGCGAAATTTGTTTAGTATTAAACATAAAACCACACAATTTGGAGTAATATGGCCCCTGTCAGTTTTCTCTCATTATGTAATATTTTAGGATTTAATTTAATACTTCATAAATGTATGTTGTAATTCACTGCTGTCGATGTTTCAGGCTGAGCTAAATTTTTACTAATTTATACAGTTGGGTAGAATAATTTACAGTAATGCTTAATACTATACTCTTTATTCTAGCAGAACATAATTTGCTTAACAATGCTATGACATGTAAATACATTTTCTAATTAAAATAGTATAAAAAAGGTTATTTTTTCACTCAGAGTTACCAAATTTCTCTTTTCGGTGACAAGTTGAAACAGTTTGGGCGTCCCTGCTGTTAAAACAGTGTATGTTTGTAGAGTCACTCTCCTGTGAAAACCACAAACCTCTGACAACCTTTGGTGAGTTTCTGATAAACAGCCATGTTTGTGACAATGTTCTTTTCCACATTTATCATTTCTGATCTCAGGGGCTTTTTACATTTTTTTAATGTAGCTGAAGTACGAAAAATTATCTTGAACACTTTATCCTTCAGTTTATCAGAAACTCACCTTAAAACCACCAAATCTTGAGTTATGTTGTTTTCATTGGACAAGGAATGGATAATTGTAATCAAGTAAAAGTAACTAAAGCTGTCAAACAAGTGTAGAAGAGAAAAAAGTACAAAAAAAGGGCCCTTGGATGTAAAAAAAATAAAATAAAATACTTGAGTACAGGGTCCTAACCTTTTTACTTAAACACAGCACTTCAGTTAATGTACTTTTCAATACATGGCACCTGTGTGAGGCAGAGAGTCTGATGAAAGATGCTATTATGATGCATTATGGGAACTGTATGATCCAGCACTGTTTGTAATGTGACTCATATTACAGAGTAAATATCAGGGTATCTCGGCCACTGTTGCTCTTTCTGTTCTGTTTAAATATGTCTCTTTCAGACCCACAACTTTATGTCAGTGTAGATCTGAGTCAGTGGAAAATCCATTTAACACATTAAATTAAATTTCTTTTATATTTCCATCCGCAGTTGGTGACCCCGTCCCCACAGCAGTACCAGCAGGATCAAAGCCAGTCCAGAGTCCCCTCTAATGGCAAAGTGCCTTTCAACTCGACCACACAGAGGTTCAAAAGCCCTTCACATACTTCTGAGGAGAGCCCAGGGTGAGACACACACACACACACACACAGAGCTCACATGTAACAGTGCTGACCTGAGCTGACTGGTGTTTAATCTGTGATTCAGCCCCGGCTCTTACACTCATGACGCAGCAACAAACAGGAAAGTCAGCTGGCCGATGTGCTTTGGGAGCCCCGACTGGTCCAGCCTGACTCAGATGGAGAAGAAGTCACTTCGGGTGAAGGTGGGTGAAGCACGACCCATTATTAGAGTTCAGACCTTTGACTCCAAGATGTAAAACTAACTGAACAGCTGCCTCATACACACTAATTCTGGATAAAAGCAAGATCTTTTTAAAAAACTGCATAAAGATATTTGCAAGAATTTTACAAAGTGTGTTAAGTAAAATCAAGAAAAAAAACAGGATCATTCTATGACTTGATTAGAGAGGAGTTCAGCTTCAGTGAAATATGTAACTACATCCTGCAGCCAGTTAGCTTAACTTAGCTTAAAGACAGGAAACAGACGGTAAAAGCTAATCTGGCTCTTTCATTCCAAAGGTAACCATCCACATTCTAGTAGTTGAAAACCTGACCAATTTAATTTATTTTGCTTGTTTGTTTTATCCGTAGCAGGACTTAAATGTTGGTGTGTTTTTTTTTTTTACAGCAAACTGACTTTATGAATTTATGATAAAGATATTAAAAGTGTGTCTTTTTACGTTTTTCTTTCAGCTAAACAGTGAAAAGGAGTTTGTGAAGCACAGGAGCAGAGTGGCCTATTTGAGTTTATACTACTGACAGCTGATGAAATGATCAGATGACGCCTGAATCAAAGTTTTCTGGAACCTCACTGTCAACAAAACAACAGCAAAATCAATTCATTCAGTGGACTGAAACTGTTTTTAAGAATTATAAAAAGCTCCATATCAAAAATTGTAAAAAAAAAAAAAGAAATGTATATTTCTTTATTCACACAATGACTCAGTCCCATATGGTTTGTATGTTACACTGTGATGTTTCTTACAAAGTGACAATAACCAAGTTTTTTAACAAAGTGAGTGCTTGTTGAAAAAATGACAGTAAACAAAAAGGTCTTCTTTGATAGAAGTCAGTCAGTCGGTCAGTGTTCAAAAAGCCTCTGCAGGTCTGCAGTTCTGGTCCCAGCAATGAGGAAACGAAGCTGCTGGTCCCGACTCACACTGAGCTTCAGCGTGAGAAGCTCCTCTGTGGAGGAAATCACTGACCGGACTGCTGAGAGCACCAACCACTGTGGCAAATCAGAGTCTGTTAGTTCAGGTGGGTCCCGACTCATTTCTTCCTCCTCACTTTGGGTTTCTTGACCGGACGGAGGTACGGGTTGTCGATCACGTTGTCCTCGCTGGCCTTTGCCGAGGGAACGACGCCACTGGGAGGAAGCATGGAGTTCTCTTTATCTGTTCCTGGATCATCCTGAATGAAGGAAACAGGAACAAAAAGATGGTAGTACACTAAACCAGACTTACACATTTCATTTGAAGGAATATTGTGTCATTTTATGAAATATTATTACCTGCTTTCATGTCAATAGTTAGATGAAAAATCTGAAGGTTGAGAATAGCTTAGAATAAGGACTGGAAACTTAACACAGGGCAGAGGAACACTGGAGGATCTAAACTCCACTTTGGGGACTTAATTTTTATTATTTTACATGAAAGAAAGTAGGTCACTGCTTTATAATATTGTGGTATCAAACTTTTGATCAAACACTGCTCAGGTTGGGTTTGGAGGATTTCAAGTAGAGTTCACAAAAGCACATTAATGAACATCCACAGTAGGCTGGAGTTCTAGGAATATAGATCCCAGTATTTCACAACCCTGCAGGAACAGGATTTTCTGTGTTTCTACTGAAGACGTTCACATGGACATGAACAAAGACGCCTTTTCTAAACCTCACTGATGTTACCCTGCAAATGTGAAAGCTGCATACTGAATAAAAACCTTGAAATGCTGTTACTATGGTATTAAAACTGGATCAGCATTCATCTGTGAGGGGTTTTCTTTCTCTGCCACGCTTATCAGTGTCGGCACCAAGAGGCTGAGTCACTCATCAATGACTACTCACACATAAATAGACCAGTGACGTTAAAAGGACGTTACGAAACACAAGAGGTTTCTGTAATGTTTTTGTGTACTTTTTGCAAAATTGCTGGGCCACTAAAGATGCAAACTGTGATGACATCAGTGGCTATGTCATATTATCTGGTACACTGGATAACAACAAGCTTCCAAGAGCTATGAATTGAAGAACCAAAGCTGGTAGAAAATGTGTGTGAGTGAGATGGAAGGAAAGACTTTATCAGACACTGAGTAAGTTCCTGAGGACTTACAGTGATGATGTTTCCTGCTGTGTTCTCGCTGTCCGTCTGGTCGTCCTGCTCCGAGGAGTCCGTCTCCTCCAGGGTCTGCAGTTCCAGCTCTGAAGGCAGGAGGGCGCTGAGATACGTGATGGTGCTTGGTCGTGCTGCGATCACTGACAACACAGTCACAGAGATTAATACTCATATGATACAACATGCTTTCATAAAAGACAAGTTTACATGTACACAGAATCAAACCAGGCTTGTTGTAATATCACAGCAGTATTTATAAGAACAGGTCTGTTTGGTGGAGTCACTCACATGGGAAGGCAGTGATGTCGTCTTTGAAGAGGCTCTGAGTTTCTCCGGTCTTGGCCATGAAGCGGGTGAGCGCTCGCTCCACGTCTCGCCGCTGACTCGCTGCTTTTTCTCTCACCACTTGGTATTCTGACACCGGCTCTCTGAACGTCTGAGTACACAGGAAAACACACCTCACACACTTTCTGGAGTTTGATCTGTTACCAGAATAACAGCTTTTGCTGGCCAATTCCCTGATTACAGTAGTGAGACTGACAGCTGTTTCCATGTCATATACAGAATTTAAGAGAATTGTTAATGATAAAAGTTTATGATTTCAAGGTTTGTTTAGGAAACTCTGTAAAGACCAAGAAAAGTTCTCACTCACAGGTGTTTTGATGTAGGTGTGAGGGTCAGGGAACTCTGGGAAGTGGCCGGGGATGTAAGCCGGGTGCACTCGTTTCTGTCCGGCTGACAGTGCCTTGGGAGTAACAGGAGGGTTCGTCACTGGAGCTGAAATATATAAAATATAGAAAAAAGGAAAGTTCACAGCTCTGTCAGGAGAGGAAGTTTTCAGCTTGTATATTAAAAAAATGAAGAAACTAAAAAAAAAACAAAACAAAACTACCATTAGTAATCAATTTAGTTATTCCTGCCTCCAGTGGAGGGCAGAGTGACTACTTACGGGCAGTTATAACCATCCTCTGTGACCTCTTGGCGTACACAGGCAGGGTGTCGACATTGAAACCTGCACAGACACAAACAAATCAAATCACGTTTCCGGGATTTTTTCTTGTTAACAATGTAAATTTCGTTAAGTTGGCATCCTGCAGCACTTACCCATTTCAATAAGTGTGACCAAAGTGTCCGACAGAGTGGGAACACTTCTGGCTGTGTGTTCGCAGTAAGCTTTGGCACATCGTCCTATTTCAGTTATATCTGAAACAGTGACAAAACATTATGGTTTAGAAAAGTCTCTGCTTACAAACACTGAACAGTCTGTTTTCACAGGTTCGAATATTCAGTGTTTCTCAGATGTGGAACTTTTCAGTGTGAACATTTTGAGCAGATTAACATCATCATCCTGTTGCTGTTGTTCACATCACCCAGACACAAATAAAACAGCAAACCTCCATTTGCTGTGCAACACTGTGTAACACAATGATGATTAAATGACCCTGTTCATTGAGCGCACCAATCCTCCTTTACTTTCCAAGTACTGATTCCTGGTACCTGAGTACTGATCCTGTATAGTGCTCTCTTTCTCTTACCCTGCTGTCTTTTGTCTTAATAAGAGGTCACTTCTGTCCTGATTTTATTTATCATTTCTCCTTTATCAGGCTTTGTCAAACATGAGTAGAACTACATTAACCCTGCAATATTTTAGAATAACTTCCTGAATGTGTATTATTAATAAAACTATACTGAATCACTTAAGTGGTATAAGCTAAACACAAATGGAACTATCAGCCTTTCTGTTTCAAAGGGCTTCAACAGTGTTCACATGCTTTTCACTTCAAAAGTTGCTCACAGCAGCAAATACATGAAACACAACAACAAATCTAGCAGATACTTGTTATGTGTAACAAAGGTCAGTATCAGTGCCACAACTGACAAAACAACAAATCAGCCCAAAACATCAGTAACAGCAACAATGATGATAAATATTTTTTACTAAATTTTGATTCACAAAAACATGGGATATGGAGTAAAAATGAACACTGCTGCACTTTAGAGTTCATACATACAGCTCTGCATCATCTCGGTGAGTGTTTCCACTGCTGCCTTCTCTGCGCTCTCGAAGCCGCTCTCCGTCAGGAGGGCACTGACGACGACCTGCAGGGTGCGCCGTCGGGCCAGGTGGTAATTCTCTGAAGGGCTGGAAACTGATTTACCAGCGCTCCCACGCTGAAAAACAGAGGAAAAAATGTAGCAGGTGATAAAAAAAATACATTTATATCTGACGATTTATCAGAAACTCCTGGATGCTGGCTCATCACAGAATGAGAATCACACACATGAAACGGAATAGCTGACTAAATTAATTGCTAATATAAAAGAATTAACACATAATTTCATGTTAAGTTAATAGGCTTGATCTAAGGAAGCACATGTATCTTTCCGGGTGCAACGTTAAGGATAACAAATACGGAGAAATTAGCCTCCATTTAGCATAAAACAATACATGTCCACAAATTGTCAATGTAACTAGCACCTAACATTACAATGTTTGTCCGCTGGAACTAATATTATTCTAGAAAATATTCATTTATTAGCATTTACAGAGAAACTAAATGTCTCCATACGCGGTTAGCTACTATTTTTACGAAGTATAGGAGTTTCATACCTAACTTCAGAATAGAGAACTGGGGATATTACTCTTTGATGTGACACATTTAGGAGTGTGTTCCCAAAGACAGCTAGCTTAACACCGTAAACCCGGCTACATCGCGCTCTTTTCGGTCAGTAAAACAGGCCTCTCTTACCCCTCCGGCATTCAGTGAGCCTCCCGATGCCACCGCGGGATCCGCCATCTGTGATTATTTGTGCTTTGTTCGTTGGATTTAAATGATTTGACTCTCTAGTGTCAATAAATTTATGTGTCCGACGACCGTTTGGCCGCCATTCGTAAACACGGACTGAATTTATGTCGTCACTTCCGTCGCCCGGCCGGATGTTGAAATCTTCCCGCTCTAGATTCGCTGCCGCCCTCCAGTGTTTGCATTCGGAATTCCACCATTCTTAATTTCCACGTGTCAGTTCAGGGTTTAATTCATTTTCCTCACTAAATTTTGTCATAAGTAATTCTTTTAAACACCGAACACACTGAGAATAATACAATGATATTTCAAAAATATGAATTTTTGGCTGCATTTTCTCTCTTAAGTTATGTATATGGGGAATAAAGTTGTGCTAAACTTAAATTTGTCATAAACAGGGTCATGTTCATCAAATGTAAAAAGGGTTACACCATACCTCTTCTTTTAATTTTCTTGATGCAGGTTGCACATCTGTTTGAGGAATGTGTTCTTGCAACATGTGAAAACATTCAAATTTACTATGAGGTATATTTTTATATTTCAGTTGCCAGCTGAAATATAGCTTTATTAAGAGTGCAAAAGTTAGCAAACCACACACATTGCATTTTTCCAACACATTCATCACATCCGTAACTACCTGCTGCCCAGCAGCCAGACATCACTGTTCGCAGCCATTTTTAAAAAAAATGCATCCCCACATTTCAATTTTTGCCAGTAAACAGGGGCAAATTGCACGTTCAAAAATGAACCAAATTTGAAATAAAAGAATGAGCACAAAGTGGCCGGTTCAACATGGTGATTTAATTTACCACCACTACCATTAACATTGCAAGTGCCATGTCCATTTACATCAGGAGAGGAGTGTTTCTTTAGGAGGCATGAAGGCGGGTGGATGAGTTTCTCCGCCCAGCAGTCGCCAGATATTTGGCCTTGACCCCGATCATTTCTGTCTCTGGCACTTCATCATCTTCAGGGGGAGCCACGGTAGTTTGTGGCTGCGGCACCTGCTTCTCCTTCTTCTTCTTCTCCACGATTAGCTTTGCTGGTATGTCCTCAATAACTTCTGGCTCCGCAAATGGCAAAAGAACTGTTTCCACCAGTCCACCAACCACTCCAAGCATGGCCAGAGTGGAGCCGAGCATGTAGATCTTCAGCATGCCACGGCTGGGCTTCTGGTTCATCATCTCCCGAGCGAATGGGATGATCTCGCTAATTGTTTCCATTTTGTGTTTTTTGATTTGTCTGTTGAGAGGACAAAAGAGAAATCATAGATAAAAGTCTTGTTAGTAAAAACAGTCCAAGAAATTAAATGTTGAAAAACAAAGTTCTTCTTCAAAAAAAATCTTTCTAGTAGAAAATAAAATGGTGATGAGCAGATACTCACTTTGAAGCACACCCCAAACTCTGATTGTTTCTTAGTGTTCAGTTCAGCCAGGCTTTCGCAGGCAAAGAGACGAGAGCAGATCCTGCAGTTTAAATACAAACGGATCCAGGTTAACTCCCTTCGTGATGACAACATGCATATTCATGAGGCCACTGCAGTTGCAGAGATTAGGGCCTGTTTGGGTAAAAGGGCACAGGTTTTCAGGGCAAGCAGTGAAGCAAATATTCCCTGTAGGCAAAACTGTGCATGTGACATCACATGAGGTCTGCAGTCCTGAGTGCTGAACAAGGCTAAACATGTAAACATTCAAATACTACACACGTTACTGAACATTGAACAACAAGAGTGGTTGGTTCGTGTTGCGTGGCATAAACATTGATCCTCATCAGGAGAGCTCGAACAGCGTCCAATCAGAGTAAAAGAAAATGGGGAAAGAACTTCCCATTTATTGGCTGAAGGTGCTGTTTGACAACTGTATGCTTACAAATACAGTAGCCGTATCGGACAAATACGCCTTATCCAACAGCAGGAGATAAAGTTCAGCAGAGGACAAGGCTCCCCCCAATCATGCAGTCCTGAGCTGCTCTGGCTCATGTTTGCTGTTTGGCCGTGGAGCTGACAGTGAAGCAGCGAGAGATTGCAGGGGTTAACATGTGTATAAGTGTCTTCATCTGAAACTTTCTGCCCTTTGACCTCCTCCTCTCACTGCAGGAGATCAGGGAGTGAAGTCAGGCAAGTGAGTTGTGAAATGTGTCTGATCTTTGTCACAGAGAGACATGTGTCATCAGCTCTCAGTCAAAATGACACCCGGCCAACGTCACGAGACATCTGCATGTTGGTTCAAACATCTGCAATCTGATGATAAGCACTTGGCACCGTAACATATGATCCAGTTAGACTTTTTTAGCTGTGCTACTGTCCCCGTCATGTTGGTCGATGTATCATTCGGTCTGTTGGATGATGTAAAACTTTAAATCACCCTGAAATATCTTTAAACTGTTGCACTGACTGACATTTTGTACAGACACTTGTGTTTTCGAGACAATGTATCCCAAAAACTCTGGTCATCCCTTGACTTTTCTGTCCATCACTCATCCATCTATTCTCCTATCATAAATTTTTTATGACCAAATACAAGAAAAACTTTGCTGTAAACCAGCCTCAACTGTACTGTGTGTTTAGTGCCAGTGCTGGTTAAAGCTTGATTATTATACCTGCTAACATCAACAAGTTAGCATTATATTTGTGATAGTGTCTAAAAGTGTTTTGTGTTTTATTGTGTGTAGTGTTTTGAAATCAGTGAAGAGCCAAAAAAAGCTCAAAACATATCGAAACTCAGAGTTTTAACATCGTGCATATTTGCAAGTCTTTTCTGATAAATGACCATCACTTTTGTAACAAATTCTCTTGCAAAACACCCGTATCAATCAAGTGCGAATCAAGGACATACTTTCAAAACACTGAAAAGGAAAGAAAAACTGATAGATGTACTCTCCCACCTGATGTATTCAACCTTCTGCTCTGGTGATTTATTGATCAGCGTTTGAACTTTTACTCCTCAGTGATGAAATGTGGTTAAATCTGAGAAAAACCTTTTCCCCGTCAGGTTTTTATTTTATGAGTGCAGTGGTTCTGCAAACGTTGCTGGTAAATCACTGTAAATATAATGTTCCTCTTTGAGCAACTCATTTATTTTGCCACTGCTGGGAAAAGGTTGAGACTGTTTGGAGACCTTTGCCCCATATTTCTGGCTCCTTCTGTTTGAATGAACAGTCTGTCTTCACGCTGGACTTCACCAAGTCAACCATGTTGTGGTTGAGTAGAGGGTGGTGTGTAAAGTATACACTGGGTTTTTATGTAATGCCTTAAGAAAAAAAGTCTAAAGAAATGACACACACATGGTTTGGGGGATTGCTGACATTTAAATTTAATGAATGCAGAATCTGTCATTTGTGGTTATATTGATTTAAATAAGGTCCTCCTATTGTTTCCAGCTGATTCAGGGTCAGGGTTTATAGCACAATGCAAAACAGAGAAAGCTGACTATAACACTAAAATAAATGGAGTTAAGGCGAAAATACATTTACAAAACATAAGTAAAGATTTAACTTTATATTCTTATTATTTATTTATTTGGTGAGAAAAGACATGTTTTGTATCTGATGGCTTATTGTAATTTATTCTGGCTGAAATTTTTGTTTTGAAGACAAAACACCAGAAAAAAATAGAGTGGTAATTGTGGTAATTAGCTTGGAGGTTAGTTTTGATTAGCCTTGATTAGCCATAGCCATGTTACAGAATAAGCTACAAAGAGTAATTTTTCTAATTTTAATTATCCTGTTTTAATTTAATTCATTTTAATTTAAAAGAAAAAAATATTATATCTTTGCTGAGTTGTGCACTTGTGAAACTTGTGTTTCCAGCAATGTTTAAACGTAATTTTATTAAGGTAGTGGCGCGTTTCATTTTATAGCCTGATGCTAACTTCCGGGCTAACACAGTCAGAGAGAGGAAGTAAGTTAGAAAATGTAAATAAACTTAACGTGAATCAAACTTTGGTACTTTACCTGCTCTGTTATTTCTGTCTGAGTCAATCGCGGGGATCTGCATCTTTAATGGAGGCTGTTTAACAATAAAATAAACAAATCGAATGTTCCTGCGCTTCTTCATGACGTCATCACACCGCGTCTTCTGTTTTCATTGTTTTGATAGAGAGACCTCTAGTGGTAGAAATCACATATTGCGTGTTTGTTATCAACCACCGCTTCTCACTGAGTTCATATGTGGTCATATTGGTCAATTTTTTGGCAGTAAGCAAAGAAATATTGAGTAAATATGAACATCTGAAGTGTGGAAATCTTAAAAGTAAAAATAATCTCAAAAAATATTCATCAGTTTAAAAAAAAGAAACACTTAGTACAAACTTTAATCAGCCTGGGAGCTGATCAAAAACATGATTATTTCTAGCTCTAGTCATATTTTTATTTCTCTTGTTCGGTTTCCTGCTGATAATTTTTTGAGTATTATTTACATGAGTAATTGTACATGTATTGACATTTGTCCGCTAATTCTCCCCCTCTCTAAAAACAGGTTCCCATTATTTTTAACATGAAAAGCACAGTTTTGTGCTCTAGAGGCAACAGCTTGACATAATTTGGCCGTACCTAGTTGAAATGACTTCATCATACTGATCAATTATATATTCTTCAGTGATTATTCTTACAAGAATAAAGAGAGACTCAAGACAAATAAAACTACAGCGATACTACTGCAGATTCTGCGGGCCTACAGGCTTTATTTATGAGCTCACATTATATCCCATCGAAATACAGAGAGCACAGATCAACATCTGCTGAATACATCGACACAAAGCCACAAGCAGACTGTGCAAAAACTGTGCAGAAAACATCTATTACAATGAAAATAAATTATGTTTTATATTGTATCAGGTTGCTGGTGTGTGAGAGCTATGAGTTGGCAAATTGTGGATATACTTGTGGCATTTACACTGTTTGTCAGTTTGATCATAGATGATGAATTTGTGTGTTTTTATTGTCTGTATAGCCCTTTTTACCATCATTTTTTATTTTATTTTATTTTTTTAAAAAGGAAGCAAATACTTTAGAAAAAATAGTACACAACATTTAACACAAAGAAGGTAATAAAAATAATAGATTATACAAGTATGGCTTATTTGAAGCAGCAAGCACACAGTTTTTTTTTCACATTTTCTATTGCGCTAACAGATGACATTTCACACATTAAAGCACAATGATTTATCTTATTGCATTTTATTTTCTGCAGCAACTTGTAATCATGATCCTAAAAAAACTGGATGCTAAGTGCCCAGGAGTTCTGTTTTAAAGCCTTCATGGCTTCAGAGGGACAAACTGGACGTTCAAGTGGATGTTCAGCAGCAGATAAACTCATAACATCCTGTCCAATACTGTCTGAGCTCTGAGGTCCCTGTGCATCTGAGTTCAAGTGAGTCTTGTGTGTCAGAGTGTGTCAGAGTGTGTGTGTGTGTGTGTGTGCAGTAGCTGGAAAGCTTCATAGGCACTCCTTTCGCAATAAAATGTCCCACTGACCCTGTGGACCCTTGCAGGCCCTTGGGGTCCGTCGTTGGATCAACCTCTTCTTGTTCTCAGCACCTGGGGAGCTGCTGACACAAAACAGCTTCATGCTGAGTCAGCAACAGCAACACTGACCTGCAGAGGGGGAGAGAAACACACTGAGGATGACACACACACACATCTGTATAACTCATTTCCTTCTATCTTTGGTCACAAACTGATCGATCACCCCTCATATAAGATCCTCAAATGTGATAATCAGTGCTGATTTTAAATCACTTGTTTAAAAACAGTGAATTTCAGATACGATTATTTGTGCCTCAGGGGCATTTGATCATGATTTGCAAACACTTTACTTGATCTTACCAAGTAAAATGTGTTTTTTTTCTCCATGTAAACTTCATGCAGCCTTCACATGACTGAGCAAACTCCGGTCTGCACAGGTTTGCTGTGGTTTTTACCGTACCTGAAAGCAAAATGGGAAAAACATCAGTCCTGCTGTGATATTTTACAAAAACAAAACTACTCAATGTCGGATGAAGTTGGAACAAACCCGTTCAGGTTGGCTGGCTCCGAGTGGTAGACGTGTTTGCCCTGCTCGGCTATAGTGGGAGTGTGGTGAGCGCCGCAGTGACTCTGAGTGGCCTTCAGGTGGTGGTAATGGCTCTTCAGTTCAACATGGCTGACAGGCAGTGACATGTGATTCGTCCCCTGTGCTTTCCCGTTGACCTCCGCCACTTTGGGGTCAAGTTTGTCGGGATCGAGACGTTTGCGGGTCTTTGTGGGTGAGGACACATCGACCACCTTGATGTCTGGGATGCTGGCCTGCCTCAGGACCAGCTCTGAGTGCGCCAGCTGCAGTTTCCTCATGTGGTTGATGGCTACAGCAGCGTTGAAGGCTTGCTGTGAAATTAATACAGACAGAAGGTTTAAAAAGAGATCTGAGAGCCTTGAAACACCATTCAGCTGCTTAAACATGACTAAACTGTGCTGTGCTAAACCAAATCTGAGCATACAGTAGATTATCCAGCTTAAGATTCATGTTTTGGACTCATTTTTACTGCTGAACCATTGTGTGCACTTCATTTCCCTGACAGCAAGAGCCCTAAATCAGCCATCAGTGGCCTTGATTACAGAACAGTATCTTATTAAACTGTCCTTAATCAGGAAGGATTCAGGTGGACACAAGACTAATCCACTCTGACTGCAGGTCCTTAAAAAAGCTCTCCGCATTAAAGCCAAGAAATCGGCGAGATTGACCTTCCACTTGGACTTGGCGAAGTTCTTTTGTATCTGAACGCTGACGGAGTAGTAGATGTCCTGGCTCCGGGCCGTCTTCCCGATAATCCTGGAAAAAAACAGATGATGGATCAGAACACTTCTCTTTATTTTAAGGTGGAGGTTAATCCTGAATCCATCTGTGTGACCTGACGCTGTGTGAGGACACACTCCTGCCTCTGTTTATTTCATGGATGTGAGTGTGAGTTTGTAGCTTCACTAAAATATTAGAAATCTAAAGATGATGATAAATTAAAGTCTAGGAGGTTCATTGTATTTGGGATTAAAGCTTCACAGTAAAAAAAGCCAATGATAATTCAAGACAAAATATTTTCATTTTATGCTAACTTTTGCAGTGGGAGCCTGATGACATTTAACTGTAAAAATTATTCATAAACAGTCTAAATTTGCTCAGAAAATGCAACTAGACTGCAGGAAACAATTTTCTTGCATTATAAATTCAGGCAAGGACAAAAAAATTAGACAATGGAACAATTTAATGTTAATTTTTTAGCATCATGATCAGTATTTGTCGATAGGATGATGACTGATACTCACCAGGGATGTCTGAGTGCTAGATCAGGCGTGTAGCGCATGCTGGGATTCTTCTGCATCATGTTGCGGATGAAATCCTTTGCTGCAGATGAAAAGAAAACACATACACACATTAGGACTCGGCCTGAGCTGTGTATGAAGGAAATAAAGCAGCTGCAGCAAACCAAACAGTGTGTCTGTGTGAAGTTACCAGATTCAGAAATGTTGTCCCAGAAGGGCGAGTCGAACTCGTACTGCGCCTTCATGATCTTGGAGAAAAGTTTTGTCTCACTCTCTTCGTAGAAAGGTGGATATCCACAGAGTCTGCAACATAAACATCTGTCATTGTAGGTGCAAAAAGGTGCATGATTCAGGTATTTACAGTAAATGCTCACTAGGTGGTGCTGTGGCTCAACCACTGCTTCATGACTCTGTATTTAGGTAACTGTGTCACAGTAAACACACTCGTGACCAGCAGTGACTTTTAACCTGAAAAACCTGACACTTTATAAAAGAAAAGCTGGAACAGATTCACAAACTGAGGAGTGTAAATTTTGGTTAAACTGCCTGTCTCTCTCTGTTTCTGTCTCTCTGTTTCTGTCTCTCTCTCTGGCACTCTGACACTCGCTGTTATACTCACAGGATGTAGGTGATAACTCCAATCGACCAGCAGTCCACTGCCTTGCTGTAGGGCTTCTGAGCCAAAACTTCAGGGGCTAAAAGTGAAGAAAAATGTGTCAAAGCTGCTCCAGTGTTTTACTCTAATTATTCCTGTATGCAGAAAAACACTGGTATGAATATTTCATCCTGTCTACCTCGGTGTTACGCCCCTGTGTGTCTTGTATTTCTGTGACCCACTTGAGCCCACCGCTCATAACGAGTCCATAAATCATTGATTAGACAGACTCCTTACCCACGTATCCCGGGGTGCCGCAGGCTGTCGACATGATGCCGTTCTCGACCATCTTGGAGAGGCCGAAGTCGCTGATCATGATCTTGGAGTCCTCGTCCTGGCTGTAGTACAGGATGTTCTCCGGCTGCACAGGAACAAAGACACAAGAGCTGCTCACACACTGAACTCCTCAATGAAGAACCTCTACAAGAGCTACTTCACCTTCAGTGGAACAAGTTCTTACTTTGTTCACTTTGTGTTTGAGAACCAGAGGAGAGTCGACACTTGATTTCATGGATTTACTTTGTTTGAACCAATAAAACAGCATTTAATCAAGTTGCAGGAGAGAATTGAGAAGAACTAATGTTACTTTACAAAACTTCAGCAGGAAAAAACGATGGTATAGATAATTTTGTTATTGTGCAAAAACCTGCAGGGTTTTAAACATAAAACAAACTGCAATATGTCGAATGTTTGAGCCAAAAATCACAGATGGAGATGCAACAACTTCAACTTTTGCTGGACGTGAAGATGCACAAAGAACATTAAACCAAGCCCTGTTGTTTAAATGGCGTTACGTTTGGTGAAGAGCTCATTATGACTTCTTTAGGACTTGAAATATAAAGTTAAAGATTTGGGACTTGACTCAAGCCTCATTAGTCTTAATCTGGGACTTACGCAAAGACTCGAGACCTAGTTGTGACTCGCAAAACAAAGACTTGGTCCTACTTCTGCAAAATTACCATTGAATGTAAAAGTCTTTACTTTTAAAAGCATCAGTCATTGCAGGCAAAAGTTTTGTTTAAGTCCGAGCTTATTAAAGAGAATTGAACATTTCAGGAAATGAACTTATTCCCTTTCTTTCCTTGAGTTGGATTAGATGAACAGTAGCACTCTCATGTCTGTAAATATGAAGCTCCATCCTGCAGATGCTTAGCATAGCATATAAACAAAGTCTAGAAAAAATCCAGCAAAAAGACTACAGCTTTTTGTTTTCACTTTTTTTGTGCTCATTAAACATCAGAGCCAGGTTTGCTATTTCCAGTTTCGAGTTGAAGACGATTGATGGATGGATCGTAATTGGTTGTTAAGTCGTCAAGCTACTCAATAAACTGAGAAGTTATTTAAAATATGACAAACTGTTCTAAATCTTTATATATTTAGTTTACAATTCAAAACAGCAACTTATCTCAAATAAATTAACAGTAATAAAATTTAATCCAGCAGAGAAAAAGTACATATTTTATAGTTTATTTCAAGGTCTTTATCTCAAAAGTTGGTTTCAACTTTCCTCCTTTGTATTTGAAAATGCTTCAGCTGTCTGAGAGGGTTTATATTTATTTACTGTCTGGCACCTTGAGGTCTCGATGCACGATGCCGCTCTGGTGCAGGTAGTTGACGGCCTGCAGCACCTGCTGGATCACTCTGCTGGCATCCTTCTCTGAATACACACCTCGGTCCAGGATACGGTCGAAGAGCTCGCCGCCTGAAACACTGGAGGAAGAAGAAGAAGAAGAGACCACCACCTTCATCAAATCCTGATCTCCTCAAATCTCCAGTTTAATTAGTTAATTATGTTTATTAGAGTGAAAAACTCACAGCTGCATGACGAGATAGTAATGAGTGCGGCTCTCGTAGAAATCCTCCATGCCGACGACATTCTCGTGTTTGATCCTGATAAAATAACGAGGTTTTTTTCATTATGACACTGCTGTCACAATCCCACGACACAATTCACACATTTTCAACATAAACAAGAGCCAAACGAGGAAGCTGATCAGAATGAATCCCCCCCCCCAAACGACTTCTGACAGAATATGAAATGAAAGTTTAAGCTTCATAAAAATTCACCTCCTCAGCACAGCGATCTCGTTCTCCAGATTCAGGTCTCGTTTCTGTTTCTTCTTCACACACTTCATGGCAAACATCTTTCCCGTCTTCTTCTCCTTCACCATGTAAACCTCTGAGAACGCCCCCCTGTTCGTTAACACACAAACACACAAACACACACTCAGTGAGTTATTAATGATGGAGGCTCTGATAACTTTGAAACATCCCAGAAAGAGATAACAGGACTCCCTCGAGTCACAGGAAATGAGTCTTCCTTCTTGTTAGAATGAGAGAATTGTTAATAAAAATCTGGAGATCTGAGCAGCACAAAGTTTTGGCCTCCTGCCGAGTTTTGCTTTCAGATTTTCTCAGCCATTCAAGGAAAGTTTTTACTTGCTTTCATTTCTTTAATTTGTTCAGACAACAAATACGACTGATGTTTTTTTGCAACGAAGATAATTTCTCTGTAAGACTTTAAATACATTTAAATCTTTTTGATTTATAGTGTGTTAATGTGAGTCCCATTTGTCTGCAAAAGTAAATGTTTTACATTTCAGTAAATACACTTCTTGCTGATAATTAGATGAAAAGATCAAAACCACTCTCATATTTATGTGTTCAATACTAAGCCAGTGCAAAGAGACCGTTAGCTTAGCTTAGCATAAAGTTGACAAATAGGAGTAAACAGCTAGAATAGACAATAAAAGTGCAAAAACAACAAAAAAAGTGCAAAAACAACTATGATGTTAGACTCTTTTCAGCCTCAAAAACCTAAAATCCTGCTTTTTCTGCTGTTTTCACACATGAGACGTCTTAATATTTTGTTGCCTTCTGACAAATTCAAGCTAGCAACATTTTATCAGCTCTTAGAGTTAAATTTCTGTTTGAAAATTGTCTTTATCGACTTCAAAATGTTCCGTAATTCTGTGTAACTGCTATTGATTATTTACTTTCATTATGTTTTTTCCTCTGTCTCTGACTGAAACAGCCTCAGTTCCTTAGAAAGCACCACAGCTAAAATAAAAACATGGCAGAAATAGCAATAACGAAGGGTTCAGTTCAGGTGAGCAGAAGTTCTCCCTCGCTGAAGTATCTGCCACGTTTGAGGCTTATTGTTTGGCTCGGTGCTGCTCTGCGTCCATGCTATCTTCAGCGCCGTCTGGGAATAGCTGTTCCACCCGGTGGATTAGGCTCTTTATCCCTTACGCAACGGGAATGGTGGCGGTCTGAGGCCTCAAGGGGGCAAAGGTCACAAAGTGTGTTGGGAACAGCAAGCTGCTCCTTTCAGGCCAGGTGAGGGACAGGTGTGAAGGACAAACATGGGAAACCACAACCCTGAGCTCTGTCTTGAAGGACATCATCTTACATCTGAGTTTTATTCAACAGCATTTTTTAAATTACTCCTGTTTTCTGATTTGCATGGCTGCTGATGAATGCATCGTGTGACATTTAGAGGGAAACACTTGTCACACACACTCACACACACTCCCTAAAAACCTTCACTTCACGTCCCACCGCTCGTCTGATCTCTCCTTGGTTACCACAGCTCATTTTCTTCCCCCTGATCTCCTTTGAAGCTCATTGTGACTCTCAGGAGAAATCACCAATCAAGCCGCAAACCTGAACGCAACACAGCATCCTCCTTTTTTAACAAGACAATCAGACAGTCAACTCCAGTGTGCAAATCTGCAAAAAAAAAAACATTGACAGGCAATAATTTTGGCGTTGAGTCATTCAGGGAGTTGAATTTGCCCCCGAAGACGCTGCGACCTGATTACCAGGAAACCATCAGGATGTTGTTTACACAGCGTGATGAGGCCCGAGGGGAAAGGCCGTGTTTGGTTTTCCACGCAATCTGCCCTCCCTGCTGGATTCCCCTCTTTTTTAATGTGATGGAAACAGGATGACAAAAAAAAAAGAGACTGTCAACTTGAAAACGGGCAAAACAGCTCGGAGGTTTCAGTCTGTTGACACCTTCAACATGATGAAAGCAGCTCAGACGGTGACTGAGTTTCTCTCCAGTGTTCCCTGTTTTTAAGCCTCTTGGAAAGAGCAGCATCATTGATTGATTGTCAATACTTTATATGAAGTCGTCATAGTTAGTCATTTCCTGTTTTATTCAGTTCTCCTCTGATGTGTCACACTTTATCTCTTTGTATCTTTTCTCCATTTTTATTACTCTAAATCATCTTTAAATCTGTGATTTTTCCTCTTTTTGTCAGTTTTTCTGCCTCTGTTCTTCCATCCTGCTGCTTCTCCTCTTCTCTTTCACCATCCTGGTTTGTTTTTAGTTCAGTTTTTTGTATTTCTCTGATGTTTTGTATTTATCTGCTTCAGTTTTTGTCACTTTGGTTTCAGCTTTGCATCTTTTTACCTGCCTAACTTTGTGTTTTGCTTTTAATTTTCCCCTTTTGACCTCCTAAAACCTGACAGAAGTGTTAAATAAATGACTTTATCACGAGTTTTTCTACACATCTTTGCCCTTTTTTTTCCATGAAACCCTCCTCCCCTCTTTTTGTTTTTCAAAGTGTTTGGGGAAATAAAAAAGTAAATTGCTGCAAACTAATTGGAGCCCACATGGCGTCATGTGCTGCACTCAGCAGAGCCTCGCCTCCCTCATGGTCCAATCACTGCCAACGACGTGCTCATCAGAAACCCCCGAGCAGCCTCCTCAGCACAGACCGCTCTGTTTTCCAGCAACATGCTGACGTCTCTCTGGCAGCGCCTTTATTTACCGCCGGCCTCTGATCTGCTGCTCTTCAGCCGAACACTCGAGAGCCCGAAAACCTGCTGATTATAAACACTCAGCTCGCAGAAACGAGGTCAGCACAAGAGGCTGTCGAGTGTGTGAGTGAGTGAGTGTGTGGGTGCAGGAAACACAGTGGTTATCAAACTGGGGGGGGGCCGCAGAGCCACAGCAGGGGGGTCGTTGATAACCAGGGGACACAAACAGAGCGAATGATTATGATTTATGTGACAAAAGTGTGTTTCCTGAATCATTAATGAGGGATAAAACAGATGGATGGATAAGATTTTCAGCCTGTGAAGGAAAAACATTTCAGGAAAAGTTTTAAAGCCGCTGATTTAAAGAATTTTTCATGATTATTGTTTAAATTTACTGATGAACTTTGAGATTAAGATCAAAATGAACTCATTTTTCACCAGTTTTGTTGCTTTTAGTGCTGAGATTGAGGTTTTTAGTATTGATTAACCACTTTTTTGCTTTCTTAAATCATTGAAAAGCTGTAATGACAGTTTCCTAAAGACAAAGTTTATTTTATCAATCAGAAACTCATTTAGGTTATTATTATATTAGACAAAAAGAAGCAGCAAATCTTTTTGTATTTCTGACTATAAATGACCTAAATCATTACAAGATGTAAAACAGATGTTGATTTCTTTCCATAAATGACTGATTATCGATTAATCGACTATTTTCTTGTCTTTTTTATGAGAAAAGATAAAAACTAATTGGGTCTTAAAGGGATAAAGTAACATAAAGTGCCAGACATGCTGCCTGCCGTGTGTTTTTATTTGTGAATGAGTCACTAAGCCGACCTGACAGCCAGACGCCATCAGGACGAGCAGACGAACCTCCGAACGGCTGCAGCGTCTTGATGTCTAAGACCTCGGTAAAGTAGGTCTCATCAAGATAATCCAATCAAACCAATAATCTGTCCTGCAGCTCAAACGGCGTGTGGAGAGTCTGCGGCCGCGACACGTTCAGAGCAAACTGATCAAAACTTTTACTGAAGCTTCCCTTAATATCATGAAATAATGCAAAATATCCCAGAGGAACCAAGAAGGAACTCAGCTTCATTAAATCAGAGCTTAAAACTTTACTGTTTACTGAGACTTTCGAATGAAGTAGATACAAAACTTCTATTCTTTCTGACTTCTTTTAAATTCCAGTTTAACATTTTCCCTTTGTTTGAAAATTTTCAAGTATTTTATTGCCTTTTTTTGGCTTAAGACATTCAGTATTTTGTGCAGTTTACAGAGAAACTCAGCAGGAAAGGAAAACTTGTCAGCATGAAAATATTAAAGCTTCTTGATTGAATCTGTCCATCCTGGGCGACAGATCTCCTCCTCTATAGATTTTCCTTAAGTTTCTCCTACATTTTTTCTGTTTAACAGGTTTTTTAAGGGGAATTCTTCCTTTTTTTAAGTAAGAGTCAAAGTGCAGAGGGTTTCTCTGCTGCTCAGATTGTAAAACACAAATAAAATTGACTTGACATGACACTTTATGTTCTGTTTGTTGAGTGAAGTGTACTTACGATCCCAGCTCCTCCATGATGTCAAACACCTCCCGGATGTTCTCCGTGTTCTTCTTCCACACATAGTCAGCCTCTTGACGACCCATGTCTGCAGACTCTTCACCGGGGGTTTCTTTTCACAACCGAGACAAAGAAAAAGACTTCAGAACAAGATGTCAACACCGGAGTCTCACAGCGACGTGCAATAATCCGGATTTAATGTCCAGACTCCCTCATCATCATAATCATGGAGATAAAGTCCTCAGGGATTAATGAGGAGTCATGAGAAAGCAGGTGTGAAGGTTGACGTGTCTGCCGCTCAGACTGTCTGCAGGAGGACGAACAGATGATGCAGACAGGAGTCTTTGTCTGGCAGGCGAAAGGTGAACGCGTTAATCCGAGCCTGTAACTAGCACACGGGCAGGTACAGAGCCGGCTCGTGACTCTGTCAAACCCAGATGATACTGTGTGTGTGTGTGTGTGTGTGTGTGATGCTGCAGCGTGTGAATGAAGCTGACTGACAACCTGATGAACAAGAAGAAAACACACCTGTCTGCATGTGTTAGAGGATGTAAACCTGAGAATAAAAGACTTCTTATTAAATAAAACTTCCTGCACAACTCAGATCATCATAATACAATAATCAGCTCTTATGTTGAGTAAAATCTTTGCTTTGTTTGACTAATATGTAAAATATGAGGATTAGAAAGTTCTTGGGAATGATCTATTCTCCAATATCCAGTAAAACGGAGTGTTCTCAGAGGGATTAGGAGCACTTAAACTGAGCAGGTCACCCAGCTTTGTTTCCTGACCTCTTTTCTCTTATATAAGCGATTAGTAACCCAACTCCTGATCTGGAGACCTGACCTTGTCACAGGTATAAATACCAAACGACAACCTTGAACTAAAACCCTCAGATTCAGAATATTTGTCACAAAAAAAATCTACTTGTTGAACGTGAAGTTTGAGCTGTAAAAAACACAGATTAACAGAAGAGAAAATAAAATCTGATTGAGATTTTAAATGTGTCCCACTTTCATGTGTTTGTCAGTCCGTTCATGTCCACATTCACTCAAATGTTGCAGCAATAAATTAAAAAGGTGACATTTCTTCCCGCATTGATTCAAACTGTGTATTCACACACTGATGAGCGTCTTCCCCCCCCCCTGCTGTTCCCTCTGGCTTCTCCTGCAGTCATCTTTGCTTGTGTTGTGTTGTTTTTATTCACTCTGCTGGTTGCAGAGCTGCAGGTCAGAAGGGGAAATGCGACTCAGCTGTTCTTGACATCCACTCTTTCATGCAAAATAACCCGCTGAATGCAGGAGAATCTGCGCAAAGCCACAAACAGCGAAGCAAAACTCTCTTTTTTTGCACAGTCACAGTCTGCAGCAGCAGCAGCAGCAGCAGCAGCAGCGGTCCTCATCTCACTGCAGAGACTCTTTTGCATGAGCCCTGCTCTTCCTTTCCTCTGCAGGTCTACAGCAGAGAACCGGTTCGTTACCGTGACGCAAAACACACGTCAATACTCAGACGTGAACACCGGAAAATGGAGCAGTAGGAGACAAAGAGCCGGGCTGGTTTGATGGAAATTGACGTTAGATGCGGTTGGACTCTAACACTTTTCTCTTGTACATCTCAGAAAACTCAAGTCTGCAGCAAAACAGCGATTCAGAATCCAGAAATGATGCAGCCAAACACACGCGACCCACGACAGGACGCATCATGACGCAGAAACACTCAAACTATCCAAATTACGCGCAGAGTTCAAATAACAAATTAAGCATCACAGACCCTAAACTCTTAATGAAATCAAATAAGGCATTAAAACCCCTCAGACTGAAGCTTTAAGAGTCAAACTGTTTGTTTTCACATCATCCACATCCACCTTAAATCATAAAGCGGAGGTGCGTTCACACTCACCTGCAGGCTCTGAGCTGAAGATCCGCTCTGACTCTCCTGCCTGCTGCCCGCCGAGCTCTGGACAGATTACTTTGTCTGAGACTGAACAAGTACCTGTTGTCAAATCAGAGATTACGTTCACGGAGAGAGCCGAGGGGGAGGGGCCGACACGCTAACAGGTGCTCACCGAGACTTCAGCACTGACTCCAGATCAGCTGCTGCTGCTGCTGCTGCTGCTGCTGCATCATTCACTTTCACTCACAGCTTCAGATTCATGTAGAGAAATCTCTGACGTTTGAGCATAAATACACACTGTTTTTAAAAGAAAAAACTGCACGATTCATTTAAAACAACTGGCGCTTGTGCACATGCGCACTTCTCAGCGCCATTAAAGGTTGAAATTCATAAAAAATCTACAGTTTCATTGACTAAACTGAGTAAGTTTTTTGTAAACCAAAAAGAAAAAACAATGAATGTTAAAAAGCACAGAGATTTTAAACAACCTGGCAACCCAAATAGTCTAATTAGAGCTTATTAATGATCAATAACACATGACTAAGAGGCCTTTCCTTAAACCCTTTAGAAAGGACAAGTCTCATTAGAAGGTGGTACAGACACTTTGCAGCTGGGTTTGTGATGGTGGCAGCTTCGGGCTCTAAGTGTGTCACAGTGCGCTGTGGTGTTCAGAGGCAACCTTTAACAGGCTTATGCATTAATCTGCACCAGGCGCTCATTTCACCTGTCACACAAGGAGCCGCAGGAGGCAGGTAGCTTCCTCTGTCCAAGGTCGCACCTGAAATTACACACAAATATTTAAATTTAATATATTTTATTCACTTCTTTGCACTACTTGTGCAGGAACATATAGACAAAAAAATGCCCACAGTATCGACTTTAAATACATGACAAGAGTTAAAGGGTTTGTGTCCAAAAGAGATGCTGAAAAACTTATTCATGCATTTATTTTCAGCAGATTAGCCTATTTTGATAATTTCTTCACAGGTCTTTATAAAAATACTCAGACATCTGCAGCCAGAGTCCTCACTAACACCAAGAAAGTGCAGCACATTACATCTGTGTGTTGAAGAGATGGATCTTAAAATCCTTCCTCTCGTCTACAGACCACTAAACAGTCTCGAGCCTGAATCCATCTCGGATTTATTTGTATGTTACAAAGCATCCAGACCCTCAGCTGTTCTTGGAAAGGTTGACTCAGTTTTCTTACAATTACAACCAAACAAGCTTCAAGTTTCAATGCTCCTCACCTGTAAAACAAGCTTTCTGATACCTGAAATTAAAACTGTCAACTCATTTAAATCAGCAGTTAAAACATTTAAGTTTAATGAGGCTTTCCAACGAGTTTGATTCATAACTTCTCATTAACCTGTAACTATTTTGTCTCTTTACTTGCTTTTGTTTTCATTGTCTTTAAAATGCAGTTTCAATGTTTCCTAATGTCTTATTTTAATGTGTTTCTATGCTCCTCTGAAGCACTTTGAGTTGCCTTTTATGGGTCCATTCACTTGGCCAATAAATCAATTCCGACTCTAAAAAGTTGCAGCAGCTGCAGTTAATTTATGTCTGTGAGATAAATTAAAACGTTAGGATTTTATCTGACATCCTGTGTGACTCCGGCTGACAAGAGGAGCTTTAGTTTGCAGCCTATTGAAGTTTTATGCACAGGCCATAAATAGAGAGACAGAACATCAATAGCTGGACCGACTCGTCACGTTGTCATGGATACTGGCTCAGGAGGCTTTCATGGTCACCTTCGATTTCAGGTGGAGTTTTTTTTTTGGTCAAAGCAGAATAAGTCGAGGTCTTTTCCAACCAGGACCGAAGTGGTCAGCCCTGCAGGAAACAGGAGGTTCTGTAACAAGAGCGTCGGGTCGATGATGGATGTTCAAGTGCAGCAAAGTCACCGGGTCAAAGTTATTACAGGCTGCAGAGAGAAAAAGAGACGGAGCTGCAACGAAGGAGGAAACTGGTCCAAGAACTGAGAAAGAAGAGAAAGAAAGAAAGACTAATATTGCTGAAGGCCGACTTGATAATGATTCATGTTTCTGGAAAGAATCCAAAAACATCAGAGCTGATTAAAATATATCAGAGCATCTTTTGGCTTCACAGCAGCTTCATGTCGTACATTCAGTTCCCAGATAGATGCAGCAACACAGCAATCAATACATCACTGTACTTGTGCTGTACTTGAATACTTCTATTTTCTGCATTTTTGTACTTTTAATGCATATATTAAAGAGGTTGTTTCAGTATTCCCTAAAATACTTGACTGAATCATGAGTCTGATATTATAAAATGTATTTATTCTAAAGGAGACTCTGTAGTTTCCCAGCAGCAGCTTCTGCACCTGAACACCACACGAACAGTCAATATCCATTAAGCAGCTTGTGAAACTTTAAGAGCATCCACAACAACATCCATGCAGGGAGAGTCAGGGATTATATGATAATTATAATAATGTTAATAAAAATTATGTGTACATTTTCTGTAATGCACCATATTGGACTATATTGGACAACTATTTTAAATAACTGACTGGTTTAGATTTTCAAGATGCTTGGATTTTACGAACAAAAGACATGATGAGATGTTGGATGAAAGTTGCATGAAAAATAAGTTTTGGTCAATTTTATGCAAATTGTTTCTTTTAAGCCTTACTTTCTTAAGAAAGGAGGAAAAAAACATGCAGGAGCTATAGGAATAATCCATCCTGTCACGAAACAAATGTCTGTGTAAAAAGAAGTCAATACTTTCTAAAATCGACTTCAGGTTGGGATAGATTATTCTTCCTTAATTGAAAGATTTAAACTTGTTTAATTAATGTAAAAATAAGCAGAAATGTCTATAAGATTGCTGATTAAACTGCTGATCAATATGTAAAACTAGCACAATCTCAAAACTACAGAAAAATGCTATTTAGACATTCGAGCATCAGTAATAAAAATTGAGCCATTACGTAAAAAAAGGGACGATTTTACTTTTGATAACTAAAATTAAAAGAATGAATCCAAAACTATCAATGAAACAGAGTATTTTCACGCTGCAGTACAGGTACTTTTACTGAAGGACCTGAGTTCTTCCTCTATGTCGTGCCTAAAGAGACCAAAGAAAGAATTTGGCATCACGAACAGGTTTAAAGGAGAAACAACAGGATGAGCTGGAAGTTTTTAAGCCCTGCCAGCGCAGATTATCCAAGACTCCAGCTTCAATTATGTCGTTAAAGTGTTGCAAAACAAAGCTCGCTATTCTGTGAATGGGATTACAGCGACGGGATCAGCCAACTGTTTCGACGCCTTATATAACCTGATCTGTAACCAAAAGTCCTCAGAGCCGCAGTGAAGCACAGACTCATCACAGGAGCTTCAAAACATAAGAAAATAATCAAAAAGTTAATCAGGATTTGAATCGACAACAAAATGAGTCAATTCAACGTGGATATTAAACGTTACATAAGTTAATTAAATTGCTACTAAAAGTGTTCGTTGCCAAAATAACCTGAGATTAAATGAAGTCGCATGAAACTGACGACCACGTGCGACACGAACACAATGAAGGTTATGCAACGTAATTAATTGACGCACCAAAAAAAGTTGGTTTTTTTTAAATTTCCTGTGTGAAAAGTGTGTTAAAGAGAGTTTTTTAATAAAAATGATTTCTAATCATGTTCATGTTTCAGCTTGGCTGCAATTATCTGCTGTAATTATTCACCTCAGAGCTTCCAGAGAAGCTGCACGCAGACTTCCTATCATGAGGGCTGATTAATATTACAACTAATCAATAATCTTATATTTTGCAGAAAATAAATGATTTGAGATTAAAATAAAAAAATATGAAGATTTTTCTGTGGGTGTCTACTCACACAAAAATGGTTTTTATTTAGCATTTGAGGAGTTGTTTTAAAAAAAATAACCTTGAGATTATTTAAGGTAACAATTTACTGAGTGTTTTATTTTTAATCCAATTCTGTGCTTTTAAAAACTTAAAATTTTCTTAGACATGAACATGAATTTCAACACAAGTCGCATCATGTACAAGTTTTAAATGAGGGTTTTTTTTAAAAATTTCAGTATTTTTCAACATTTTTCTTATGTTATGCTACAATTACAGAAACATTATCGTTCAAGTTGTTAAATTTCATTGACTTTAAGCTGCAGAGGAGAAATTCAGCTAACTGCAATCACTTAAATGCTTTACTTAAGTACAGTTTTGATGTACTTTTAATTTACTTGAGTATTTCTACTTCACCTCATTGCATTTTGCTCAATTTAATTAACTTTACAGATGTAGTCAATTATTAAATGCTGCTTTAAACCTAAATGCATCAGTAATAATGCTGATCTAATGGGCATTTTTACGTTTTAAGTACTTTTTCTGACTATACATCTGTATTCTTATTGAAATCCAACATTTGAAACATCTGCCACTAGAGGTCTCTCTATCAAAACAATGAAGTCCAGGGGTAGTTTGATGACGTCATGATGCAGTGTGGGATCATGGGATTTGTTTATGTCAGAAACATTTGGGATAAGTACACAAATCAACAAAATAATTATAACACAGTTTTAGTTTTTTTTTCAGATGTTTTAAATTGTAAATGTTAAAGTTAAATGTTGTGAGTTTAAATAAGATTTTAAATGCAGAATTTTTTTTGTTAAGCTTTTGATTTTTCCCCTTTTTTAGTTTTAAACAAAAGATTCAAATACTTCTACCGTCTTTTATAGGCTCAGGGATTTAATTTAGCATCATTGTCTGTTAAGTAGTAACTGTAGTGTTACAACAGACAAGTGCGCCCCCTTGAGGTTAGAAGACAGAACAGCAGCTACAGCTTTTACATGACAGCAGCTCAGTTTGACCAACGTGCTCAGCAACCAGCGAACACTTGAAAAGACTGGACACGCTTCAGTTAACCCGCTGAAGACCTTAATGCATCATCAAAAAACACCAAAGCATCAAAGTGAGCAATCTTTATTTGATATACTGTGAAGTGCCGTCCAGGCGGCACAAAAATGGCAGCAGAACAATGAATATAAGGCTCCTGTTCACAAGCAACAAACTGCTTTTTTGTCTCGATTTGGCTTTTCTGCCGGCACATGAATAGGAACACCTGGAAATGATAACGGATGGCGTTTTATAAATAGATGAACCAGTCTGTTAATCTGTTTTTCATTCGGGGGGGGGGGGGGGGGGGGGGGGGGGGGGGGGGGGGGGGGGGGGGGGGGGGGGGGGGGGGGGGGGGGGG